>PVJL010000315.1:0-407500 GCA_004026885.1 Lyroderma lyra | reverse complement strand
ATGGCATATAGAGACAGAGTGCTATATCCCAATCCTGCTAGAAGTATAACCAAGATCAGCAAGTGGAACAAAAAGCAAGTGTATGGAACCAATACTAGCCTTCCTTTGTCAGCTAGGAAGACACATTCTAACAAAACATGACAGTTTTTCCTTACACCTAAGGTAGAGTGAATCATGAAGCATATAGTTTTTACATGAGGAATAACTTGAAACATTTATTTAGTTTTCCCTGTTGCCTTTCTGAGCATAAGACCTTGATCCTAATCGGTCCCAGGTGTCCATCTGTCTGAGAAGAGATTAGAAATTAAAGCAGAAAGCGTACAAAGAGACGAGGAGGTAATATTCAGCCCTTAACATTAGAACTGGGTTGTGCAACAAGACATGCCCTATAAGCCGGGTTATTTGCTTGAGAAAGGATTTTGTTCCAAAATTCTGCATGCCCTGTATATATATCAAGGCCAAGCCTGTTCTTTAAGTCTGATCTGCAGTAAGAAAGGAAAATATATGACAGAATTAGTAGAAAAACCTACCCATCCAGTCCCTGAAAATAGTAAGAGGAGAGGGTAGGAAAGGAGACAGGGAATTGGAATATTGTAACCAGACATAAGTGTCCTGGTATTGGCCTCTCTGGGTTTTGGCTGAAAGGCAGTGGGAAAAGCAGCAAGTCAGTGATGTCAAACCCAGAGGTAAGCCAGGGCACAGCCACAGAAACATGGCAAACAGGGTTACAGAGAGGAGTGCCTGCAGTTTAGCATTCCCTAGCTGTTCTTAATTCTTAGGAGGTGCAGATACTGAGTTGAAGCCAGTGGACATTCTGTGAGGTCTGCCATGGCTGGGGGAGATGCTGGCGGGTGAACTGCCAAGTCAAAAGACAGGACAGACGACACAGCTAGGGACTCAGCAGGATCTGGAGCTACAGGAACTGAGTGAGGAGATGAGGAAGCACACAGAACACCACAGGAGCAGCACTGAGTCAAAGGAATGGATCCTAAGTCAAATCAGCCGTAGAAGGCAGCATGCGAAGACAGCAGGGCAAGAATTCCACAGGTGGGCACAGGACATCATCCCAGCGACTCGGTGGATTCTAGCCAGCACACACCCAAGGAGAGGCGTGTGTCTCCTCCCTACCCAAGTTCACATCCCACAAAGATGCACTGGCTTCCTTGGCCCTACATACATAGAAATGAGCAGGAGAAAGGGTAGGCCCTTTGAGAACATAAACATTTTATTTTTTTCCTAGAGAGACTAAACTTGACTGTGAGAAACAATTCAAATTATTGTATTGGAGTAAATGTATTCTAGATTAGATTAGTTAATTTATGTTTCTATGAACTAGTTAATTTAGATTGATCTTCAGGGGAAGCACAGGTAACTATAGGTGAAATAAAGGAACCAGCCTATTTTCAGTTGGTGGTGTGTGTTAAATTTTGTGACCTCAACACAGAATATTTCTTCTGTCAGCCATTCACAAGAAGAATGCGTGAGGAAGAAAATTTTCTCTACCTATCTAGGTTCTTCTGGCTAGTTTAATAATTAAATTGACATGAGACAGATGGACAAGAGAAAAATAACCTAATTTAATTATGTATGTACACATGGGGACCCCACATACAGGAGAGGTTTAGGGACAGAAAGTTAAAATGAGGTATGCATGGCATTCTGAGTTAAGGATGATGTGAAGTGCCTTGGAGCTCCGGAGGGGGGGAAGTTCGTTGCAGGACAATAAGAAGAGCATTAACTAGAAGTTCACCCTGTCACACAGATATGTCATAAAAAGTTAATTCTGGTAATAACTTTTATTATGGGCAAGGACCTGAATTTAAATTCCTAAGGGAGAAGTCCAAGTTTCCCCTGGGCTTACAGGGTCTCAATTGCCTTTAGCTCAAAGCAATTCCCATGCCAAAATGGCACACCCTGGGGAGGCCTATTCTGAATCCCTTCAAATATTTTGCAAGGCATGCTAATGAAGCCATCAAGGGTGTAAAACAAGCAGATTTGCCCCAATGCAGGACTAGCTGTGCACTGGCAAAGGTGCTCTATGGTGCCTCACACACAAATAGTTTACCATCCCTCCATCGTTAACTCTAGTTATCAGGTAAATTATCTGGGGTACACTAGTAAACAACCACGATTTTACCCTGAAGTAATGAATAGGATAGGGACCCCGCCTGTGTGTGTGTGTGTGTGCACATGTGTATAGGACTGGCTACATAATTTGCAGGGAGTACTGCAACATGAAAATACAAGATTCCTTGTTCAAAAATTATTAAGAATTTTGAGACAGCTGCAGCAGAACATTAAACAGAGTGATGTCCTTTTAAGTGCAGGACCTAGTGATTCTACGTAAGCTGTTCACCCCGGAAGCTGGTCCTGCATGCCTCTGTGCGTGTGTGTGTGCATGCGTGTGTGTTTTGTTGAGGACTGTGTTGTGATGCTCTTCTTAGAAGACTTCATGGGGTAAAGATATTGTTTTTACTCTCTCACCTTAGGTTTTAGGGTTCATATAGATTTATATATGAGGGCCTGACCCTTTTTAAAAACAGTTTTAGTTCTAAGCTAGTGGTAAAAAATATATGAACCCTGGTTCAAATGTCCACTCACTAGTTGTGAGGTTGTAGGCACGTTACTTACTTTTTGTGTGCCTCATCTTCCCAATCTATAAACTGGAGTTATAAAAGTATACCTAGCCATAGATTTACTAAGGAGATGACAATAAATGAGTTAATTTTTGCAAAATGCTTAGAGGACATCCTACCACATAGTAAGTACTATGTATTTATTAAAGTATAAATTTGGAGAGCTTTATTTTGTAAGACCTTAAACCTAGATTACTTCCCCTATTTGGGACTATGGAACTATTACCTTCTGGAGGAAACTATTTATGTTCAGAAGGCTATCTTGGTCAAGAAAAGCATGTTGATTTGAGAATCTCCTAAGATGTTAATGGATGAGAACAAAAGACTTCTTATTTGGGAAGCAAAGGAAAACCTGTGGCTGACCACCTCACATCTGCACTGATATTTCCTGCTTTCATCACATATAAAGTAAATAATCAAAATATACAAAAAGAAAGCCAGTAAGAACAACAAAACACTAGTACATTGTTCTAGTTGCCTTGGCTCTGTAAAGGACTTGAATACTGCATGTAAGACAAAGCCATTTGGCTCACAAACTCTTAAGGGATTTGCTTGATATTATGGTGCAGAAGAAGAGCTAAGGGGTTATGTTGCCTAGCTCAGCAGAATGGAATTTGGCAGTTATATCTTGCAATCTAATATCTGAATAGGAAAAAGTATATGGCTTGAGAAAGAGCTTGAGAGAAAGAGAGAGAGAGCGAGAGCGAGAGAGAGAGAGAATACCTGACTATTTGATTTTTACATGTGCATGTGGGGTCCAGATGATTGCCTTAATCTTTCTTTATGTGGACCATCAAGTATCCTTTGATTCCCCGAAGTCTGCTACATGTTGTCATCTGGTGTCCTTGTTTCTTGTCCCCTCCCTTCACCTTGTCTTGGGTCTTCAAAGTCAACTTTAAATAGACTTTGTTTTCCCTCAGCCTTATCCTTTACAATAAAGAATCCAGGAGGTTGTGGTTTTGATGGGTAATTTTTTTCCTCCACTAATTATGTTAAAATAAAATGTAAATATTTATATATTTTTATAGTTTGTCCATATGCCTCCTAAAATTATTGCTTCAACTACTGAGGTTTTTATCTAAGAGAAGATAAGAGTCTACAAAGATTAATGCAGCTACCTGGTGCCCAGAAGCAAGCAACATTATAAAGGCATGAAAGATGTTGTCCACTCTGTGGGAATGGGATGTTGGACAGGTCTCCTCTCTCTTTTCTCCATAAAGAAAGCAGATGGGCAAAGGGTGGGGTGAGAGTTTACTCAGAGCTAAGAATTAGTAGGAGGTGTGCTGGGCAGCAATGAAAAATAAATAACCATCATGTCAAACCATTGAACTGAAGTCTCAGCAGCAACAACTGAGGACTGTAGGAAGTTGCTGAACTCTCACACACCATGACTCTCAGGGCCCTTTCCAGAGTAAGTGGAGGGAGAACAAGAAGGTCAGGGGTGCCAGAGTCCTAGAAAGGGCAAAAATGCATGAGCTTGGGATCCACACTGGGCACGGAGCCCTGGGGATGCACAGAGACTGATGGACAAGGAGAAGCAGGAGGGTCTCTGGGTCAGTAGGAATGAGGAAGGCCTTCAGGGACAATGAGCAAAGAAGAAGATCAATTAAACAAAGTAAAGCACCCCCCTCCCGCCCTTGCACACCTTTTCTTTCCATCTAAAACAATCTTTTAAAGGCTATACATTCCATTTAATCTTAAATTGCCTCTTAAAACAGTAAAAAGACATCCCTACTTTGTCATAAGCCCTGAAATGCATAAGAAGTTCCTTGTAAAAATTTACAGTCCTTTGTAAAAATTCAATCCTTTTGAATGGTTGTTTTTTAGTATTTTCAATTACAGATTGATGGCAGAATTCTTCATAGGCCTGAATTGTCTGTTTAATATTAAAATGATTCTTGTAGGGAGCCATCTGTTATAGGATCAGACATGGAAATGCTTTACAGGGCTTTACATCAGCACTTGCTGCGATGTTTGTCATGCTTCAGATACCCTCAGGCACTCGCGTTTCCATTTAGAAGAGCAAGGTGAAGGACTTAGAGGCAGGACACGATGTCTTCCTGATTATTCGGTGGCTGTTACTGAAAACATTGTGTTCAGCATATGGTTTGCTAAATTGTCTTTTTCCTAAACTACCCTCAACATTTTCCTTCACTGTGACAAAACAATACCCTGAGAAAAAGGACACGTTTATAAACTTTGCATCTCCTATCAGAGCTAACACTGCTATAATCGAATCATTTTTTCTTTAAAACCATTGTTTTATCTTTTTAAAAAATAATTATTTTAGCTCACTTTTCCCTTGAGTGCTATTACATATATTCAAGAGAAGTCTATTTTACCGAGTAGGTTTCGTCTCACATGCTCACTGGACCGGGAGCTGCCTGGCAAGCTGTGCTGGGGAGGGTTCTGTAGCTGGGCCCAGGCGCCGTAGGAGAGAGCATCACAACTGATTGCACGTGTGTGCCACGGCTGGACGGGCAGTGAGCACGGGCCACGTGGACCACTCAGGTACCATCACTGACCTCTTCTTTTTCTCAATCCCCTGTCACTGTATTCATTATTAAGCATTTTGAAATGGCTAACTTAGTGGCAAGCATACAGAATAAAATTAACTCCTCTATCTGGGAACTAAACTTAAACTTGACCCCACAATAATAATATTAATGGTGACAATAATATAAGCTACATTTGTTGAACATTTGCCATGTTTTAGGCATTACTATAGGTACTTTACAAACATTAATTTTATTTACTCCTCACAAACATTTCACAATATAGACATTATTTCCCCTGTTTCAGAGACAAGACTAAAGCTCAGAGCGGTAAAGTAACTTTACTGAGTTCATCCTTGTGCTCTAAACATTCTCATAAATCAAAAATAAAAGGAAGATATTTCATAGCCACTTTCCAGAAGAGGATTTACACAATTCTTTTTCCAGTTTTATTGAGATATAATTAACATAACATTGTATTAGTTTAATGATTTCTCCTTCCTTGACACACTCTTCATATATGTTATATGCCTTAAACGAATACAATGTTTTATATATATATGTCAATTATATATATATGTTATTATATGTATCAATTATACATGTTATAACATATATATTAATGTTATTACCACAATGAGTTTAGTTAACATGCATCATTCACATAGTAATAATTTTGTTTTCTTGCGTACAATTTTTTGCATTGAACAGTTTAACCCATTTCCCATTTAGAAAAAAAAGTGCAGCTCGCTGCCATTGTTCATGTAATTTTACGTAAACACTCTCTTTGAGGCTGAAGCAAATCTGACTGGTATACAATGTGAAAATAAAATGTAAAATCTGTTCTTGGAGTTATTTCTAAACAGCACTTGGCTCTAATCCTAATGTAACAGAAATATATATATGATGATCCGTATCTAATAATTTTTTTCACGAGTAGGAATGCTGTTTTCTAGGATTTGATATTTTCAGTGATCGAGAATTACTCTATTTTGTAAATGGAAATAACCACTACTAAAAACAATGCTATGAACAGAATGATTTGTTTCCAAAGACTGTCAATATACTAGAGTGATGAGAAAATAATAATAAAAGCAAGGTATTTCACGACAAACGTTGTGGGTAAGGCTAGGACCGTCATCGGCGAGTTATTTCAGGGTAAACACTGTAGCCGCAAGCACCACCGGTGAGTATTCATTCCCAGGGCAAACGGGAATGGGTTAAAGAACTGTCATATGCAGAAAAGACACATGAAGCACAATTTTGGATTTTTATCCTTGCTATTCTTCTGAATTGGAAACTGTAGGTCAGTCCATTACATCTCATCTCATCAATGCATTCACTGAAGAATTCATTAAATAAGTATTTACTGAGTGTTTTTAATATGCTAAATACTGAGGATTTGGATATATGCAGATCCTCCCTCCAAATAACCCAACTGAAACTTTTCTGTTCTCATCTAACCCTTCTGCTCTAGAGCAGTCCACACAGACGATCATGTCCTTGAAACGCTCTTCATTTCATTTCTGAACACCTCTCTTCTTACTTTCCTTCTCCCTCACCAGCCACTCTTTCTGCCCCTGTTGCTGGAATTTCGTCCTGCACTCAGCCTTAGTTCAGGCCATGTTCTCATCTATCTCTGCGCACATACTCTTTCTTGTTAAGGGCTGTCCCGTAGAAATATATAAGGCAAACCACAATTGTGATTTTAGAGTTTCTAATAGCTTCATTAAAAAAATTATAACAAAATGGTGAAATAACTTTAATAATACATTTTATTTAACCTGATACATTAAAAATATGTTTTCAACATGTAATCAATATAAAAATTATTAATGCAATATTTTACATTTTTTTCTATTAAACCTTCAAATTTCTATGTGTAATTTATACTGCACATGTCCCAATTTAGATGCTAGATTTTTACTGGAAATACTGGTTCTGTATTTAGATTTCATAAAATTTATGGTAGAAGAAGTAGATTCACATACCTATTTCAAACATTTTAAAGTTTTCCAATAATTGAATTGAGCATTAATCTTTATATTTAAATTACTTAAAATTAAAGTTTTAGTTCATCAGTTGCACTAACCACATTTCAAGTGCTTGATACCCACATGTGGCTAGTGACTACCATATCAGACAGTGCAACTCTAGTTGTCTCATGTATTTTCATGGCTTCAAATATGTGGACTCCAAAATTTTTATCTTCAGTCAGACCTATCCTCTCAGTTATAAATTGTATAGTTAAATACCAACTTGAATGTCTCAAAGGTATCTCAAACTTGGTATTTCTAAAATAGAACTTTTTTATTTTTATATTTTGCATGGATATATATGAGGGCTGTCCTGAAAAAATCCAGCCATAAATGCCTCTAGTTTTCATACTACGTGGCTGGTTACTTTTCCAGACAGCCCTCCTAACTTATTTTTTATCAGCTTTATGAGGTGTGATTAATAAATGAATTTGTAAGATTGGATGGAACTCTTAATTTTGCACCCCAAACTTGATCCTCTCCAGCTGCCCTCGGTTGGTTTCCGGAGAAATGGACTCTGAGATGAAGATTTGCTTGCAGGGGTTTTATTAAGGAGTGTTGGCAAGATTACCACCTGTGAGAGGAATCAGAGGAGGAGGAATGGGCAGAGGGAGAAGCTGAACTGTGTTGGAGTTGCAACCATGGCTCGAGATGATTCCCTGGGGACTCTAGAGCTGGGTGGGGCCTGCAGAGATGTCCCAGCCTGAGATAAGGGGGCTAGGTCTTTGCACCTATCAGTCACTGGCTGGGAGCTCTGCCTGAGGAGGGGTGTTACCTTGTATAAAGGCAAGTCCCAGAGAGCAAGACAGCTGTGAGCCCCAAGCAGCCATTTCCCGAGGCTGAGGGAACAAGGGTCAAAGTCCCACAGGCGTATCTGAGAGGCACCTGTCTTCCCCGTCTTAGTAAGCACTCGGATTCCTCAGACATTCTGTAAAGCCAGCATCCTAGGAATCATTCTCTACTTCCTACTTCCCAGGTAATTAACAGTGAATGTTTGGAAAAACGTTCAGTCCTCCCCGCCTCCGGCCCTTTATATTTACTCTTCTGCATCATGGAATCCTCCCGGCACCCCATCCACCTCCTGCCTCTGTCTAAACTCCTCCCACCCACATGTGCACCTACACACACCCTCCTTAAATTCCAGATCTCAGCTTAATTGCCACATCCTCACAAAGCTTTTACTTGGCTTCCTTATCTAAAGTAAGTCCTTTCAGCTTATAATTCCTTTATTGTTCGTTTGCTTACTTTATTTTGTCTCTCCCACTGGAATTGTAAGTGCCATGCATATGTGTTAGTTATCTGCCTTGTTTATGTAACCCAGGTACCTAGCACCGTGCTAAGAGCCTATAGACTCACAGTCTGAGTTTACAGAATGAATGACTGATTTAAAAAAAAAAGAAAAAGAAAAGGTCAGTAGAATTGGCAGAGAAATAAGACAATGATCATAAGTGAACATGACCTAGTGGAGGTGGCCAAGGTGTTATAGGAGCGCAGGGCTGGGACATCTACATAAAGGACCAGAAAGAATATCCTGCAGAAAGATACTGCGTTAACTGAATTTTAAGTGAGTAGTGGGGATCAGCTGGACAAAGAAGGGGAAAGGGCAGGCGTTCATGACAGAGAGAATGACTGCTTCATTTCTTAATGTGTTTTTTTAAGACCTGCTCCTTTCTTATTCTGGATACCCAGTACCACCATCTCCTTCCATATTGGCTCAGTAATTTCCTCCTAACATTCAAATCCAAGCTCAGTCTCTCTCTCCCTCTTTACCTTTTTCCCTGCCTGGAAGACTCCCTTGAGAAAGCAGAAAGAAATGTCAGCCTCAACTGAGCTGAGTCGGAAACTATGGAGTAATGATGGCTATGAGATCGTACCCCATACGACTCACTTTGGGTAATTCAGTCAAATGACCTATTGATTCAATTCAATTTAAAAAAATCTTTTTTATGATTTGCTTAATTGTCTGCATTTTGAATTAATAAAATTGTTATATATCTGAATTTAGTGGTCAATTCAAAACAGTTAAGTGGATACAACCTGAGCTTTTCAATAGTTGATCATAGTAAATAATCAATGCCATATACCTAATGGTCCTTCCATAAAAATTAGTTGTGATCTTAGTGGTGATGACATGGTGGAATGATCTTATTGTCATGTCCTTTGGCATAAGAGTAAAGTAGACAATAATAATTTTTAAAAACATTAATTATGTCCAGTTTTCTCGTGTAGCGCCCTCCCAGTGCCGATCAGCCTGGTGGTGTTGATCACTGGCTTCAAATTCCTCCAGAACAAGTGTGAGTCAACTCCATGGTGCCATCTAATTTTTCTGCATGTAAACACTCAGCTGTGGCCTCCATTTAGATCTTGTCAGGAACCAATAATAGTTCACTTGCTCTACCATAAAAAAACAAAAACAAAACAAAACAAAAAAACCCCAGAAATATCAAAAGGAAATTGCCTTTATGGGCCAGAAACAGGATTGGATCAGTGGTACACTTGTTCATAAGCAAATCAAACAAGAGGAAAGAAAAAAATCAGCCTACGTTAATATTTTAGATTCTGTTTGTTTGTCTGTTTTCAAGGCTGTTCATGCTATTTTGCCTAAGCAAAGCTTTTGTTTGCCTTGTTAAGGTTTACTTCCCTTTGAGATATTAGCACATGAAAGGGTTTGGCAAACTTGTCTGTCTGAGGCAAAATTTGAGAAGTGAGACATTCAAATACTTGTAAAATGCAAAGATACTTGTTTTTACTAAAGTTCTAACTTTCAGGCAGTACATATGGTCAGTCTAGCCTCACTGGGCTAAATTTAAGCTGTCAGTAGGCTGACCATAGGCACCATTTGACACAGGACAGTGCTGTTGTTTTCTGTCCCATTTAAAATGTTATGTCTGATCAGCCTAAGAGGGCCAGTTTTCTCTACTTTTTTCTTATGAATGGAAAGAAATTAATGTAATGAGGTTGGCATCAATGCTTTTCTCTATCCCTCTGCTTTTTCCAGGATAAAATTATATATTTTTTTGTCTATCACTTTAGTGGCAAGTTCAAATTCTACCAAATGACTTTGATTTCAGTCCCCTGTTTACTGGAAGTCAAATATCTTCCCTTAATTTTCCATCATCTAGTATAGTGTAATCCTAAACCCTTTCTTCTTTCTCCTTCTGTCAGTTCTAAGAGTATAAGTCTCCTTCCAGGCCCAAATCAAAGACGCTTAACAGTGTCTTTACCCTTCTGTTGCTTTCTTCAAATACATGGATCCTTAGCAGGTGTTGAGTCTTATTTTCGTATCTAGCTAAGGTATTTTATTCCTTTCTCCTCTGCCCACAGACTGATTTTCCACTTGTCAATAAGTGTGTTGAGTTCTTTAATCTTCTCTGCTCATATTCTACTTCTTCTATATTCTATACGAAGTATGGTGAAATAAGATTTTCCATCTTTCCTACCACATGGATTGTGTCATCATTTTAAAAGACACTACTGACATTTCTTACTGTTTCTACATGCAAGTCAAATTCTCTGTTTCACAGTTCTTGATATCACTCCCTTCCTTCACCACATGATTTCAAGTTTCTCTGCTTGTCTTCATTTTCCTTTAAATTTCACAACCAGACTATTTCCCTGGATGGGAAGAGGGGGCAGGGCATCATTCCTTCCAAATCACCTTGACCTCTCTTGGTATGCATTCTTGCTTATCTGCCAACTGGAATGATATGAAAAGGATTTTAATGAATAGGGTCTCTCATTCTTTCCAAGTTGTTCAAAGAAGTACTTAAGTTTAAATAATTTTTGAATTAGTTTACTGGTAGTCACTACTCAAAGATAGACTTAAAATCCTTTAATCTATTTTTATCCTTAATTCTTTTCTATTAAAACCTTTGTACAATATGTTAGTACACTTAGTACATTCTTTTTTTACTTCAGAACTAATTATAAATGTTAGAAATCAATTTCGGGTTATATGCTGTTTGTGGCTGATGGTATATTGCCACTTGATTTTCCACAGTACATGACAGAAAATATAGGCAGCTTCCCTCTCTTGTCAGATAGGTGGAACTTTGTGTCCCCGTCATCTAGAGTGGAGAGAATCTGTAATTTCTTATGTCCGCTACATCATGTACCTGAAAGAGGCAAAAATAACCCCTTCTGTTTCTAGTTACACAAAAGAATGTACCCTGTGTAATTAGTTCATATTCATGGCCTTTAAATTAGAGAACAAACTATTGGCTCATTTTTTGCTTTTTGCCTCCTCTCTATTGCCCACAATTGAAATAGGAATTATTTCATAGCTTACAATTCAGTTCATGTTCTATCTAATCAGCTCCATAAATCTTCTTGCTAATACTGAGAAAATTTGTATCTTAACTCATCTTTGGTAACACTTCCCATGAGATGACAGGAGCCAAGAAAGGGAATAAAAAAGCTTTAAATGCTGGGGGCTTTTTTGTTTTGTTTTGTTTTTTGTATTTTTTTTTTTAGTGGTTTTTAGGAAAAAGTTCGGTGATCCTAGTTTCACTCAAAAATATTACATGGGGAACACTTCTCTATAGGCTGTTTTCAGCTGATTCTTTTAGGCTTTGAATGGACATTTATCTATAGATGTCTTTATCTCTCTTTTCAGAGACATTAGTTAGATAGTAAGGTACCATTTAGATTTAAAGATAAGTCATCTTCTGAGAATTAAATTAGAGAAAATCAAGTAATGTTGTGGAAGACTGTTTCAAGACACAGAGTGCTGTTCATGCTTTATTTGGTGAAAAATATTATAAAGTAACAATGTATTGTGCAATCTCACTTTTATCCATCTATCTGTTTATCTCTCTATCATCTATTTAGCTATCTGCCTATCTAACTTTCACACACACAGAGAGAAAGCCAGATAAGGCAATATACAAAATCATAGCAAGAAGTAGAATTATTATGGCTGATCTATATCTTTTCCCCAAAAATTTTTTCCAGAGAGGATGCATTGTTTGTATTAAAAATATTTTAAAAAGAAAATAGTATTTTCACTCTCTTTTATCACATGCTGTGGCCAGAAGAAAGTATATTAAGAAGCATCTATTACTGACTTTGAATGATAAAAACTGCTCTTTATTGTATTCATCTCCTCTTTTTTCAACTGGTAATTTACCAAAATCAACAAGGAAAACAGGCTGACAGAAGGACAAGAGAGAGTCGGCTCACTTTTCAGAAAGCACTAACAATTAGAGAACACATAGCTCTCTGCCAGCTGTCTGCTCTAGCAAGTGGCAGAGAGATGGCTGTTCTGTTCTGACATGAAGAGAAGGTACATCAGGGTTGGAGAGGATCTGAAGCCTCCTCCTCCATTATTCTGGAGTCCTGGCCCCAGAAATGTGATAAAAAGCTAACATTTGTTGAGCTTGCTATGTGTATGGACTGTTCCAAGAACTTTTTCTGTGTTAACTCATTTAATCATCCCTCAAACCCTTTATGCCAGGCACTATTATTACCCTGATTTTATAGATAAGGAAACTAGGGCATAAAGACACAACATCTCAGCTAGTAAATGGCAAATCTGGGCTTGGAATTAGGCACTGTGGCTCTAGAGTTCATGCTTTTCAGAGCTGCTCCTTACTGCCTCTCATTTGTTCCTACTGAAATGTGGTCCAGGCTCTCCAGCAGTGAGAAACACCCAGTCTCCAGTGAAGGCCACTTCCATTACAAGACTCTCTGTCCTATGTAGAGTTTTATCAAGATATGTGGGTGCCCAGACAAGAGAATACATAGAGGGATGACTCTGGTTGGATCTCTCTACACCAAAGCAGGTCCTGATTGGAGGACTCTGGTGCAGGTAGTTAATTTGGAGATGATTCCAGGAAGCAGGAGTGAAGGAGTGGGAAAGTGAGACAAAGAAGGAAGAAAAGGCAATAGAGTATTAAGTTTGCTGTGAGCAATTGAGTATTGATCCTCTGAGGGTCCTCTGAGGTATCATAAAAGACCTGCCACAAAACTGTTCCATTCGGGGCTGGGGAAAGTTGGGTATTTATCCACCAACAGTATCCCTTATTGGTCTAGGAATTTCACTGGGAGTGACAAATCCCAGCACTTCTGGTCTGCTGAGCAGGATGCCCTGGTGCTTGAGGAAGCGCTCGGGCAGAGAAATAGACAGTTTCATAGACTGGGGTGGGCAGCTGTCCAAGTGGACAGCAACTTCCCACCAGAGCTATAGGAGAATTTAGGCTATAGATTAAGAAGTAGGACCTCAACCATTTCTCTACAGTGAATGTCCCATCAAACCGAAGTTGGGAAAGATTTCTGCAAAATGTTTTTAGAAGAAAGGCTGATGCATACTCAGGGTGTCTCAGAGTGGGCCCCAGATCAACAGCATCCACATTACCTGGGGGCTAATTAGAAATCCTTATTATTGGGCCCTCCTCAGACCTCCTGAATCGAAGACTCAGGGACTGTTGCCCAGCAAATTGTGTTTTGAAAAGCCATCTAGGTGATTATGATGAACATCAAAACTCTGCAAACCATAGTTGTAATGATGGAAAGGGCTCCTTCCATGAGTCAATTTCTTGTCCTAAGGAAGAAGACCAAGATTTAGGATTTTTCCAATACTAAATATCTAGAACCCAGGTCTCCAAATCCTCATCCTCAGGGAATAATTCAGATATTTTCACCCATAGATTTATGTATTAGTTAGGGTAAATGTTAAGCTGCTATGCATAATAAAAAGAATACAAAAGACAATGGCTTAATAAGATAGAAATGTATTTCTTATGTAAAGTTTAGCCAATATAGGTTGGTAGGGCAGTTCTGCTCTATGAAATCATTCAGAGCCCTGGTTCTTTCCATCTTGGGGCTCTGCCATCTCCAAAGGTTGGGTGTGCGTCTGGGAAGTCAAAGCTAGGTTGCTGTCTTCTCCAAATTCTGGCCATAGATTGTGGTGAATAGACACCAGAGCCAGAAGCTTTTCTTAATTTGCAAGTTACACAGTATTTGAACATACTATAATCCTCAAATATTCTATTGTTCCTTGAATGAAAATATAAGAAAAAAAAAAAGAAAATATAAGAAAAGAAAAAGGAAAAATTCAACTTAAAATAAAAAAAAAAGAGGGAACAAAAACCAAGTAAAAAGCTAGGTAGATACAGAGCAGAATAAAACAAGGTAGAAAGCAAAGTGAGACGGGTGATCTTTGAGAATGGAGCTGGATGGTCACATTTTCATGTTAATGAGCAAGTTCTGTGGGTGACTTAGAATATCCAAAACAATCAGGGTTGACGTGGGAAAGGAAAGCAAGAAACTGTGTAACTCTGAGAGCTAAAGGCAGAGAACCAAAATCCCTATTATTTCAGAAGTTATGTGTCACCTCAGTACAGTTTCTGGCCGTGGATTTAATATAACAATTTAGAATAAATCATAATTAGTGGGCTAATTAACTGAAGCAATGCACAATAAAAGACAAAGGCCTTGAATTGTGCCCCCGAAGCCGGCTGACTTGTGTTTTTACATTTTATTTCTTCCAGGAGGAAGGACTATAGATTATATCTAAATATATCTCAGTAAACCTAACAAATAAACATAAACGCAATTAGGCACTCCAGGTAAAGCAAAAAGTCTTACTAAAGTCAGCAAGCAGCAAGTTCTTTTAAATGTAAAGCTTCCATAAAGCTTAGAGGGAAATACCAATCAACAACCCTTTATCCTTTTAACGAAGGCCAGCAGCTCTCGTATTTACATCTCTCTGCCTCACACTGCACAGAAATAGCCTCTGAGTATGTCGTTTTCTCTGGGCTCACCAAAGAACTAGCAGAAAACTGTATATCCAAAACTATTACCCTCATTCTTTCATCATTTCTTTTAATAGACAAGAAACCTTCGGCACTATTTAATTATGCTCACCTGCAAATATTAATATAACATATTGAATTTCAGATATGAAAAAGAAATCAATTTTTCTGGGTATTTGAAAGCTTCCAGCCCACTCTGGCAAAACAGCTGCAGCTTGTGATTCGTCTCTCTCCTCCCCTTTTGCGTTGTGTGACTTCGCCCACCTTGGGCCCAGGTTCCTGATGCTTTCTTGGTGTGAGGGAGTGATCTAGGCTCTAGAGCTTAGGCGCTGGAGCCACCGGGCCCGAGGTTAGCTCCCAATTCTGCCTGTAATAGATTGGTTGGGCAAATTACTTAAGCTCTCTGAACTCCATGTTCCTCATCTATAAAATGAGGACAGACCTAATAGGTTTGTTGTGAGGATTAATATTGGAAAGTTCTTTAGAACAGTCCCTGGCACATAGTAAGCACTCAGTGTGTTGGGTGTCTTTTCATCTGATTGCTCAGTACATAGGCCGTGGCACTCCGCCCTGGCCTGAGCCATGACAGTGCTCCAAGCCTACAGATTATGCTGCCTACCTTGGTTTAAGTCTCAACTTCTTTTAAATTCTTCCTTTATCTAGTTGATAGGGAGAACAGGTTGGGCACAGACTGGAGCAGGGCTTCTCAAACTTGTCCATACAGATCATATGGGGACCTTGTTATAAGGGAGGCTTGAATTCAGTAGGTCTGGAGCAGAGCCTGAGATTCTGCGGATGCTACTGGTCCATCAAGCATACAACAGGTTGGTGTCATCTAAATCTAGATTCTAGTTCTCTCAAGAGCTCTGGTACATGGGGCAAGTGTCTCAACATCTGTCAGTCTGTTTAAGCTCAAAGATACCTCAGTGGATCAATGTGAGGATTAATGAATTAATGGGTGTAAAATGTTCAGCAAAGTGCCTGGCATACAGCAGTGTACTCCCAATAATCGGTAGCTATTAAGTTGTTAGGAGCAGGTTATTAGACACAATTCCCAAGAGAATTGACATTTTAAAAAAGATGACACATCAGTGGAGTTTTAACTACTTTAATTCTAATTTTTAATATCAAATGAGGAAATTATAAGGTACTTCTAACCACTGGTGTTACTGTTACCAATTTCCAGGCCAAGGGCAAAAATAAACAAGGCAAGCTCTGTAATTCCTAAACAAAATTTCAGTACTACCCATAGCACAGCACTCATAAATCCTGAATCTCCATTTAGCTAGCAACACAGAATTCTTCTACTTAAAACTTCTCCAGAGACTGCTGCTTCTAGAAGGCCAAAATAGAGTAACAGACAGTTATTTCCCACTTAAAACAAACCAAAAGACAAAATACATGAAACAAAAGTTTTCAAGACATGAGAATCAGGCAATGAAAGACAGTAATGCTTGAGAGAAGGGAAATGAATGAGGTGAGACCTCTGATTGCCAGAGCCCATTGATTGCCTTGAGAGAATTTCTAGACTATATATAGTGCACGGAGGGAGAACCCAGGTCGAGCCCAAGAGACTCTCTTTCAGGGAGGAGACAGAGCTAAGAATCCAGGGAAACCTTAGTGGCTAAGTTTTCCAAATAGAGTACCAGAGAGGGGAGAGCTGCACAGAAAAATGTCTCTGGGCATCTGTATAAAATATAAGTTAATCTATATTAACAGAAACCAGATCAAGGATTACTGGGAAATGTTTTGGCATGATGGCCATGTTCATTGTCTTGATTCTAGTGTATACCTATGTCAAAGCTTTTCAATATGTACACGTTATATGTAGTTTATTGTATGCCAAATCATACCTCAATAAAACTGTACACCAAAAAACTTCACCTGCAACCCCTATTTCTACAGGTTAACCCTGTAGTTCTAAGACTCTGCAGGGACCATCCAGAAGAGGGATGACCACACAGTTTGGACATGATTTGCTCACTGTATCCACATGATTATCTAAGCTCTATTCCTGAATCATGTCAATTCTCTGACTCTTATCACTTGAAATCAACTTCAGAATTTCAATTTCACTTTATGCCTTTGCCTTTAGCAACAGAAAGGATGTCTAGCATTTTTAAAGTAATGCTCATTAAATAGCCCCATGGAGCACCCCCTGAGAGTAGGCCTCATACTGGTGAAAAACAAACCAAAAAAACATTTTCTTTCTGGAACCCCAACAAGGGCAGACTGTCTAAAAGGTTTTAAACAAAAATTTGTATTGAGATACAGTTTAACAGGGCCCTGGAATTTCTTTTGCATTCTTAGGTCCTTGTTATAAGTACTCACTCCACCCACCTCCATCAGCCCCAGAGAGAGACTTCCCTTTATCTTCTTCCATGAACTCCACAGAAATATACACAAGATAATTCACTCCTAGAGTTTAAATGTTGGATTAAGTTTATCTCTAAATGAAAAAGCAAACATCTTGTTATTTGATATCAAGAATCAGGGAAGTAAATACGTTTCTTTTTACTTCTCCACAGGATAAGCACCTGATCCAATTACATTTACTGTTATACTCCATTGCTTTCACTTTGATCTAAGCAACTGCCACTATCTACCTGATTACTTCAGCAGCTCCTGAACTTGTTTCTCTGCCTCCAGCTTTGTCCTACCCACTTCAGCCTCTTTGCTACACAGCTGCCAGAGCCATCCTTCAAAAATAAAAGCCAGATTGTGTCTCTCCTCTACTCAAAGCCTTTGCTTGCCTCCCATTTTACTTAGCATAAAATCCCAATTCTTCATTGTATCCAAAGCCCTTCTTGACCTGGTCATTATTACCCCTGACCTCTCATCCTGCCATTTTCCTCACTCTCTTCTCAGCCCCTCTGGCCTCTACTCCATTCCTGGAACTTGGCAGGTACTGTGCTGACAGAACTTTTGTGCTTGCTGTTCCTTTTGCCTGTGAAGTTCTTCCTACAGTCACCAGCACAGCTGACTCCTTTATCGTTTACAAATCTTTGCTCAAAGGGCGGAGTCTCAGTGAAGCCTGTCCTGACCATCCTATTTTAAATTGCAATCCATGCCCCATTTCATTTATTTCTTATTTATTGTCTGTTCATAAAAGCAGGGCTTTGGGTGTGTTTTGTCCTCTGATACATCCCAGGCTTCCAGAAAAGAGCCTGGCACACAGTAGGAGCTTGGTAAATATCTGTTGAGCAAGTGACTGATTATGTATTCCTTGATCTAGACATGGATGAATAATTGAATGATCTTGGCCTACCTATTTGTAAATAGGCCAAGGAGACCTTCTATTAGGAGGAATGAAACAGTTCTTACTTTAGGTAGGTTAGGGTGAGCCTAGGACACCTGCAGTCACATTTCTAGCAAGTTGTGCAGTCCACCTTTTAGCATTTTAACAATTTTCCTTGAATTGTTTTTACAGTTTTATTATGGCTACATTGCTTGTTCTGAGAGAGGCCCATCTGTCTCATATCTCTTCCCCACTCCATCTGTCTTCTCATTGCATGCTCTCTCTCCCACTTTCTCTCTCTTTGACCTTATGATTTGAATAAGTGCAAAATGTCTTTGGCACTACCCAGAATGAATTAAAAAGCTGAAGGCTCTCTCTGTTGATACAACAAAGGGAAGCCAAGGAAATCAATTAGTGGAATTGGGTAGAAGAGAGTGTGGGGTGAAAAGTTTGTTTGTTTATTTATGTATGTGTGTTTGTATAAACTTCATTTGATTCTAAAAAAAGAATTTAAGCTGAGCCAAAGACAGGGTTTGCTTTTTTTGCTTTTTTTAGTCTTAAGGAAGGGAACTAACATTTTTAAACATCTACAAATTGGAAAGGTGCTCTGCACACATATTAATTCATATGTTACATATATAATATGAATATATTTTTAGTTCTACATATTTTACATTATGAAAAATCTCAAATATAATATACAGAAAATTAGAAGATTAAAACCCATATACTCACTATTTATGGTCACAATTTTTAACAGTTGACTATATTTGTTTTATTTATCTAAATAACTTTTTTGCTGAGCTATCAAAAAAGTATAAATGTCATGACACATCACCCATAAATATTTTAGCATTCATTTCTAAAAATTAAAGAACTTTCCTGCATAACCTCAAGACCATTATCATTTCTAAAAATAAATTTCCCTAACAGCTAATGCATATTTAAATCTTTCTAATTGACTATTGGTAATTGTTATCTTTGAGGTTCAAATTGTACCAAATTTGGCCTGTGGGAGCACCTTAATTTTGGCTCCTTTTGACATTACTCCATTAATCTTTAAAAACTTCTTAGCTTTCAGTCTCACCTGAACAATCACTGCTGCAGACAAGAAATCACTTATTTCTTAAAGGAGCTCTGATCCTTTTTAGTAGGAAATAGTATTCAGAAACCAAAACTCTGGGCACCAGAGATGCTTATTAAATGTCATTGTTTCTAATCTAGGGCCTTTCAGTGTCCAGATCTAGGCAGTGTATTTTTTAAATTGTATGAATTAATACAGGCATACTTTGGAGATGTTGTAGGTTCTGTCCCAGACCACTGCAATAAAGTGAATATTGTAATAAAGTGAGTCATATGAATTTTTTGGTTTCCCAGTGCATATAAAAGTTATGTTTACACTATACTGTAGTCTATTAAGTGTGCAACAGCATTATGTCTTGAAAAATGTACATACCTTAATTTAAAAATACGCAATTGCTAAAAAATGCTAATCATTAATCATAATCTTTTTGCTAGTGGAGGGTCTTGCCTTGATGTTGATGGCTGCTGACAGATCAGGGTGGTGATTGCTGAAGGTTGGGGTCACTGTGGCAACTTCTTAACATAAGACAACAAAAAGTTTGCCACGTTGATTGACTTTTTCATTCATGAACAATTTCTCTGCAGCAAATGATGCTGTTTGATAGCTTTTAGCTACAGAACTTATTTCAAAACTGGAGTCAGTCCTTTATACCCTGCCAATGCTTTATCAACTAAGTTTATGTAATATTCTAAATCCTTTGTTGTGATTCCAACAATCTTCATAGCATCTTCAGCAGAAGTAGATTCTACCTTAAGAAACCACTTTCTTTGCTCACCCATAAAAAGCAACTCCTCATCTGTTAAAGTTTTATCATGAGATTGCAAAAATTCAGTTACCTCTTCAGGCTCCATTTCTAATTTTAGTTCTCTTGCTATTTACACCAAGCTGCAGTTACTTCCTTTACTGAAGTCTTCGACCCCTCAAAGTCATTCATGAGGATTACAATCGAACACTGTTTGATTCCAAACTCCTGTTAATGTTGATAATTTGGCCCCTACCATGAATCACTATTGTTCTTAATGGCATCTAGAATGATGAATCATTTCCAGGTTTTCAATTTACTATACCCAGATATATCAAAGGAATCACAATCTATGGTAGCTATAGCTTTACAAAATGTAATTTCTTAAGCAATAAGACTTGAAAATCAGAACTACTTCTTGATCTGCAGAATAGACGTTGTGTTAGCAGGCATAATACAACATTAGTCTTGATGTACATCTCCATCAGAGAGCTCTTGGGTGACTAGCTGCATTGTAGACGAGTGGTATCTTTCTGAACAGTAAGTTTCAACACTGGGCTTAAAATATTTAGTAAACAAAACTGTTCCGTTTGTAGAGCACAGACAAAGTGCTCTACATTTAGCCTAATTCTTAAGGGCTCCAGGGTTTTTGGGATGGTAAATGAGCATTGGCTTCAACTTAAGATCATCAGCTGCATTAGCCTCTAACAAGAGAGTCAGCCTGTCCTCTAAAGTTTTGAATCAAGGCATTGTATTCTCTTCTCTAGCTATGAAAGTCCTAGATGGCAACTTCTTCCAATATAAGGTTGCTTTGTCTACATTGAAAATCTGTTATCAATTGTAGCCACTTCCATTAATTATCCTAGCTAGATCTTCTGGATTACCTGCTGTAGCTTCTACATTAGCACTTATTACTTCTTTGAACTTTTATGTTATGGAGATGGCATCTTTCCTTAAACTTCATGAACCAACCTCTGCTAACTTCAAACTTTTCTTCTACAACTTTCTCATTTCTCTTAACCTTCATAGAATTGAAGGGTATTTGCGCCTTGCTCTGGATTAGGCTTAGGCTTAAGGGAATGTTATGGCTGCTTTGACCTTCTATCTAAATCACTAAAATTTCCCCCATATCAGCATTAAGGCTGTTTGGCTTTCTTATCATTTGTGTGTTCACTGGAGTAGCACTTCTAATTTCCTTCAAGAACTTTTTCTTTGCATTCACAACTTAGCTGACTGTGTGATATAAGAAGCCTAGCCTCTGGCCTATCTTAGCTTTCAACTTTAAGAAGTTGCTGAAAGTATCTTGTGAGCGTTTTATGAGCTGCAAAGAGTAATATATGTGTAAATAAAGTATTATGAGTTAGTATCCACTTGTAAAATAATTCTCATGGAGTGAAAGCTGTAAGGCATTAGTTAAAATGAAGTTTTCCATGAGGTATCAGAATCAAGAGATAAAAAGTAAAGCTTGCTCCTAATGAAGAAGCACTTTCCTAATTTAAAGTATGTCAGTGATTAGGTGAGTAGTACACTAAAATCTATGGTAGAATCTTAGCATTCTAGTTTGCCCTTTTAAAGCACCTGTATTTTTGTGTGTGTGTGATAAGAAGGTTATTATTGATTATATTATCTCCGCTTATACGTGTTTATGTTGCCTTGCCCTGAGTTCTGCTTTTCCCATACTCAACAGCTGTTGATGCTCAAAATAGCATGATTGGTGAGGAAGGTAGATACTCTGAAAGGCTCAAACATTATTAGAAATAAAGTCAAGCCCCAATAAAAAATCAGCAGTCACAAGTTTTCTGTCTTCATTGCTTTTCCTTCTCTACACTTTGGGGGGGGGGGGTTCATTTAAATCATTTGAATGATGTCAGCCATCACCTCAATGGTGAATGATCCTCAAATTCACATCTCTTGTTCACACATATTTTTTAGAATTCATCCCCACATATCTAATTGGATTGTGGACATCTTTGTGTCCCAGGGATCCATCAAACTCAACATATCCAAAAAACACCCATCACCTTCCTTCCACATCTCCAATCTTCTGGTTTTATTATTTCTACAATCTTATTTTTCTCCTAGATGGTGAAGTGAGAAGCTTCTGACTCCTTAAGAATCATCAATTGGTAATGAAATTATTTGTGTTCTACCTTTAAAATATTATTTGAATATAATCTCTTTTCATGTTTACAGTCTCTTCCTAAATTTAGGACTTTGTTATCTTTTTTCTAGACAATTTCTATAGTTCAATTTTCTCCTTGACTTGAGTCTCTCCCTACCTTATTTCTCCTTCCAGAAAATCTCTTACTATAATAGTTAACATTCTTTGAGTATTTGTTATTTACCAGTCACTGTTCCAAGCACTTTCCATAAAGCTTTATCTCATTTAATCCTCAAACAATACATATATTAATATATCATTTCACTTCTCTGCTCTAAACCTTCATCTCCCCATTATGTCCCCCATAATCCAAGTCTTTCATAGTGCTCCCAATATAGGTCATCAGACAAATCTCCTGCCATCCCTCCCATATTCACCACTGCGTTGCTAATCATTTCCCTAACACATCATATGTTCGTGACTCTGCTTTTTATGAATGCTACTGCTCAGCCTTCCAATTTGTAACACTGCTCACCTCTCAAACTCCAACTTAAGTACCATCTTCTCCACCAAACTTTTTCTGTCTCTTAAAATAACTCATCATTATTTTTTCATCAATATTTATTCCCCTTATTATTCTTTTTCCTCTTTTTTGTGGTTTATTTTTTAAGTTATATTTTACCTACAATATTATAACAGTTTCAGGTATACAGCACAGTGATGAGTCATCTATATAACTTACTAAATCCTCATTCAGATACATCTGGTTCCCCTCTAACACCATACATAGTTATTACAGTGTTGTTGACTGTATGCCCTGTGCTGTGTACTTTACATCCCTGTATCCCTGTGACTATTCTTTTTTTTTTTTTTTTTCAGTTGGTTCCCTGACTGGGAAGTGAACCCAGGCCATGACAGTGAGAGCACTGAAGCGTAGTCATTAGACCACCAGGGAACCCTCCCTGAGACTATTCTGTGATTATGAACTTGTACTTCTTGATTTCTTCCCAACCCCTCCACCTCTCCTTCCATCACTCCAATATATCTAGTACCTATATAACACTATACACAGTTACTGCAAACTTATTGACTATATTCCCATATTATACTCTATATCTCTTTGGTTATTGCCTTGTAACAATCAAACTAAACTTCTTCATCCCTTTCCCTTATTTTATCCATTCTCTCATCCCTCCTCCTTTCTTAAAGAAATCCCTCTAACATTCCTTGTAATACTTGTTTGGTGGTGATGAATTCCTTTAGCTTTTTCTTATCTGAGAAGCTCTTTATCTGTCCTTCAATGTTGAATGCTAGCCTTGCTGGGTACATTATTCTTGGTTGTAGATCCTTGGTTTTCATCACATTGAATGTTTTCTGCCAATCCCTCTGCCTGTAGAGTTTCTGGTAAGAAATCCAATAAGAGTCGAATGGGTGTCCCTTTTTAAGTTACTACTTGTAATTCTCTTGCTGTTTTTAGAATTTTCTCTTTTTCTTTAACTTTTGCCATTTTAATTTTGATGTGTTTCAGTGTGTTCCTGTTTTGGATCATCTTGTTTGGGACTCTCTGTGCTTTCTGGGCTTGTATGTCTATTTCCTTTGCCAGGTTAGGAAATTTTTCAGTAATTATTTCTTCAAATAATTTCTGGACCCCTTGCTTTTCCTCTGTCCCTTCTGGTAGGCCTATGATGTGAATGTTTTTACACTTAATATTGTTGGAGAGGAATCTCCAACCATCCTCATTTTTTTTTTATTCTTGTTTCTATTTGATTGGGTATTTTTTGCTGACTTTTCTTGCAAATCACTGCTTTGTGCTTCTACTTCATCTAGTTTGGTGACTTTCATTTGTTCCTTATTTCAGTTAATGTAATCATTGTCTCTGGTCCTTTATAATGGTTTGTATGTCTTCATTTATGCTTGCTATCTCTCTGTTGAAGTTATCATTCAGTTCCCTAAGTATCATTATAATCGTTGCTTTGAGCTCTGTTTCTAATGGGTCATCTGTCCCCATCTCTTTTACTTTTTTTGTCTGTTGTTTGGATTTATTTTGAGCTCCCCTTCTTTGGTTTCTCATTTTGATAGCTTCTCTGGACACTTGCTGCTACAGTTTCTTCAGTGTTCGCTGTTGATACTGGGCAGGCAGAGTTCTGTAGGTGTTTGTGGTTTTGTTTTCTTCCTGGGGCTGCAGGGGTCATGCAGGTAGTTTGGGCATAATTACGCCTTTCTGTTCTCATTTGCCCAGAGGACTCTGACCTGAGCCTTGAGGTCAGCTGTCCTGTATGCTGTTCTTTCAGACTGTGCTGGTTGTGGGCTGATAAATGTGTGTGCAGGCCCCTCTGTTTCTCTTTCCTAGGGAGTGGTTGCACTGCAGCTCTTCCTCATTGCCTTGGTCACTTCCCGTCTTCTAGGAACCAGAGTAAAGTTGGGCCACTGTGTGTTGCAGACTGATCTGTACCTCCTGGTGGCCAACATGAGGTCTGGTTTCAGTATCTTACAACCCCACCTCTGGGCCTCCTTTTCTCTGTCCTGCAGACTGAGTGAGGTCTGAAGTATTCTCCTGCCACCTTCTTCCTTCTCCCTCCCCCAATGGTAGAGTTCCAAGTGGAGCCCACACAGTCTACTTCTCTGCACTTCCCCTTTTATTTCTCCTTTGTTTAACCTTACTCTGCCCACCTGCAGGTACCTTAATGCAATGAGCTGTTTTCTTAGGTGTGATTGTGCATTGTGTAGAGTCCTTAGTTGAGTTATAGATTTTTTAATTGTAATCTCCATAGGAGTTTTTCAGAGGTCCTTCTCATGATGCCATTTTGTTGTTCCTCCCCTTCATTATTCTTTTAACAAAAATTTTACTGCTATACACACTTGCTTCCATAGCATTTCATATCTCTAGTACATTCCTTCGAAATATGTCTTATAGTGGACATAAGATTAACATGTCTAATTCTGTCCCATGATTATAATCTGCTTGAGGATAAAGGCCATGTCTTCATTTTTGTAGCTCCATCTACCACCCCTTTGACACGATGCTTAGAATTCATGTATGCATCTGTTCATTCATTCAGAGAAATTGCTTACCAATTATGTTCCAGGAACTGGTAATGAATGATAAATAACACAGTATTGCCCTTTGGAGTTTACAGTCTGGATGGTTATGAAAGCCTGTTTAAAAATAATTGGAATGCAATGCGGCATTTGCAGGACAAACAGCAATTAATCATGTCTTCTCAGGGTAAAGACAAGTGACAAAGTGCATTTGAGCCAGGTTTTTAAGAATAAGTAGGAGTTTACCAAGGGAAGAAGACGTTCCAGAAAAAAGAAACATGTCAAAGGGTAGAGGTATGAAGCAGCATGGTATGTTGAAGCAAAGATTAATAATTCTGAATGATCAGAACTCACGTAGCCAGTAGAAGGACATCCAGCAGACAGGTAGATGCCAGATTATGGAAGGCCTTCGATACCATGACACATGGACATTACTGTAGAAAATTTAAGGTGATGTTGAATATTTGTTGAAAATCTGAAGAATCTTTTCTCCCCATTCATGTTGTTCTAGAATCTTATACCACATCATGAATCAATTTCTTTTATCTATTTGCATTTGTAGTTAAACTCAAAATTTGCCATCTTTTTTCTGGCTTCACAGTGTTCACACGCACAACTCACATTCACTAATATAAACTGTCATGAAATTAATAGCCATTCTAAGAAAAGAAAGGGACATGTGATATGCATGAAATATGAAAAGGCAGCCATCTCCCAAACCAGGAGATTCTGACACAATACTCTAGGGAAGACTACACTATTGAGAACAGTGTAACTCATGTCACCTTTCTATATGTAAGGTTTTGTTTGGGTATTTGTTTCAATATGGGAAGAGTTTGCTTTCAAAACTGGTTGAATTGTCAGCAAAATAATTTATTTGCCTTAAAAATATAATTATGCAAGAAATCTGAGCTTCAAGCTAAACTGCTCAGGCCATTAATTGTTTGACCCCCAAAACCTGCCTTTTCGAGAAAAAAAATTTACAACCGATCATTTGATGAATACACACTCCTGTTCCCCCACCACACACTTATACATATAATGTCCAAGCACCTCAAAGACTTAAAAATCCTTCAGGCTAATGATCCCAGTTCTGCCCAGTCTAGGGGATGCTTGGTTACTCCTGTGGAGAATGCTTTTGTTTTGATATTATAGTGGGCTCCACCATTAAGTATATCTCATACTACTAGGATCTAGGATGTGGCTCTCCAAATCAATTTAGCCAAACCCAGAAAAAATTCAGGTTGTAGCCATTTATGATAGAACCAAACTTTCTTAGCACATATGTTCAGCTCACAGGGCTAAATAATCTGCCCAAGTTTATATAGCCACAGAGAGCAGAATTTGGATATAAATCAAATCTTCAGATTCCTAGTGCTTTTCCGATTAAGCTCTGCTACTTCCAATATGAAACTTGCCCAGTTTCTAGGGATTAAGAATGAAAAAACAAGCCTTGACATCTACAGGCGTACCTCAGAGACCACTCCAATAACGCAAGTATCACAATAAAGTGAGTCAAAATCTTTTTGCTGGGGGAGGGTCTTGCCTTCAATTTGTAAAAAATGCAACATCCGTGAAGTGCAATAAAGCAAAGCACAGTAAAACGAGGTATTTCTGGATAAGGGGTTTTATGAGATACTTGAGCCTTCAGGATTATTAACACCTGGATCAGGTTACTAAGGACCTCATATCACACCCAGCTGATCCTTTGAAAGGAAGGCTAGGGTGGATGGTGCCATGTTGTATTTGGTGGCTCAGAGGGCATTACTTTTAGTTTGAAGTAGGCTGACCAGATGTCCCATTTTAAACGGGACAGAAAACAATGGTACTGTCTCATTTCAAATGGTACATAGGGTCAGCCTACTGACACCTTGAATTTAGCTCAGTGAGGCTAGGCTGACCACATGTACCATTTGAAACGGGGCAGTAACTGTTGTTTTCTGTCCCATTTAAAACAGTACGTCTGGTCAGCCTGGTTTGAAGGCTGTTTGGGGCATGACTTCCAACACTTCATGCAAACCTTTTCTGCCTCAGTGCACTACTAGCATTATGAAGGGAGAGACTTTTTTTAGTGCTATATTTGCTTAATCGAAATATGTACTTCATATAAACATGAAGGGTGAGCAAACTTCAAACATGATATAAAGGTTTCAGAATGCATCACGTTTAGGTGAAAAGTCTCAAAAAATACTTTTAACAATTGAGACAAGTAGTATATAAAACTTCAGCAAATCATTTATTCTTCTCCCACACAGTAGAACATACAGAACAACATCGATAATAATATTATGACAAACATTTCAAATTATAATGTTCTATATATAATGTAACTCTTCATTAACATATAACGAAATAATAAAAATAGATGAATTTTTTTGTTAAAATAAAAGCATACTTTCTCTAATTTGAAAATGATAAAATAAATGTACCTCCAAATTGAGTTGCTTTTCAAATTTTCATCAATGTTTCATTACACACACACACGCTTGCTTTTTATTCAATATTCGACATGGAACATTCAACATGCCATGAGGAAGGCAAAGTGATGCAAAGAATTGAATCCTGGACTGGAAGGCAACAGAGATCCCTGTGCTTAGCTATGCTGCTCTAGAAATATCACCCAATTCTAGCTCTCAGTGTGCTCATTTGCAAATAGAGCAGGCAGTGGAGGAACTGAATTAGACAACTTCTAAGATTCTTTCCACCTTTGCAATTTAGATGTTTGACAAGTTGCTTAAATTATCTGAATGCCAGCTTTCTCCTCATCCAGAGGATGAGCACTACCGCATACGGCTGTACTGAGGATTCCCTAATTCTCTTATGTGATTGTTTGTATGTACATAATCCCTGTAATTTCAGTGAAGAGATCAACATGGCTACCCACAAAGGTGAAGCAAACATTTGGAATATATTGTTTCTCATTAAAAATTTTGTAGTTAGTTGATTTTTAGAAATAAAGGCATTCCTTAGTTTGTGGTGATTAAAAAGAGGAAAGGGAAAGGAAATTAATTCAACAACTCAACACCCTGTATACACCAATCTTAAAGACATAAAATATACCTCCGGTTCAGGCAACAAATACTTCAAAGCCAATGCCACGGTGTACCACCAACTGATAGGCTAACTTGTATTAATAGTATAAACTCTTTAATATTCCACCCAATAATAACTCTATCAGCAGTTCCTTTCTGGGTAATTACAAATAGACACTTGAAATTACCACTTTTATGATTGGATGCCTGGGTGTACACAGAGTACCTACATTCCCTACCTTACCCCCCATCTTTTGCAGTAACAAATTTCTTGCCTCTCCTGCGGGTTACAAAATATAGCTTGCTTTCTGTCACAGGTACCACATGCTGGTCATACACAACTGTTTACAAAAATAGGAGTATTTTAGCTAGTATCAGGAGTTATATTAGCTAAAGTGATTACTTTTAAACATGATTTTAAATTTGAGTTACATAAGAAGGTTGATTTATTCTTAA
Source organism: Lyroderma lyra (assembly GCA_004026885.1). Lineage (NCBI taxonomy): Eukaryota > Metazoa > Chordata > Mammalia > Chiroptera > Megadermatidae > Lyroderma > Lyroderma lyra. Next base: position 378,887 of record PVJL010000315.1, on the reverse strand, counting down.
GTCCTTTCATAAAACAATACTTTCATAAATATATACCTAATCTGCAAGAAAGCTATAGACCTTACTTTCTGAATTCCTTAGTGTTCCATAAATAAGGCTGTTCATGTCTAAGGGGTCATAGCACAGACAGAAAAGTGTACGCTCACACATTTCTTAATCTACCAACAGAGATCTCCCAAATCAGATTTGTTTAGAGGGATACAGATGCCTCAAGCTTGTAATGCATGTCTCTCATGCAAATAAAAGGGACACGTGGTGGGGGGAAAATCCTTTGCCTTGAGAGAGGGAGGACTGATCCAGGGGGCTGGCCTGTAAGGAATGTCTGAGGCCCTAGCTGCATTTCAATGCAGTGCTTAGTTTATTCACCAGGGGTCATCAAAGGTCTGGATTTTCTTTGTCTACTTGTTGACTCATACGTACACTGTACATTCAGGAACCACTGAATTCTTTAGAATTGTGCATCAGGAAATGTGCTTGCTCTTCCTTTACCCACCACTCCAGGCCCACCCCAACTACTTAGCATTGACCTATTACCCTTTATAGGCCTCTACCAACATATTGCAACATGAAAGTCAGATGCATGACAAAAAGGCCTTTTCTGACTAATCTATTAAAAAGGAGAAAGAGAAATATGGTATCTAATTAATTTTGTAAAAATAACTATTGATTTCATTTTTCAAAGTTGTGAAATGGATGGCTTATTAAACAACTGTTTTCTACAAGTATATTCATGAACTGAATTCCATGTTTGGAAAGCAAGTTAGTCATGACTCCCTCTTGTCAAATGTCACTCGGTAACTGGGTTCCTAGAGGCCCAGAACAGGTCAACAGAAGAACAGGTTAACATTATTCCATGAGACTTTTTCAGCCCCATTGAACAAGTAAGTAATGGAAGTTTTAAATGAAGATTTGCACTGGCATGAAGGACAAAAATCCCACAAGTCTTGGTGATCCTGATAATGTCTGGATTGAATACCTTGTTTTGAGCAGTTTATGTAAGTTTTTCTGTGACAACCCTTTTAAATGTCTTTAGCATGAAACTATTGAAGCAAATTTGATTATTTCTTACCTGTACCCTCTGAATAAACCAAATTGCATCATTTGAAAATTCAAAAGTGAAACATGCTTCAGCCACAATAAGTAACGGATTCAGCTCATAGAATTCTTCCCAGGGCTACGGAGCTCCTATTTAAGAATAGGTGGTGGCTTTGTATACCCTTCCTCCAGCCCCCAAATAGACAGAAAAATAGCCTTGTTATTTGAGTAGAGGTTTTTGATCTATATTCCTTTTATGCTCTTTTTAAAATTTTGATAGTAAAGTCAAAAGTCACCTGATTGTAGACTGTTAGAGCTGGAAGTGACCTCAAAATCGAATTCAATCCTCTTTTCTCACATGCTTGCAAACTGGGCCTCAAAGAAGGTGAGAACTGATTCAAGCCATTTGGTGACTGACAAAAAAGGACCTATTCACTGTATTCTATTGCAGCCTGCCTCTTTCCAAATAAAATGAGGAGAAAACATACAATTCAAAAATATATAATAGTGTTGAAAAAGGCAATCAAGACTGTGGGGAAAAAAGAGAGGAGTCAATTATGATAGATGAAAGAGCTGACAAATCTAGCTCAGAGCACTCTGAGAACCCAGGCCACAGGGTAGCACTCAGGTCTTTCAACTCTCAAGACTGCTTGTTATTTTCTTATGGGCTTGTCAGTGATGAAGTAAAAACACTACAGGACGTATGGGGACCACAGTGATGTCAACAAAAGAAGATGATTTACTAAGAGTTGTTATGAAGACAGATTGTGAGAGCTGATACAAGATGGTTAGGCATAGCCCACCCAGAACCCAGGAGCCTTTAGGAATCTCCACTCCGTACCAGTCTGGACCAAATATTTTCACAAAATGCACAACAAAGCAGTGCTTGATTTTTTAAGTTAAGAAACCATTAACTATGACAACTAACCTCCTCACAGAACAGAGATTTAGGGATCATGAAAAAAAAAAAAGGTAGTGTACACAAGGCTAGGTCAGTTGCTTTTTATTTTCTCCTGGCACAAATGCTTTCTTAAAAGGTGAACTAGAAAACCTTTAAAAATGAGGACCTGTCCACTGACCCAATGCTGTTTCACGTGAAATCACATAACTCAACATCAATGGCTAAAAACATACTACTTTTTCAAGCATCTTCAAACTGGTATAATTATTTCAAAGTGACATTTATACTGTCCATGGGGAACCGAATGGCTGAAGGGTAAGATAGTGATCCAGGGGACTTTAACTCCAGTAGGAGAGGAAGCAGGTATCTGTGGAAAAGATAAGAGAGCCTGGCTGCCCATGGCTTCTTACATTTACACAACTGGGAGACACTGCAAGTTGCCAAAGGGGTGTGTGTGTGTGTGTGTGTGTTTTCATAAGGAAAAAGAAGCTGTTGGCTTGGCCCAACATTTCTTGTTTGTTTCTCCATTATGACCTCTGATGATAGTTGCATTTCTTATTCTCAAATGCATCAGCTTTTGCCCCATTTTCCCCACCCCCAGAAAATTATCAGTCAGTAAATAAGTACTTTATTGAGCCCAACAGGTCACAGATATGATGGAGAATGTGGCCTATTATTAAAACCCATGTTTTATCTTGTTTTAGTTTTGGGGACTTAAAACACTTTGGAATGTATTTCAAAAATCTGTCCTCTCTCTATCCAAGTTAATTGTTTATTCGCTTGTTTATCTTTGTTTTGGAGAGTGTTTCCATACTTCCTATTAGATAGAGATTAAATGTTTTTCAGGGGCTTTAAGAAAAGATGAGGAAAACTGGTAAGTTTCTGTTTTGTGAAGACAAGGCTACAGAGGGTACTCATTGTAACCATCATCTATAAAAAGTATAATTACAGCACATGATGACCTCTGTTTCCTGTACGGCACAGCATGATAAATGGGTTTTTGCAAAGAAGACTGCTGACAATTTAGAATGCATAAATGAACAATTAGGAGGGTGAGAAAACTAGAATCTACTCAGTAAATGCATAATGAAAAGAACTTGGAGTATTAAGCCTAAAACTGAGAAGATGTTATAGCAATTCATTAACTTTCTTTAATAACCAAAGGGGCTATTGAGAGGAAATGCACCTCTGTAGAAATATATCTTAATAGGTGAAAGTTTTGAATAGGCAGATTCAAAATGAACACAAGGATGTCCTTCCCCTCAACTGAATGGGCTGCCTTATACCTTTAGTAACTTCTTACCGGAGTGTTTTTGTAGAGGCTGAATGACCATATTACAGGGGATATAGTACACAGGATTCCTGAAATGGACAGATGCTGCATTAGATCACCACAAAGGTCCTTCCTGCTCAAACATATGTAGACTCAACATGACAACATCTGATGTGAAAATTTACAGAGAGAACCTACTGAATACATTTCTACTCAGAGCTAAATCAGATAATGAAACAGCTAAATATGCTGAGTTTTCTTTTTTGCAATGTTATTTAATATCAGACCTGAGACTTATTTCTTCCCTGCTCCCCTATACATTGCTGACTCATTTCCCCATATTCTCATAGTCTAAAACAGTAGTTCAAGCAAGAATCAGTAATAGGTTTTCAGCAAATATTAGTAGGTATATTAGACAGAATTATGCCACACATACCAAAAAATGCTCAAAAGAAATAGTTTTAATGGAATAAGTTTTTGTCTGTCATGTAAAGAAATTTAAAAGACATTTTAAAAATGGTATGGGAGCTCCACAGTCATGTCAAGGACCATGTCTAGCTTTCTTGCCCCTCCCTCCATCCTCATTAATATGTGTTTTTTACCTCATGGTCCAAGGTGGCTGTGGGAGCACCTGCCCATATGTCAGATAACAGGAAGAAGGAAGGAGAGAAAGGGGCATACCTCCCTATTTTTAAGCAGCTTTATTAGAACTCACAAAACATTTTCCCTACATCTGATCAGCCAGATACAGACTCGAAGAAGAGTAGAAAACTTCTTTATGTAGACAGCATTTGCCCAGCTAAACTCAGGCTTCTGTTACTGTGGGAGGAGAAAAGAATAGGCATTGGGAGGTGGCTGGCAGTTTCTCCTGAACACAATTTCAGTAATGCACAACACAACGTGATATGATTGTCTTGATGTCTGTTTTCCTCAATGTTTTAAAGTGAATCTACTTAGAGACTACATTTTTATAGTAAATGGTGAGGGTAGTTTTGCAAGTGAAATTTTGTCTTGAAAAATGGTAATAAAATTCTGAAAATATATTTATCTTATATTTAACAAGATTTAGGTTATAATATTAATTATTCATTAGTTTTTTTCTCAAAGTGGGTTAAGTTGATTCTGTAATTTGATGCCATTTTAATGAGACAATAATTTGACATAACAATAGGTCATCCTTTGTTTGCGTTTGTCTTTTACTACATGATCATGGAGAGAATCTCTGTGTGAAAATACACAGCACTTTTAGCAAGAGGCTCTCTTAGGCCTTTGGTAGTCAAATCATTCTCTTAAAGAACCTATCCTAGTATCAAAATTCTAGATGTTTTACTTCAAAATTTTCACAGGTCTACTTCTGGATGACTAGTCGGGGACTTCGAGTGTAATATGAATTTTCAACATTACTTTAATTAACTTCATTGTACCAGTTGCAAGATTTGTAACTAGTACCAGTTGCAAGATTTGCAACCTCAATTTATAATTGATTTTTATTAATATTTATTCACAATTTATAATCTAGCAGAGATTCATCTATAAATATAAGGATAGATGGGTAGAAATAGACACTACTCTTTAGCAGGGAGGAATGTATGAATGTTATTATTATAAGTGGACAGTTCATTGATACATATTTTTGCATTATGAAGGCTCTTGTTTATACAAACAATCTTATAAATACAGGAGTTTAGGTACTAAAGTTTTGGATAATGAGGATTTTCTACTTTTTTACCCTGTATGTTGTACTTCAGTTAGTAAGTCAGAAAAAGAAATGGAAATTACATATGTGTATATATAAAGTAAACATAATTACAGAGAGAGAGAGAAAGAGAGAGAGAATCTACCATATATCAGGTGCTAGGCTAGTAACATTTTGCATGCTATTTCATATAATCCTCACAACAAGCCTATAAAATTGTCTTAATTTCTACTTTTAAATCAGAAAACTAAGAAAATCTAATTTACAAATGCAGACAGCATTGTGAGCTCTAATTTAATCCTAGAACTATCCACTTCTAAGACCTATGCTCTTCACTCTAGAAATGCTATGCTTCAAGATTTTTATCAGCTTGTTTTTAAGGATTGTCATGGTTAATGGAAAGGATGGCAAGGACAGAATGTTTCTTTCTGAGAGCTTAACACAAAACAGGCTTGAAGTTCTTGGAAGACAGGACATCTTTACATTTTTATGTGTTTCTCAACACGTGTGCCTATAAATTAGGATGCTTTCAGCTGCAAGTAATTGAAAGTCCTGATGTAACTGACCTAGACTAGTGATTGTCAAAGTGTGATTCCTGGACCAACAACATTAGAATTATTTGAACTTGTCAGAAATGCAAATTCTCCTCTTCTACCCTGGTTATACTGAATCAGAAACCCTGGGGCAGAGCCAGCAATCTGTGTTTTAATAGGCCCTCCAGGTGATTCTGTAACAGCAGGTTAACAGGTTAACCCCAATTCACTCTAAATAATAAATCATCAATTGTCTTCCACAGGACTAGAATAAAACGAGGAGGTCTCAGGTCATATCCAATCAGAAGCTGAATAATCCCCCTATTTAACCCCCTACTTCTTTGAAATGGGAGCCACAGGACTCTACCAGTCTCAATCAGTCTGCAGAGGCTGCACAGAAAGAAAAATCTGGCCCTAAAGATGACCTTTTGACATCACAAGGCTAAAATACCCGGTGAACTACTGTTAACTCCTTCTGAATTTGGACACACAATCCATTAAGTTAGATGAACTGCTCATGTCTGCACAATAAGACTTCATTATGATGACGTAATCCCAGTGACCATGCATAACTTCCCAACTTCTAACACTGTAAATTTCATGCAGTAAACCCTGATCAGGGAGAGAGATGTGAAATTTTTCTCCTATCTCCTTGCTGGTCAATCTCTGCAATTAAAGCTTTTTCTTTTCGTAAAAGCTGGTGCCGTAGTATTGGCTTCTATGTGAGATGGGCAACAGGTCCTTGCTTGATAACAATTTCAATGAACACTGAAGTTAGAGAACTACTGTTTTAGATAATAAAAAAAATCATTTTTTTACTAAGCAGGAAGTACAAAGACAAAGTATCTATGGGTATAGCAGGACGAGGGCCAGGTTCTTTTCTGTTTCTGTCCCTATCAGGCTGCCCCCATCCTCCACCTCATAGCCACAACACCCAGAGGAAAAAAACACTTCCTTTGTCTTTGTCAGAGAGTAAAGATACCTTGTCCAGAAGTCCTTCCAGCAAACAGCCTTGCCCTCATGTTTCAAAGGCCAGAATTCTGTCACTAGACCATGTCTTTAGCCAACCATTGGCAAGTTGAATAAGACCAACATGATTGGCTGAAATCAATCAAGATCTATTCCTTGCCACATATACTAAGGCAGAAGCATACCTGAATTAAGGTGAGTTCTTATTGGAAGAGGAAAGTAGAACAAGGAAGTAGTAAATGGGAATAGATACTGCATAGGCTACCAAGAATGCCACCTACAGTAGTCACAAATAGGGTTGATTCACACTGCAGCAAATTCTTAGCTATGAAAAGACTTCAACCTGGAATCTGTAAATGTTTTTCAATTGTCTGATCATTCTAATTTGTTAGCCTTTTAAAATTTCAGGTCAAAAGCAACAACCTAGAGATCACATTTTTAAGTTTTAGTGATTATAGTCTGGCATTTAGAATCAGACATAATAATATATTTTATATAGAGTCCTTTAGTAGCATAATTTAGCTATCTGTTTCATCTATTATAGCTAAGTGTTCTATATTTTTATACCAAAGCTCTGAGATAATTATAATTAAAAGGACACAAAATTAAGATTAAAATATGTATTTTCCTGCTATAGTCTTTGAGCTTCTTCAAATGACAGGTGTTTCATAAGAAAGAAAATTCTACTCATGCTATCTCTTCTATAGCAAAAATGAATTTTAAATAGTGACTTTTTAAAAGATAAAATTTGAAATGATGAGCAGATTGCTTTGATCATTGCTTTGCTGAACAACACAGATAGTTGTTGGGAGACAGGTAGGAATACAACAAACATTTAATTTTTGCTTGATTCACACATGAAGCTATCAGTTGAGAAGATTAGCAGTTACTGAATCCTTGACTCATTCACACATGAATGCTACAAACTCTGTGATTGTTTAGCGGAAATACGGAATTTATCTCAGCATATGTAATTAAGTAGTTCATATCCATAACAGTTTAAAAACATTCACACATCCTGCATTTCATTGTTGCTGTGTACTACAGCCCTTCCCAGCCCTCCCATTTCTTAAGTATTTCAACTAAGTGCTTTCCTCATTTATATTCTACATCCAATCCAATACCAAAAATGTGGATTAGTCACATTCCTACATAAATTTAAACATTATGTAACGAGTGTCCCATAATGTTTGAGAAGAGTTTGAGAAGGAAACTCAAGGTGGCATATTGGAAAGAACCCTGGGTTGGAGCTCTTGGGCTTCTAACCCCAGCAGTGCCACCAACCTGCCTCATGATTCAGTATCACTCAATTTACACATCTAGGCCTTAGAATTCAGCAGACAGGTAGGCTATTAGCACTCTTTGTCTCTAAATTCTATGCCAATTCTACTGTCCCAATGGGAGGTAGATCAGAGGAGAGAGGCAGTTTAGGCTGTGTGAAAAACCCTTAGGTTTCAATCTCAGCTCAGCTACTTATTAACTGCATGACCTTGGGCAAATTTTTAAAAATTTCTGAGAGTGTTTTCTCTTGGGTAGAATAGAGATAATATCAACCTACCTCTGGAGTTGTTATGAGACTTTGAGAAAAAATATATCAGAAGTTGCTAGCATTATTGATGCTGTGGTCACTGTTAAAAATTAATTGAAGAGGATTTCCAGGTTAGTTCCCCCTCCCCCATCTTTCAATACTAAAATTCTTGGGACAAATCTACCCTGCCCCAAAAAAGGTGGAACCAATATGTTCTGTCTCCACTTTCCTGCTACCCACTTACTCATTAACCCCTATTGTCAGGAAATTGACACGTTGACTAATACAATGTCATACGTCAATTATATCTCAAAACTGGGGCAATGGGAGGGGGGAGTTCTGATTATTTCAGAATATACTTCAAAATGCTGTGTCTCCAAGAAAAACTTAGAAAGGGCTCTATCTCCTCCACCCTGTAAAAACAAAAAGAGAAAGAAATGAACAGCTAAGTACATTTTTCTACTCTGCACTCTACTGGAATGGCTTCACAATCACCTGCAGCGCTTGTTTAAACACAGATTACGGGGCCCAGCCTTAGCGCTCTGGCTCAGGCCATCTGAGAACGTGGATTTCTTACATAGTCACAGGTGCTGATGAACCACTGAAATGATCCATACAAGGCTGATCATCAGAATTAGTTTACAAAATGTTGACAAAAGAATACATTTCTAGACCCACTCCTGGAGGTTCTGATTTAGTAAGCCTGGGCTAGGTCCTGGGAATTGATTTTTAAAAGCCCCCAGGTGATTCACATGTTTAGTAGGCTTGGGGATGCTACTCTTCGCCATTCCAGTCCAGAATCTGTTTCCCAAAGCTGCCTTGTGGTTTTGTCGATGTAGCACGTTTCTCTTATGATACTTAATTCTTCTAGGCTTCTCCTTCAAACTCACTGTCATGTTGTCATTATTCGGTGACCTCAACTTTTCTTCATTTCCAGGTGAATGTGATTTCTACTTATTTTGATCCCTGCCATTACAGGAAGCTGGAAGTCCTAATGTCTTACAATGTTGTGTTTCTGCCACTCAAGACATTTATCTTTCTATATCTTTTATTTGTGTTTTTCATTCTTCTTCACTCCCACTCTTCTCCCCAACAGAACTAATAAGCTCCTTCAGAGCAAAGATTGCATCCTGCTCCAAGAGTGCCCATAAAGCCTTATAAATAGTAGGTTCAACTAAAATTCAAGAAAGCCAGTCACCACTACTTCTACAACCTTAATCATAAACCCATGCTTTCCCCCAGATGTTTCAGTTGTTATAGCTAACATTGATCTAGCTAACTTTATGGACTTTGTGAGCGTGAGGCACCATTCCAAGCGCTTAGTCTGTATCAACTTGTGTATTAATAATTCATTTAGTTACCTCAAGACATCTTGTAATCATCATTTCTTTTCCCCTTAAACCACCACTATAAAATCAGAGCAGCTATAACCTTCTTTAGCAGGTAAGAAAAAATGAAGGGACTAGATGAACGAAAGTAAGAAAAAGCCAGATGTCACAGCTGGACAAGGAAGCTACCTCCCTACTCTAGGAGCCAGAAAATCCAAATTCTGCAGTGCTGAATCAGCAGCCCTTAATAGTGTCTGAAAGGAAGGACTACCAAGTTGATGGAAACAAATCTTCATTGTTGTACAAAATTTGAGCATGTGGGCAAATCCTAAACAAGCACAAGAAGATATGGGCCAACACCACTAATTTCAATATACAGAGGGTGTCAACAATACATGTACACATTTTAAGAAAGGAGAAAACTGTATTAAAATTGTAATACTCAATATATACCAATAACAAAAGGTTAATACCAATCATGTTTGACTTCTGCAATTACAAGAGGTGCTCAAAGTGGTTACCATCAGTGTTCAGACACTTCTGATTACAGCGAACTACTGCTTCAGCAACACTGACCAAAGTGTCCACTTGTATCACTGCACATGACATTTCAATTTCTTTCCGAAGTACCGCCCATGTAGCTGATTTCACACCCCATTCTTGAAAGTCCCTCATAGGTAGACGTCAAGGGTTGTGAAGTCAGGAGAACATGGGGGAAACTCAAACAACATTTTCGAATTTTAAATACCACTTTGAAATGGTTTTGAGCTCCTTGAACAACAACCATTCTCTTTAACTGTCCTGCCTGTCACATGGTGATGCCAGCATTCATTTGATTAACACCATCTTTTGAGTGGATGTCATACTACACATTGCTACTGTAATTCAATTCAACTTTGAAAAGTAATAGATAACATCTCTTAAAATGTGTATGGTTTTTTTGGCATCTTTGGTATGTGACTCGGTCAACTTCCACGACCATATTTCTCTTTTGGAAAAAAATGAAAATAACAGTCTCTCTCATTGTGATGACCCAATGAGACAGTAGCACTGGAAAGAGCCATTTTGGAAACTTACTGGGCAAAAATGGTGGAATTCAACAGTGGTGGCACTGGTAGGGGTGGTTTTGGAACTTGGTGCAGGCTTTGCTCTGTCACACTGATTTTGGATGCCTATGATTTGGGGAGCATTTGGTTAGTGGGGGATCAGAGGTTCTATATGTCCTGCAATGTGCAGAGCATCTTATACAATGAAACATTTTCCTGCTTCCAGTGAATTTTCTAAAGTCACAGACTTTTCGAGAAGCCTGACATTTGTGTAAGTGAAAACTTGTTTATAATCATCTGAGTGTACATCTCTACTTGAATTAATATATAAACATGAAGTAGTTTTGCATGGTTGCAATACGCACTGAATTTTTCAGATGAAAGTTGTCATGTAAATTGAGAAAATACAGAATTTGGTTTTGTTCAGAACTTTTCCAAGGATTGCTTGCCATTTAGAAATTCATGTCGCTGATGCCGCTTATGGCATTGAGTCACAAATACAACATATGTGTTTCAGTTTGGTAGTTGTAGCATTCACAGTGATTTGTACATAGTATGTATGTACACATTAAATAGGAAGATATTAGCTGACTAAATTTTAAATATGTGCAAAGATTTGACTACTTCATGATTCCCTTAAGTATAGTTGTACCTAAATATTTACATACTGAAACACGTTATTTGATTATAAATTACTTTTCTAATCCTTGTCCTTTATACTACAGTTAGAACATTATACTGATGTTTTTGGAATGAGGCTTGTAGATAAGCTATTTTATCTATGGTTGAATTTCAAAATGGTGCGAGGGCCACACAAATGGATGCTTTACAAAGGGAGAACTGACACTGAGAAACTCGAGGACTACTACACAGAAGAAATGTGAATGATTGCTATTTGTCCTTGGTTTTGCACAAGAGACTGACTGAATCAGAATGAGCTAGGGAAAGGTGATGCTCTTCTCTTTATGATGGCAAAGTCATTATGCTAAACCTCTCCCTGCTTGCTTCCTTTGTTCTCTGGTGTGTGGCCATTAGTTACGCTTTGCTAGGATAACTATGGACAGATCATCATTTTCTGAAAGAAAATTCAGCTGTGAGTGTGAGAGGTAATCCTAAGGAACACTGGCTACTGGCACAACCGGACCCTTAATTTGATATCCACATGTGCATTTTTGCCTGGGGGCTTAATGAGAATACTGGACTTTCTTTTGTCAGCAACTCTGCTAAGCACCAATTGCAGCATTTCTTCTAATGTGGTCATATCCTGGGCCACTTACTAAGAAAACCTTTTTCCTTAAATGTGTTAATAAGTATGTTAAAATGTATCTGAACATTTGAGAAGAACAAAGGAGACATAAACCAAAAATCAAGACTGAGACTCATTTCCCTACCTTAGCCTAGATGAACACTTCCACAGACAACAACTTGTTCACTCTGTGGACTGGGAATTATCACCTCAACTTACACATGAGGAAATAGAAATAAAGAATTAAGGGTACATTTAGAGCTCATAAATAAGTGCAAAATTTGCAAATCAAACCCACATCACCCAATATTAAAGCCATAATCTCTTCAAGATATTTTCTTACTCTCTGTCACCAGCCTACACAAATCTATTCATTTATCCTTGAGTCTCAATTGTGGGAAGAACACAGAATGAATATGGGTTTGGCTTTGACTTTTGAGCAGCTCACAGAATTACACAGTAAGCAGAAAAAGAATAAGAGAATATTAGGTCTAAAGTGCTAAACAGTTAAAAAATGACTATTTGTACAGATGGCCCACCATCAATTGCTTCTTTTCCCTCTGAGCCTGACTCTCCTTCCATTAAGAGGTGAAGCTTATCCCCTCTCTCCTTGAATCTAGACTGCCTTGTGTTTTGTTTTGGCCTATAAAATGCCCAAGTGCCACTATGTCAGTTCAATATCTAGGCCTTAAGAGACCTTAGAGATTGCATTTTTATTCTGCTGAACTTCTCTGAAAAGAATGAACTACCCTCTGGTGAGTGAGACTTGGCCACCCAGCAGCTATCCCAGCCACTCCAGCCGAAGTACAGACACAGGATGAGGTCTTCTGAGAGCCTCCAGCCCCAGTGGATCTGGCCCAGCTAATATCACGCAGAGCAGAGATGAGCCATCCCTGTTGAGCCCTGCTAAAATTCCTCACTTACAGAATAATGACTAATAAAATGGTTTTTTTTTACTTTAAAATGCTAATTTTGGGATTGTCTATTACATGGCATTAGACGTAAGAGATAGAAACGTCATGGAACACCTTGATATGAGAGAAAGGGACTATTGGGAAACTTTGAGAGGGATTTATAGAATAAGTAGAATTTGAGCTGAACCTTATAGGGATGAGTGGACTTTTAGGGAAAATTTTCTATAGCTCACCCCAGGAGCACATGTCCCATCTTAGAAGTAAAACACACAAAAAAGGACAATTTATCAAAAATACAAGAAAAAGGTGCAAACAACTAGTATTATTTTACCTTTGAGATGAGGAGAGATGCTTCCATGTGCAATAATCTGTAAGAGACCTTTCAGGAGTAAACAACCTTATTACATACATGATTTTAAGGAAACCTCTGCCATGCTACCCTATTCTCCTCAAAGGTTCCCCCTCAATTTTACCATGTAACTATTTGCAGCCATGAAAGCATGCTAAGAAGATATTTCTCCTAGTTAGTTTCTTAATTTTTATGACTTCCAAGGAATCCTTTCAAATGCCTTTTTCCTGGTAGGTACTCTTCAAATGGGTGTGGAATTATATAGAACTGAGTGTGCAATTAATTTGTCATAAAGAAAAAAAATTTTTTTGCAGAGGAAGCAATAAAAGCCAATGACTTTTGCTAAATTTCTTCTCACAATTTCTAATGAGTCAACATGTGTTGAGAAGAAATTAGTCAGAGAATAATGTATCCTATTATACTGCTTCACTACTGTGAGAGTGAGTCACAGATTATCCTGTTGTGGTACTCTGGGTACCTGGCTGGAATGAGTAGGTTTGGGGGTGAAAGAGAAAGTCTTCTTAAAAGACTTAAAAGGCAAGACTTAGCAGAGAATCCTTCAAACACAGTCCAATTGAGAAAAAACAAACCATAGCCAGACTTAGGTTTTATGACTCTAGAAAATTGTTTAACATTGTTTTCTCCTATCCTATAAATCATTTCAATTTCTAATTGGTCTGCCAAGCCACTGCCCCATTGCACAGACCAACAGAAGCTAGATAATCATTCAATGTGGTGATCCCACAGAGACCTGACCAGATAAAAATTGTTTGTCCCGGCATATTCCACATGAGTTTTATTTGAGAAACAACTATGTGCAAAGCACTAAGCTAGGGTGAGGGAGTCCAAGATGAATAAAGCTCAAGTAGCCTTCTGAGGGACTGATACTTCAGTGCAAGGGATAAACACACAGCCAATACAAAAATGGGAGTGAGGAGGGAAGGGGGCACGTGTTTGGAATTGAGTCTGAGAATGGAATGGCCAGCCTCTACCATTTCCAAATTGAAATGAGAGATTATTTTGTCAGGGATACTTTTAAACCCTACCCTGGGAGTGTACCTTGAGGGCTGGAGGAAGGAACTCAGGCTACCTTCTTGTAAGTGGACAACCACATTTATACTGAGCATATTTCCAGAACCCAAAATGAAAACCTATTATCTCACACATTCTGACAACAAGCCAAAATCTTTGAAGTATGAATTATGGGCTGAATGTTTATGTCCCCCCCAAATCTATATGTTGAAATCCTAATTCCAATGGGATAGTATTAGGAGTTGGAACATTTTGGGAGGTAATTGGCTCATGAATGGAACCCTCATGATTGGGCTTAGCGCCTTTTTGAGAAGAGGGCAGAGGGCCAACTCTCTCTGTCATATAAGGATATAAAGAGAAGGCAGCCATCTGTAACTCAAAGAGGGCTCTCACCAGAATCTGACCACCCTGACACCCAGATCTTGAACTTCCAGCCTCCAGAATTGTGAGAACAAATTTCTGTTGTTTATAGACCACCCAATCTATGGCACTTCATTTTAGTAAACCAAGCCGACTAAAGCAGTGTAAGATTGAGGGTTGTAGTAACTGCAGCACAATGAGGCAGGAGAACATGTTCACTTCACGGCCAAGTTCAGGCCCCTTGCCAATCTGTGTATTACTGCACCCAGTTGAAAATAATTTTTATAAGTCCCTACCTCTCCAGTAATTAATAATATCAGGGCAAGGATGACAGCATGTTTGAATGGCGTTGTTTTTTTCCCTCACAATCTTAATTAAAAAAAAAAACTTGTACTAGTAACTGAAAGGAGAAACATATGGGAGGGCACAGAAGTGGTAAGCAATTATTTTTAAGTTGGATGTATTCAAGCTTTACTTCGGCAAGGACCCAACCAGTAAATATCACTGTGGGAATGCTAACATGCAAACTGGTTTCATCTTTGTTTATTTTGTATTTAATAAACATTTATGGGTAAGCTGTGTGCAGGGTATTGTGCCTCCTACAGACCTGCTCTTCCATCTGCTTGGTCAACCTTTCCACAGAGATAAATTGCCAGGACTGGAAGCTCAGCAGGTCCAAAATGAAACTTCTCTGGCTCCCAAACCTGTTTCTCCACCTGTGTTTGTTATCTCAGTAAATGACATCACCATCCTCCCAAATGTTCAAGCCCCCACCTTTGGAATCATCTTAGCCTTCTCCTCCCTCATTGCTTCTTACATATCATATCAATTGTCAAATCTAATTGTATTTCCTATTTATCCCCTTCTTTTCATTTAAGTTTTCCAACAATTTCTTGTCTAATCTGTTAAACCACTTCCTAAATGATCGCCCCATTATAAACAGGCAACTCTTAACTTTTGCCATTCATCATCTATTTACTTTTCTGATAAATCAGTAGCAGTTTAGCTGTTGGAGAGAGAGAAAGTCTTTCTGTTCTTGTGGATGTGAAGAGAGAATGTAAGGTTTAGAGCTCCAACAGTGGTCTTATGACCACAATAGAAGAGCCTTGTCTGAAAACAGCCAGGACAGAGAAAGTACACTGGGTCCTAATCCTCTGCTTAGGACTTGTATTGTATAGTTGTATACCTACTTTTCTTCTCTTCCTTTTCCAAGCTGATCCATTTATCACCACTTATTATTACTTTATCCCGAAGTTCTAGTCACTCCTCTGATTAAAACCTGTAGTGATTCACTATCAGGTAAAGAAGAAATTCTAAACTTTTTAGCCTTACCTAGAAACCCTCTACAATGACTTTAATCTAATTTTCTGCCACTTTTAAATTAAAAAAATATATATATTTTAAGTATCTCTCACCAACTTTAAGTCCTCCAAGTGGGCTCTTTATTCTCATGCTTCTAAAATTTTTCTTCTCAGGCTTAAACCTCTATTTGGAATATCTTTTCTCCCATATTTCTGTTTGCTGAACTCCTATGCAAACTGTGAAGCCCATTCGAACTGCTATTACCAGTATGAAGCCTTCTTTTTTCCAACTCTTTATTCTCAGGCCTAATTAATAGTTTCCTCCTCTATGCACTTCAACTATGATAACACTCACTATACTGTGCGTGGTGTTGCTTGCCCATAAATTATGAATCTCATCAAAGGAAAAACCATATCTCTTATTCATTTAGATTGTAAAGTCCTTCAAATGTTGAATTGATAAATCAATGAATAAATAAACATTAATCTATTTAATTCTAATCTTTAACAACACCTGATCCCAGAAATTATTTTGTTTAACAACGATGAACACTTATATAGTATTCATTGTGTACCAGGTACTATTCTAAATGCTTTATGTTTATGTCATTTAATCCCCACAATAATCCTATGAGATTGGGTATTAGTATTATTGAATTTCATAGGTGTGAAAAATGAAACACAGAAAAGTTAAACAACTTTTCTATGGTCATATAGCTACATTATAGAGCTGAGACTTGGACTCAAACAGACCAAATCTGAAGTCAGCAGTCCTGCTGCTCCACTTCTCCACTACTCATGAGACTTTCAGGAAAATATTCTGTCCCACTTTTACCCAATGTACAAAGACAGTTATAATTGTGAAAATTATTTGATAATTCCATTTAAAAAACCTGAAAGTCCAAGTATTGGTGAGGATGTGCAATTATGGGAACTTTCATTTGCTACTGGAGGTAGCATACATTGGAATGCCCACTTAGGAAAACTGTATGGCATTATTTGTAAGGTTGAAGATAAATAAAATTTATGATCCATAAATTCCACTCTCAGATACCCTAGATAAATCTGTGTCCATGTGCATCAGGATAAAATGTACAATACTATTCATAGCAGCATTATTTGTAACAGCCCGAACATCCCAGGAAGCCTTCGGCAGTAGAATGGATGACTATATTGTATTATAGTCATACAATAGAATACTATATATCAATGAAACTAAATGAACCACAGTTTCGTCCAACCTAACATCTAAAATGCTGAATGAGAGAAGCCAGTTATAAATGAATATATACTGTCTGATTTCATTTAGATAAAATTCCAAAAAATGACAAAACAAAACTATACCATTTACAAATTCATCTTTGGGTAATAGAATTAAAAATTAGCAAGACAGTAATTACTAAAGAAGAGAATTGCAGTCAGGAAGGGGTATAACAGGAGCTTCTGGGTGTTGGCAAAGGACTATTTCTTTTTTTTCTTTGCTTTTTGGTATGTGGGTGGCTCCCTGACTGGGAATCGAACCCAGGCTGCAGCGCTGATAGCGCCAACGCTGAAGCCTTAAGCCACTACACCATCAGGGAACTCCCCTATTTCTTGATTCAGATAGTGGTTATACACGTGTTCACTTTACAATAATTTATTGAACTTTAAATATAGCACTTCTCTGCACATGAATGAAATTTCACCCTTAAATCATGATTTTTTAAAAAGATAAATGAAAGAAAAGAGAGAGAGAGAATGGGAGAATGAGAGAATTGGTGAATTGGAGAATGGGAAAATGGGAGAAGGTCTCTAAAGCAATTATATACTATAGAAGAAGCTATAGAATCTTGATTTATTTTTTTAAACTGTTAAATGTGTGTGTGTGTAATAGTTCAGGTCCTCATGATCTCATCTTTGTGAGGTAGAAGACCTAAAATTACCGTGAAATTCCAAAAGCTCTACACAAAACATGCAAGACTATTCATAATAGCAACCCAGAGAGGCCGAGGCAAAAATGTGTTGTTTTATTTTATGGTAAACCCTTGGGAGGGCTAACTCCATTTCTAGAAACAAGGACAGGTTGTGGCCAAGTTGGATGAATACACTGACTGGAAAACAACTGTGAAAACAGCAAGAAAATAACAACAACAACAAAAAACAAAAGAACACAAAAACACCCCAACCATTTTATTCTTTCTGTTTCTCTTTCGCAGAGAACAATGAAGCCACAGGCCGGTGAGTTTGGCGATTTCACCGCAGAACAAACCACAGGAGCCCATTGCCCTATAACCCACACGATTATGGTGGTAGATGTTTTGAAAGTTGGAACCTGTTATAACATTCATTTTGAAAAGCTTCTAGGGCTTTTGCTTGTTTTGTTCTCCCTTCAACAAGAAAACCAGGGAACAACAAAATTCCACAAATTCTTTCGTATGAATTATTGACCAGGTTTTAGGGTAACCTTTGTTATGCTAGAGTTATCTGGTACAAATGCACTTCCTGGAAGCAAAACAAAGAAATCGAATTCCTGTAGTTGCAGGTTTGGTGTAGGCATAGTCCATGGTCCCCTAGGTAGTGAGAGATTGGAAATTTCTTCCACACATTCTATTAAAAGGAAAATGACGTTGATTCAATAGCCCTCAAACGAGATTAAGATTTGTTGTAATTTTTAGAAGTAATTTAGTTGTCTCACTTTCTCTTCATTTCCTCTTTACTCATTTTATTCTGTCTTGGGTAAGTTCAGCAATCCAGAAGTATAAAAGAATTCCCAGCAAGGCAATGTCATACCCTATTTAGAAGGAATGCAATGAGGGAGAATGCACAAGGTTGAGAGTTTATGAAGCTTATGTTTTACAGATTGTATCCCAGCATAGATACAACAATTTTCCAATAAATAATTTCCCTCATTGAACAAGTAGGTACAGTTTAAGCATAGAATAGTGTAACAGTTTTTAAATGATGACAGGTATTATCACAGGGAAAATATATGAGTAGGTGCATTTCAGTGCTGTAAATTAGTTAGCATGTAAAATATTTTTAATTTGTTAGTATATACAAAATGTATGTGATTAAGGAACTTGAAAAAATAGAGAAAATGGAAAAAGCACATTGAGAATAAAAAAAAATTACTCATAATACTACTAACCAGATAACCATATAATATTGTGATGTATAATACTTCTCTTTCATAGGATTTACTCTTTTCTATTTCAAATTACATTTATTTATCTTGTCTAATATATCTCACTGTAAATTTCAAAATATGACTAAATAAAAATTGAAGCAGTCCCAACTGTGACCATATCAACTCATCCTATTATAAAGTCAGAGAATTTCAAAAATGAAGTCTCTAACCTGGTTTACATTAATAACAAATAAAACTGCAATATTTCTCCTCTTCAATTTCTCATTCTGCTTTGTGTCAGCCAGTGAGTTCTCATTTGGAGCCCAGTAAATTCAGAACTCCACTAGCCTGTATCTTGGTCTATATTCCAGTGAAATGAGCACAGCTCTGTCTGTTTCTCCCAGATTCAAAGCCCCTGGATTCAACTGTTCATAAAATGCAGGTTAACCCTCAATTACTTCAGCAATTATCTTAAACAAAATAACTCCCCATACTGGCATCGTTGTGGTCAGTCTAAATCATAGTGGTCTCTACTGCCATTTGTGGAGAAGGGAGGTACAGTTGCAAATATTCCTTCATTACACTGTTTGCTTTTTAATCTTCTTTATATTGTTTTGAAACAGAATATTTTTAGGTATATATAATTAAATCTATAGATAGTTTGCTCTGTGCTTTTAGTCTATGGCTTAAGTTTTTTCTTATCTAATATTTAGACATGTTAGAAAATGCTTATGTCAAATTAGAAAAAATTAATATTAACTTGTACTTTCCTCTATTTATTATGTCATGTATTTTTCCATTTATAACCCAGCTTTCTTCTGGTACAAGGTGTGTGAGTTCTTTGTGTGTGCTGTAAGGTGTAAAGTGTGGGGGTGCTGCTAATCATTTCCCAGCCCAGATATTTCCAACTACTCAGTTGGGTGCTCTCATCACTGCCCATGTTAGGGATCCAACTCTCTCCCACCCACTACCCCCAGACACAATTTCTATGTTGAAATATTCTATTTTGTGACATTGTGGAAAGGGCTGTCCATACCAAGTAGTGTAAGGAAGACCAAGTCTAATCTCATGACACAGCTGGTCACAACCCCTAATGATCAGGAAACTGGTGAAGACCAGGAGGGACCAAGTTCCCACCTGTACTTACTGCCATGGGCCCACATTCTGGTAATAGAAGATTCTCACTCTTTGGGTTGGAGCAGTTGGCTAGTGAACACTAGGATTTCCTGGGTTTTATGAATAGTATTCCTTTATGTAGCCCTTCCCCGAGTCCACTAGCCTCCCTTCCTTTCTTTTCTTTTCTTTTCTTTTCTTTCTTTCTTTCTTTCTTTCTTTTTTTCTTTCTTTCTTTCTTTCTCTCTCTCTTTCTTTCTTTCTCTCTTTCTCTCTCTCTTTCTTTCTTTCTCTCTCTCTCTCTCTCTCTCTCTTTCTTTTCTTTTCTTTTTTTGACTATCTTAATCATCAACTCCCAGAATCATGGAAATGTGACAGGTGACTTTCTTGCTTCCTTCTTCTTTCCCCAACCCTTCATTCCCCAGTTCTCATCTCATATTCAGAGCAAAGAAACTGATTATTTCTATCATTCAATCTTTAAATAGAATCACCACCAACAAGGAAGCTGGTCTCCTCTCCTTCAGAAATTCATCTCTGCACTCCTCTGAGGAGTATTAGAAGACCAGCTGACAAGGAGTGCTGTCCCCTCCCCAACTGAAAATGGGTTAGTCTTCTAATGTTGTAAATAAGTAAAAGAAAGAAAAACAAAGTAGGTTTGTTTCCACATTTAAATAGTTTAATTAAAAATAAAATTTGTCTATGCAGTGGAGCTGCAATTGTACACGTTTTGTTTCTAAAGTCAACATTAAAAATCCTTTAAATTACTCAAAGTAGAGTTTACTTACATTAAAACACTAAAGTTTGAGATTTATTTTGTAAACTAAAGGAAGAAATTTTTAAAAAATCTATTTGCAGGTGTCCAGTCATTCAAAGTATTCTGCTTTTAAAATAATAATGAAATCTTTATCAATAAACTAAGAAATGCATAGAGACTTCTGAAGTATTTCTGCTTTCCTTTCAGGTTCATTCCATTCTGTTTATACTGAGCCCTATAACCTTAATCTATGTTAGTAGATATGTTTGTTACTCTGAAAATTAAATGAAGATAGTGAAGCAATAATTTACCAGGAGATAAATCGCCAAGTTAACAAGTAAATTAAATATCTATTATCTATCTCTATAGGAAGATTATGAGTAGATTTATAAATATACAGACCTACTATAATCTTACTAACAAACATAACTACAGTTAGTTAGTGTATTAGTGTTTTCCTTCTAGATTTTTACATACACACACACCTGTTGTATACATTGCAATGAACCTCTTGCAACTAAATATTTTCACACCCCCTAATTATGTTCAGATTCTTTATCTTGGGAATTTGGATATTTTTGGACATACAAATATAAATTAAAAATTATTTTTGTCATCAAAGTGTAAAATTTTAAATTCATGCCATTGCTTTTTGTGCATTGTTTTAAAAAATGTCTTATACTCTAAAATAAAATTAATATCAACCCATACTTTCTTCTATTTATTATATCATGTATTTTTCCACTTATAACCCAGCTTTCTTTTGGTGTAAGGTATGTGGGTTCTTTGTCTGTGCTGTAAGGTGTGTGTGGTGTAGGGTATAAAGTATGTGGGTACAAGGTGTGTGAGTTCTTTGCAAAAGACAATAATGCTGAGAATACTAGAAGACAGCAAGAAAATAGAAAGACCAAATATGGCACGCATTGACTACATAAAAGAGGCCGTAAGCATGATTCTCTAGGAGCTGGGAAGGCTGTTGAGGACAAGGCAATCTGCCATCATTCATTGGGTCGCCAGGAGTAGGAGCTGACTCAAGGGCATGCAACATACGCACAAGGTGTATGGTAGAAAATCAAATCTTTCCCCCCAAAATATTAGCTGATTTTATCATCATTATTTAATTAATAATTTATTTTTTCTCCACTGTTTGAAATGGCCCTTATAGTATAAAATGAAATTTTATTCTATTGTTAGTTTTGTGACACTCCGGGTATCTGTCTATTCCTACACCAGATCACATTGTTTTCATTATCAGAGTTTTATAATACATTTTATTATCTAGAAAATCTTTTTTCTGCATAAACATTTGTTCTCTTAACAACAAGCACTAAGTCATTAAAATACTGTATTTATTGAGTGTGTACATGGACCCAATACAGTGTTTGGCAATAAAAACACCTTTCCTGTGTGCATTATTTTGGTTTTCAAAGCTTTCTTTATATACTTTTCATACGAGTTCTTCTATATCACAAGTCCTTTACCAGTATGAGGAAGGTTAGACCAAATGGCCAAAAGTTCCTTTATGCCTCAACAGGCAAATAGCAGGTACTCGGAGAACTCTTACGGGTTGGTTCACATTGCATTTTGTTGTATTGAAAAAGAAGAAGGTGAAAAACAATGAGAATCATGATTTGCAGCCAGCGACTTAACATTTAAACTGAGTGAAGAGTAAAAAAGAAAAAAATTCATCCTGAGCCTAAACAAAATTAGCAATCTCCGAAGACTACTGAATTTGTTGTCTTAAACTGAGACTGCACTGAACAGATGGCATGGTGAGTATAACATCGATGAAGCATTACGGAATCACCATGGTGAGTGTATTAGTTTCCTGTGGCCACTGTAATAAATTACTACCACTTTGGTGGTTTAAAACAACACACGTTTGTTCTCTCTAGTTCAGGGCATTAGAAGTCTGAAGTCAGCTTCACTGGGCTGAAATCAGGGCCGGGCATCCTCCTGCAGCTCTAGAAAAAAAATCCATTTCCTTGCCTTTCTTCCTTTCTTTAGCGTTGCATTCTTTGCATTTCTTCTGTTGTTAAATCTCCCTCTGCCTCTCTCTAATAAGGACACCTGTGATTATATTTAGTACCTGCTTCAAGCAATCCAGAATGATCTCCTCATTTTAAAAATCCATAAATTACATCTGCAAAGGCCCATTTGCCATATAAAGTAACATTCACAGATTCCAGAAATTAGAACCTGCATATCTTGTAGGACCATCATTCAGCCTACAAGACATCACTCACTCACTATTCAGTGAGTGATTCCAACCCCTCTGAGCCACAGTTTCAACTAATGGGCCAGGAGAATGTATTACTCTTTCAATGAGGTATCTCTATCTTCTTCTTCATTCACTCAATGAATAGGATATAAGCAGGCATAGAGGTTATAAAAAAAAAATGACATAGTACCTACTTTCAAGGGACTCCCCAATTTCATTATCTTTATTTTATTTTTGTTGTTGTTGTTTTTAAATGTGGACTATATATCCTTGGCAATGGAATCTACTGATGGCATTATTTATACTGTAGGGATGGGGAAAAATTTACTCTCCCTCTTAGGTTCAGTTGCTGGGACATGTAAATTAAATTAATGAAAGACAGATTAACACGAGAAAATATTCATTTCATATAAACACAGAAGTCCTCACAGAATAGAAATAAAATCCTCCCCAAAAAAGTTAGGCTTGGGCAATTATACACGATGTTAACAAAAGGTGATGAATTTAGGAGATGGGACAAGACAAAAAACGTGATTTGGGCTTCTATGGGCAGTAAATTTGGGAAAAGTAAATATATGGAGAAAACTAATGAAAGATAGGGATCATTTTAATAAGGTTTGCTTGTGCAGACTTACCTTGGTACTGACTTTCTATCTCCAGTGATAAGTATTTTTTCTCCTGGTATGGGAGAGGAGATGGGGAAACACTTTCACAAAGAAAAAAATTGTCTTGCTTTTCAGCTGCTAGGAGAAGGGCAAAGAGATCTTTATGCATTTGCTGCTTCTTAATTGCCCTTAGTTTAAAATAATGCTTATGCTAAAGTGGCATATTCAGATCCCCTTCAATGCAGATGTCCCCAAGTTTTCTAATCACGAGGACTTGCTCTTGCCTATTATTCTTATCTATCTGAGCCCTGTTCTCCTATAACCTCCATTCTCATTTCCAGAGAATGATGACACACACACACACACACACACACACACACACACACACAGCCAAATAAATATGTATATAAAATAATAGCTAGTAGTACGAACTATTTTTTAAAATTAAAGTAAGGGAGATAAAAAGTAACAGGGCAGGGTTCGTGGTAGCATTTTAGGTAGGGCAGTCAGGGAAGACCTCTTTGATCCAATTACGTTTTGGCAACTGCCAACAGGAGACATAATGGAGCAGGTCAGATAGCCAGCTAGGGGAAAAGAATTATGGGCCAAGGAACTAGCCTGTTCAAAGGCCCTTGTTACTTCACTGTGTTCTCGTGTTTAAGGTATAGTGAAGAGGCCAGTGTAGCCTCATGCTTTCTCCGCAGTGTCTCACAGCTTCTCCCTCCTCCAGGCTCTCTTCCCCTCCCTTCTTGTTCCAGCCAACTCAGCCCTTTATATACCATTATTATTGTTTTTGGTTTTGGGGGTGTGGGGTGGGGTAGCTCCCTGGCTGAGAATCGAATCCAGGCCGTGGCGTTGAGAGCGCTGAAGCCTAGCCACTACACCACCAGGGAACCCCCTATTATTGTTTTTCTGTGTTAATTCCTACTGATTGCCTATTGTGCATTAAGCAATGTTCTAACCACAGTAATACATTTAATTTCCTTCAGCAAATAGGCAAACTGAAGCAGAAAGAGGTTAAACACATTGTCCAAAGTCATACAGTCAGTGACTGAGCTGGAATATGAATCCAGGCAGTTTGGTTCTGGAATCTGACCACCTGCATCATTTCCATAGATGTCAAAGTTTTTCTTTCCCTAGAATGCTCTTCTCCACCATGGGACCACCCTTGGCACTCAGTGTTTTGTTTGTTGGTTTGGTTTGGTTTGGTTTTTTGTTCCTGTAAATTATTCCCATGAGATTTTCTCCAGACTCCTCCCTTCACGGCATTTAGCCCTGCCCATTATGTTTAGGTGGCTATTTGTCCTTTGGTTCCATGTGTGATAGTCCTATTAATATTTACCCCCGAGGGACCATAAATTCCTGTACAACAGGGCCATGTCCCATACTTCAGCCACAGGATCCAAAGGTGCAGGCACAGTAAGTGCTCAGGAAAAAATTGTGTACTAATGACTACTTTTCATCAGTTTGAGGATGCATTCTTTTGTTACATTTAACATCTCTGAAATCGTTCAGCTGATGGTGTGTTAGTGTTAACCAGCAGGTTCCTCTTCTCTTTCAGCAGCTTCATGGATTTGATAATACAGTAATTAAAAATCTTGACCTTCACCCTTCATTTGGCGACTTGGTAGTATGAAAATTTACTCAGCATGGTGGAAAGAGAGAAAATGACCTTGCTCTTTTCTGACCACACTAGTGCTGCAGCAGAAAGCTCTTCAACATACACTCAGTAAAATTCCGTTAATTAGGCTCTTTATGTGATTGGTGAAATAAAGAAAAAATATCACATGTAGAAAATGTGGTGAAACGCTCAGGACTTTTGTTAAACATTCAAGGCCCTGGGTTACAGACGTTAAAAAGAAGAGCCTACCACCCAACAGAGAAAGTTATTGAAGTACACAAAGAATGTCTTCTATAATTTATTTTCTCTGCTGAAAAACAGAAACTCATGCAGGAAACATTTTAAAACCAAGTAAATAAAAGAGATGTCCACAATTTCCTGCGACTCTGATTAAAAATAGAAACTCTGCAATCGTGAAAGGTGCTGTCTGGCAGCTGCAAGGCCGGCCGTACCTTGGGAAGCTGAAATCAGTGGCAGGTGCATGAGGCAGGGCCTGGCAGGTGTTCGTACACGCCCTTTGCGAGGAGGAAAGGCTCCGTGTCAGAGGCTTATACGGGCGAATAGATAAATGGCTTCCTAATAATAAAAGGTGGGTGTCAAAAAATTGTTTGACTTACCTATTTCTCATTGCTATCTCCACCCCAGTCCCCCAGTGTTCCCCTACCCATACCCTCCAAAGTGAATTTTACTTCCTTGCACCAAAGAGATATACTGAAATTCCCCCTTAAAAACGGGGCTGCAAATAAACATCAGAGTTTTACTCTTCCCTCCTTTACATACCCCAAATTTTGCCAACCAATGCAGACATTAGCTCTGTTACAAATATTTATGGCTGTCTATTTTTTTTATCCTTTTGAAAAGAATTTTTCCACTCTTGAATTACAGGCACATGGATTGGATCTTCAAAGTAATATACAGGCTTTAAACTGAGTGATTCTCATGCAAGTCTGTGGGAGGCACACAGCGAGAATCCTGTAATATCTCAGAGGATTTATTCCTTTTTAAGTTCTTTTATGAGAAGCCTTTGCTAAAGGATTTACAAGAACTAAAGATTATTTAGTGATAATGGATGAGAAATGTTGCTGGAAGTGTAGAAGGCAGCTACATTCCCACCAAAAGAATTCT
This sequence comes from Lyroderma lyra, assembly GCA_004026885.1. Lineage (NCBI taxonomy): Eukaryota > Metazoa > Chordata > Mammalia > Chiroptera > Megadermatidae > Lyroderma > Lyroderma lyra. The sequence goes on along the minus strand of PVJL010000315.1, from coordinate 352,831 downwards.
ATGTAAATAATGTCACTTGGGCACAAAGAATACCAAATGAATTTAATCATTAGCTTCTAATTGAAGGGCTCTGCTAACTTTGCTTCTCCTTGCTACATTAGCTATTTTCTGTTCAGCGGGGCTCTGTCAGATGTAAACAAAGAGTAGGTGAAGGAGCATGATTAATCACAAGGCTGGTGAGAAGTCTGGACACGGATTGGTGGTGGGAATTGGATACTGCATCTTGTATTTCTCTCATGCCCCACACTTGCCCCATTAACTCCCAGGGGGCCCTCCTAATCGATGGATTTGGCCAGTGGAAGTTAAATGTTGGCTTATTAAAGGATACCAGCGCAAGGTTCTCTTAAACAAAGCCAGGGCCAAATAATGCTTCTAGACTGAAACAGAATGAGTGTTTTCACTGAAAGAAAATAAAAAGTAACTTAGTTACATGTTCACCTTTTTAAGACAAAGACTTTACAGTCAAATAATCATTGCTGGGAATTCTTAAAGAGGAGATATATATATGTATATATATAAAACTTTACATATGAATATTCAAAAAGTCTCAATTGAGAAAGTTCCTGGTCCAAATCAACTGAATTGTGTAATTAATTAAACAATAACTAAAATATTTCTAATTTAAAATTTTTAAAAGCTTCACTAAAAATTTTTAATAAATCCATTAATCTTCTTTGATATATTATTTAGTACAGTAATAGAGTGACCAAAGTTGATTCTTTCTTTTGAAAAGTGGGAATTTTCTAGTTACTTAGGGTCAGTTTTTTGATGATCAGTTCTATTTCTACAGAAATAAAATCTAGAAGGTAAATTAATGCCAAGAAAAATCCTGAAAATTATTTTAAGATCCTTGATATGAATTCTTAAAATTTTACCCCCTTGCCTAAAAGAGGGAAATTCAGGTAATTGAAGGTCCTGGTTAAAATACAAGTTGAATAGTCATAATTACACACTTCCACTCGCCCAATTCTTGTCCACATAAAACAATAGTTGAAGGTTTACTTTAGGATATGCAAGTAGATTGCATTCTCTTAACCATGAAAGAGTTTGTTGAAAACTAAGTCACTTAAATTGATCTGTATGAATATAGCAGCTCTGAGGTAAGTACTATTGTGAGAAATGACTAAATGTATCTATTTTTTCTCAGCTGAAGCCAAAGCTGAATGCAGACACTCTGTTGTTCCACATTGTGCAAAGACCAGAATGTTTGTTAGTGGAACTGAGACAAGATGGCTGCTCACTGACAGTTTAGGTGAGAGAACTGCATGCCAGAGCCATCTGTTTTGTTACTTCACCACAAGAAAACAGGTCACATTGATGCAAAACACTCACTACTTGATATATGCTAAGATGAATACAAATCTTTTAAGAGGCTTCATGCAGGGTTAGGCAATAGACCTCACTGTGTTCTCACGTAATCAAGTAGTACTCACTTAGAGCAAATTCACCCAGGTCTATATACAGATGAGCTTCTCAGGGAAATGGCAACATCAAACATGCAGAGGAAGGTTTAGAGGACCAATGTCTCTAAGATAATTACCTTCAGGAGTTCCCTGATGGTGTAGTGGCTTAAGGCTTTGGTGTTGGCGCTGTCAGCACTGCGGCCTGGGTTCGATTCCCAGTCAGGGAGCTACCCACATACCAAAAAGCAAAAAAAACAAAAAACAAACAAAAAAATAAGATAATTACCTTCAAGTCAGTCATTGTATAGAAAAAATATATGTAACACAGGTGTCCTGCCACCACCACTCCATCATCTGGCCTTGTTGAAGAATTTAGTCTGTAAAAGTGAGAAATTAGAAGGAAAAAAAAAAAGGAGAGAAAGAAGCCAATTTCTTATTCTTACTTTCCCTTTTAGCCAGAGCCCAGGACAGTTAAAAGCCAGAGAGCTGGGGACAGGAAAAATTCAGGAATTTCTCAGGCTACTCACCGACACTATCTATCTTATTTGGTCATTCTGTTTGATTCTAGTTTCACTAAGAATGGAAGAGCCACATATATTCTTCTTTCCCCTCCTGTGCAGTGGCAGTGATGTAAAGCCACCTTTTGGGATCCAGAAGAATACGGAATTCAAATGGAGTTTTTTTTCAGGGAGAAGAGACAGAGGGAAATGATGCAAGAATGTAAGCAGATCCTGTGAAATCATTTATATAGGACTTTCTGTTTTCAAACTTCAATGGGAGTTCAAATGTGTGAAGTGTGGGTATGGAAGATGAGTAGCTAAAGAGGGAGACTGTGCCATCAACCTATTTATAATATTATCCCTTCTCTTTTCCAAATCCAGCCTTCATTGGCTGCTTCACACGAATGAAGCTTGCCTTTTTAAATATTTTTCTTTTGCTAGATGGCACAGTGTTTCCTGTTCCTATGGAGGCTGTTTCAAAATTTTTTACTGAGATAAAATTGACATAACATAAAATTCACAATTTTAAAATATACAATTCTGTGATTTTTCAGTAAGTATTCATAATGTTGTGCAACCTGTATCACCAATTTCTGTCACCAAAAAAGAAACCCTGTACCTGTTAGCAATCCCAGTCGCCCCTCACCCCCTCATTCCCTGACAACCACTAATGGACTTTCGGTCTCTGCAGATCTGCCTGTCACTCTCCTTGTGTCTGGCTTGTGTCATTTAGCATAAAGTTTTCAAGCTTCACCCTTGCTGTAGCATATATCAGTACTTCATTCCTTTTTTTGGCTGAATAACATTTCATTTCATGGATATACCATTTTTTTGTTTATTCAGTTGATGAATATTTGGGCTGTTTTCACTGTGGAATAATGCTTCTGTGAACATTCATGTGCAAGTTTTTGTTAGAGCATTTGTTTTTAATTCTCTTGGATATATACCTGGGAGTGGGATTCTTGGGTCATGTAATAATTCTATATTTAATTTTTTGAGGAACTGCCAAAATACTTTCCACAGCAATTACATCATTTTCTATTCCCACCAGTAATGTATGAGGGTTCCAATTGCTTCACATCTTGCCTATACTGGTTATTTTCTGTCTATTTGATTATTGCCATCCTAGTAGATGTGACATAACAACTCACTGTAGTTTTGAGTTACATTTCCCCAATGACAAATGATGTATGTTTTTAATTTGTATTTTGAACTACCTTTAGGCTTACAGAGACATTACAAAAGTAGTACAGAGAGATTTCATATGTATTTGGGTCAAATTCTAAACTACCTATTATATTCCATTGGCCTATAGTACTTGTCTATTCATGTGTCATATAACACTACTTTAGTTATAGTACATTTATATATTCTGTTTTAATGGCTAGTAGGTGTTCTTTTTAAATAGTTCCTGGTGATTCTTGCATGTGTGTTTCTCCATAAGAACTTTAGTATCAACTTCTCTATGAAATAGCTTCTTGGTATTTTTATTGGCATTGCATTGAATTTATAAGTTAACTTAGGGAGAGCTAACATTTTAAAAATTTGGTCATGCTAGCCAAGAACAGAGAATGGGTTTCCTGTTGTTCAGGTGTGCTTTTGTGTTTTTCAGGAGTTCAAAACTGTCTTCATATAGGTTTTGCCCATTTCTGGTTAACTGTATTTCAAAGCATTTAATCTTCTTTGCTGCTATTGTAAATGGGATGTCCTTTACAATTATGTCCTCTGTTGTTTTCTATTTGAAGAATTTTTATTCTGTATGTTAATTTTTATATCCTGCTCTTTTACTGAATTCTTTTATTGTTTAAGTTGGTTTTATCATTGAGACTCTGGGTTTTTCAAAGAGTTCTATCATATATCATCTTCAAATAATGGAAGCTTCCTCCTTTTTCATTTTTATGCTTCTAATTGATATCTCTTGTCTAATTACATTGGCTAACACATTTAATACAATGTTTAATTCTTGCCTTGCTCCTGATCTTAATGAAAATACCTCTAGTGTTTTTCCATTATATAGAATACTAGCTTTAGGACTAAGGTATACATATTTTACTATGTTTAGAAGATACCTCTCAATTCATATTTCCTTGAGTGATTTTTTTGTGTCCATGAGGTTTTGTTTCTTTGTTGCTTTCAGCTTTGTGTTCCACAAATGAGTGAAATCACATGGTTCTTGGTTTTTTTCTGTCTGGCTTATTTCACTTTGCATGATGGTCTCAAGGTCCATCTATGTTGTCATAAATGGCCATATTTTGTCTTTTCTTATGGATGAATAATATTCCATTGTATATATGTACCCCAGCTTCTTTAGCCAGTCATCTATCAAAGGACAGTTGGGCTGTTTCCATGTTTTGGTCACTATGAACAGTGCTTCGATGAACATGAGGGTGCATACATCTTTGCAGACTAACATTTTCAAAATTTGGGGGTAGATACCCAGAAGTGGGATTATCGGTTCATATGGTAATTCTTTTCTTAATTTTTTGAGGAACAATCCATACTGTCCTCCATGGTGGTTGTACCAGTTTGCACTCCCACCAGCAGTGTACCAGAGTTCCTTTTTCTCCACACCCTCTCCAGCACCTGTTATTCCTTGTCTTGTTGATAACAGCCATTCTCACAGGTGTGAGGTGGTATCTCATTGTGGTTTTGATTTCCGTTTCCCTGATAGCTAATGAGGATGAGCATTTTTTCATATGTCTGCTGGACGTTTGTATGTCTTCCTGGGAGAAGTGTTCGTTCAACCTTGAGTGTTTTTTTAATTAAGAATGGGTGATGAATTTGGTCAAAGACTTTCTCAGCATCTATAAAAATTATGCATTCTTTGAATATATCTTACCTGGTCATATTGTAGTATTATATTGAATGTAGTATTGGATTATGTTTGCTAATATTGAGTTTGTTAGTTGTCTTAATGTTCCCCATATCTCTATGAAGACTCCATTCAATAAATTTTCTTCAATCCCACCTGGATTAGGAATTTTTTGTTTAGAATTTTTTTATTAATATTTGTGAGTGATATTGATCTGTAATTTTCTTTCTTTGTATAATTTTTATCTAGTTTATGTATAATGTTTTATTATATTTGCTTTATAAATGAATTAGGAATTGTTTCTTCCTTTTTAATGTTCTAGAATAATTTATAGAACATTGGAATAATTTCATTTTGGAAGATTTGGTAGAAATTATTTATGAACTCAACTGGGCGTGGTAAATTTTTTTGTGGATTACTTTTTTATTAATGATCTCTATTTCTTCTGTAGAAATTAGTCTGCTTCAAGTTCTAAATTTAATGGCATCAAATTTGCTATTTTGAATTTCCCTAAGAAATTATTCATTTCATCTAGCTTTTCAAATGTACTTGCATAGAGATCTATACAGTAGCTTCTTATCATTGTTTTTCATTCCTTTTGTTTCAATGGTTATAGTCCTTTCATCATTTTAATTTGTATGTTTGTTCTTTTTATTTTCTTGATCAAGTTAGCTAGTAGTTTGTATGATTTGTTTAATTACAATTTTGACTTGTTAATTAGTTCTGCCATTTTTCTCTTCCTTGGGCGTTCTATCTCAACTCTGGGGCATGTGCCAGTATCTGCTATTCCCCATTCTTTAGAGTTCTCCTTACTTCTTACTAGCCAATTCCTCATTATTCAGTCTCTTCATAGATAATAATTCTGTCTCCTGATTAGACCCTGACTGATACATTTGCCAATCTTGGATTTGTTTTGTTTTTCCCTCAACTCAGCTACCAGCTTCTTCCAGTCTTATCAATTCTAGATAAATGAAATATTCTTATAACATCTTTTGATTTTTCAAGTCTTTAGAGATGGCCGCCTCTATCTTTCATGATAACATCAGATTACTATCTCTAAACTGCTACTAATCAAATCATGCAACTACTCAATTTAAAAGCCCTTAGTGAGTACACTACCTTAAATTATCTAGGCTAAATATGAAGTCTAAACTCCTAAGCACAGAACACAAGGCCATCTGTGCTCTAGCCCCTTTTTAAGTCTTGTTAACCAATCTCTTGTCTCCTTTCTCTCTCTCTTCCATTTGCACTTTCGGCACAATAAAAAGTTTGAAGTTCCTTGAACAATTGGATTATTTCTCTCTCATCTTTCAACCATTGTTAAATTGCTCCCTGTCTATAGAATTCTTTCTCTGATTCCTGTCTATTTGGTGCATATCTACTTCCTTTTCAAGATTCAATTCAAGGATTCATCTTCATTTACAGAGGTCTATCTTCATCTCCTAGAATGGAAATCATTTCCTCAAAGAGAGAAACCATGTCTTGTCTTGAATTTCCAAATTCTTCCAAAAGTAGGCACTAATTACATGTTTATTGAAAAGATGAATTAAGGGATGAATTTTTATAAATGTAATTAGTCTTGGTATAATGCTGCGATGTTGAATTACTTTCAAATATCTAAGAAACAGCTAATGATACAAGAGGGCATTATTATGCCATGATGTTTTAAATTCTCCATGAGGGTACAGACTTTCAAGTCTTGAGGTCAGTTTCTGGTTCCTCTGCATTGGGTGTTCTTGTGTAAGCTCTCTGAGCATGATACTTTAATGTCACAATTACCTGGATGATTTAGGATCCCAACAAGAAACAGAAGATGTCCTCAGCTTGGATTTCGAAGAGTATTATTTAATGGATTCTTTATGCAGATAAAAGAAAGATTAAGAAAACCAACAGGGGGTATTGCAGCATTTAGAAACTATTATAGCAATAGTTACCACCTAGTCTTGAGGGGCAAATGGAGAAAACAGTGTCCCTAGAGCCTGATGTGAACTGCAGCTATAAAGAGAGGATTCCTGAGAGGAGGTATAGACCTAGAGACACAGTTAATGCCAGAACAGAGCACAAAGCAGCCAAGCAGCAGGGGGGAGAAATACCCTGACCCCTCTATCCTTCTTTCTGCTGCCCAAGCTCTTGCAGGAATTTGCCCTTGGCTAAGCCCATCCAATAGCTAGAGCCAAGGACACCTGTGTGAGGCAGTCTGGAGAGGCCAGCACAGAGCAAGGAGGAGAGAGCCAGAGAACACACAGAGGAGTGCAAGCAAACAACAGTGAGCAAATCAGTACATCTGTGTTTTATGGGGTAAAATACATATGAAAGTGATAGATAAGTTGTAAAGTTTATGCAGAAGGAGTATTTCCCAAATCCAACACCATCAAAAAATACCAAATAATCAACAGTTTCTTTTGCTCCAAAAGAGATTCTTGGGGAAAATACAGGAACTACAAATGCCTTTGGGCAGTACTTGGATCGTTCTCTGGGTTAGAGCATGGTGTTGATAAGGCCAAATTAAAAGATTAAGTCACATGAGCACCAGTGTTGCATGGACACAGGCTACAGTCCAGGCTTTGGCCTGGTGTCCTGCCATAATTACCAGGAGGCTGAGTACATTCATTACCACTGCCCCCCAGATGATCTGTAGCAATATGTGTCCTACTATAGGTATACAGTACATGTGAGAAACTCAAGCATTAGAAACAATCTTTATGTAACGTTTTAGAAAGCTTACAAGCCATTCCTAGTAATAATCCAAAAATCATCCAACCACCCAATTCTATGCTTCTTATAATAAATGCAAAGAACAGTGCCTCACAGAGAATGTCAGAGTATAATTCCAGGCTGTGATTTGAGGAACACCCACAAGGAACCCCTCCCAAAAAAGATTTACTCTATTCCTTGGCTCCACATTCTCACATTCTAATGGAAGAGCCCCCACAATTCTCACAATAGCAATCCTTCTTTGGGTTATTTACAATTGCTTCAGAAGTCCCATCCTAAAATATGCGTAAGGTACTTGGGATTGGTGACAAATTTGCATATTGCTATGGTTTCATTTAGCAGATCAGCTACATTCTTGTTCACTTGTTCAACAAGTATTTGCTGAGAATTGACCCTATGCCAGTTACTGTGCTAGGTGTGTTTACACAAACCGAGAACAGCACAACAGTATAGGTTCCTTGAGGGTGGGAGAAGGGTGGAAAGAGATCACAAAATGTCTGGAGCTAGGGGCCGTAGCCTAGAGGACAGGACATGTGTGCCTGGTTAGCCTAATTAGGGAGGAAAGGGAGAAAGCTATGGGATGGGGCTAGAGATAAATAATGTGAGCTCACTTCAGTTTGGCAAAGAAACATGGCTAAGGATACTGCATAAATTATAATGATCGTTATGCAGTAAATTATGATAATAACAAGAGCACTTACTATGTGCCCAACAGAGTGATAGTATGTTAGAAATTTCTTTAATTCTCCTCTTACGCAGTGGGTATTGTGATGTTCATTTTTTTTTAGGAGAAAATTGGGATTCAGAAAGTATGTAATTCACCATATCCAAGCAGCTGTGATATGGTAGAGTCAGGAATCAAATCTAATTCTGTATCCAGAGTCTGCACTCTTTCTTCTCTGCAACATCATTCTCCTGTGGGTATGAATTAGTAAAACATCTTCACCTAAAATTTGGAAATTTTTAAAAACTGTATAAACTTTAGAGGTCACTTGAAAAGAGCACATGCATGCTAAAGGGTGTCTCTCATCCTTATAGGAGGCTTGTCATGGTTCTGCCCTCCTTAGTTTTGTTTCCTGAGAAAAAACTAAGAAGACACTAACAGATTACTCAACAAATGTTTGGTGAGTGAATAGCACTGTAATTAAGCAGTTAGAAGTCACGTAACACTTTATAACACGCACAACACAAGGAGATGTCTCAATTCCTCCCTAAGACTCATTTCCCATTAAATCCCAATTTTCCACTGGATGAACTGCAGACCCTCCCAGAATCAACAAAGATTAGGCAGCATTTCCTTGCTGGGTTGATGCTGTTAAGAAGCAAACTGTAACAAATTAGGGCTGGACCAAATAAAGGACCAATACATGAGTAACTTTGCTCAATAACCTCTGGCTTTCTTGGCCTGGCACCTTCCATAGAGAAATAAAACAAGGCAGAGAAAACGACCAAAGAGTTTCAGGCCGTTCTATCCCCTTTCTTGGAATCTGTCAGTGGGCTTGTTTCCAGTGGATGGCCTGTGTCTCTCTTAATTCCATATTGGCAGGCTCAGAACCATGAAGTTGCATGGGAAGGGTGGACCTACAGACAGATGTTTGTCTCTTCATCTGTCTTAGTGGAAGTCTCCAAGACCATGCCCACACAGACGGTAACAGAACAAACGCTTACGTCAGTTGCTCCTGGAGATGTGGCTGCTCCTCATACCCACTGTTTATTTCCACGGTATGGCTGATGTAATTCAGTAGCAAGCGTCCAGTCAGTGTGAAAGTGATAGAAAGAGAACATAGTTTTCCCAAACAATCACTAGCAAAGCCTGAAGAAGCCCCCATATAATGAAGAAGGACCTTCTGTGGCCTGGTTGAAACACCATTTCTATGTCAACCCCGTGAAAAGCAGCCAACAGATCTAGGACTATCATGATATTCCCACCTGTGTATTTCCACCGATGATGCACCATGGTGAACATATTTTGGTTCTTTCTTGATTGGAGATAGTAAAAAGAAAGACGCCGGGATTTTCTCACTTCCCTTATGTGCCTTCCATCTGCGTCTCCATGGTTTCCAATGATGGATGAGTTTCCTCCTTGTCTCTAATTCTTACCGGACAGATCCACTATGTTTCTAGCTTCTATCAGGTAACCTTGGTTTCTGGGCTCCTGCATCACTGCCTCCTCTTTTTGTCCTCCCAGACCCAGGGATGACCATGGCTTCCTGCTGTTGCTAATCTCTGGTTTGCCTCATCACCTCATTTGGCTTCTCAGCTCCTCCTTCACCTGTGTAACCAACTCGCTGAATAAGTCCACTGTTGTCAACCCTTGTGGTGGTTTCCTAATTAAACCCTCCTCTCTTCTGATTACTCATAGATCTTGACTGATACATGTGTTTTCTTCCCTTTATTGTGATGGCAAGATGTCAAACACAGCCTCTAGCTGTCTGCCTCCAAGCCAGTGCTTTTCCTGCTCTCTACCCTCCTGCCAGCTAGACTGTGGGCTCACATCAAGGATGTGAGAAGTTTGTAATTTCACTTAGAGGTTTCTCAAAGAATGTCTGTGGAGCAATTAAGTCGCTCTGGCATGTTGTGACTTCCTTGTGGCCAGCTTTTGGCCAGGAAGGAGGTAATGCAATTCTGGGGTGAGGGAGAATGGCTCTATTCACCTCTGTGACCTGAGGAAATGGAAAGGGCTTGGTAAACATAAAATGCTCTATGAATAAAAGTACTTTAGGATGTGTGTTAGGACACTTTAGAGCAACATGAGAGAAACCTAATCAAATGAATTTAAGTGAGAAATGAAAAAGTATTGGCTCAAATGACTGAAAAGTCCAGAAGTTGCACAAGCTTTTTAGATATGACTGGGTCCAAGGGTTCAAACAACACCTTTAGGAATATGCTTTCATTTGTGTTGGGTTCAATCTCAGGCCTACCTTTCCCCTTGATTGCCATAAGGCCTCCAACAGCTTCAAAACATGGGGGATCTTTAATGCCCTCAGTCTCAGAAGGACAGACATTTTCTCACTTTCATGTCAGAACCATCCTTAAGAAAGGACTCTGATAGGCCCTGCTTGCATTTTTGTATCCGGCCCTGGAACTATCACTGTCCTTGGGAATCAGTGGCTCAGGCACTAAACCCCTCCTCAGCCACCTGTGGGAGGGGAGGCAGAATCTCTTGCCTGAAGATACAAGGCAAAGAATACTGGTCAAGTGACAACACCGGGAGGCCACCAGGGGCCAAGGGAAAAGTATGTGAAGCAGAAGACTTGAAATTAAGTTCTGCCGCCATCTAAGTTCACTCCATGGCAAGTGTCTGAGTGTCTCACCTCTCTGGTCCTTGTTTCCTCATTTGTGTGGATTGGGCTTGGAACTGTCATTTGTAAGCACTTGAATCACAAAAGTCTCTCTTTAAGTAAACTGTTATGCAAAACACACAGAACCTTAGCGAAGCTTCTCCCTCTGTCCGCCTGCTGGGGCGGCTGGAAACCCCTCGGGCCCCTCGGAGCCCAGTTCCAGAAACCGTGAGGAGCTGATCTCCAAGGACACTTCCAGCCTGAACTTTTTAGGGAATTCTATATAAATTGTCCAATCCTCTTTAATCCGATTTTTCTCACTTTCCCTCTATTATTTTTTTGGCTAAAATTGGCTACGTATGAGAGGCCACTTAGGAAAAATAATCATTTATTCAAATGCCGAGCCAATTTACTTTGGCGTATTTGGAGCTTGTGTTTCCTGACGGGGAAGAAATAAATTTCTAAAACCCACTTTCAAGTTTGGGCTACAGAAGGTGCATGTGCGAGAGAGGAAAAGCGGGCAGCGGAAGCGGCCGGAGCGAGCTGGGCAGGAAGCGCGGCCTCCGCCTGCCCCACCGTGGGCCCGCGGGGCGCCCGGGCCAAGCGCGCTCTCTGGAACGGGTGGCAGAGGAGGATGCTGTGGGTTTTGGCTTCGCCACTTGTGAAAACTTGCTTTGGAGGAGACACCTTCAGCTCCAATACGAGTGTCTTTGATTGAAATACAGATCGGCTAAGAGGAAGGAGAGAGGTCAGGGCCTTGTCCCTCCACGGCCAGCGGCGAGGTGGGGGCGGGGTTCTGGGAGCCAGGCAGCCCCAGGGGTGCGATCGCTGAGGCCCTTTCAAAGGGAGCCAGGGCCTTTGCTTCCTTTTTTTTCATGTGACTGCTTATTCAGAAAATACCTAAAGAGAGGTAAGCACATGGAGTATGGAGAAAAATATGTGGTGGTCTCTAGCCTGTGGGACCTTAACATCAAGAGAGTGGGCAGGCGAGTCACTGCCTGATACCGTATGGGGAGGCTGGTATTTGCTGGTTGCTCATAGGCTGGTCTGTGTCTAATCGGATAGATTGACGTCCAGGCTATACCAACTGTTAAGTATTTTAATATCATCCCTGCTTTGTCATGTGCCAGAGGTACTACCTGATATACTGACACTACCCAGTAGTATCATATAAGAGAATAAATAACTCTGGTGGAGTCGAAGAGAACTTTACAGGTGGTGGCATTTGTCCTGTGTCCTACGGGAAGAGTAGGACATCACTGAGAAACGGGAGAGGAGGTGGGAAGGGGCCTTCTAGAGCACGGAGAGAGCAGGGCCATGTTCTGTGGCCTGAATGTGCACACAGAGGTTAGGGAGAAGCACACGTGGTCTGGTATGAATTGAGCATAAGTTGTAGGGGAACAAGTACTGATAAAGGTGGAGTGGACTGTGATGGACCTGCGAACTCTGCTTAGAAGATGGGTCTCGACCATGTGTGCAGTTGGGGACCATTGACTACGAGCAGCTGGGTGACACGATCAGGCCAGTGTTTGGGAAGATTCATTGAGTCTTCAATGCAGCTGTAGCAATAGGAAGTGGGGAGGCCAGCCAGGGTCACCCGTGCTGAAGCACCCCAGAACTTGCTAAGTGTTTGTATTTAAGCCGACATTCGTCGAGCATTTACTCTGCACCATGCCCTGGTGAAACACTTCCTCCCATGTAATCTTCAGCGCATTCCTGACTCTAATGATCCCAAGTTAAAGATGAGGAAACTAAGGCTGAAAGAAGCTATATTGGCTCATTGGGAGGCAATGTGAGGAGGCAGGAGCAGGCTGTTAGAGAGAAAAGGAACACTTGGCAAGGCCTACTGTGTGCCAGGCTCCATGGGATGTGCTTCCCATTTAATTCTCAGAGACTACTTGCACCTCAGTTTCTGGCAGTTGTATTCTTCAATGTGCTGGAGCCGATAACACTGGAGTCATTCTTTCACACCCACATCTGATCCATCAAGAAATCATGTTAGTGCTCTGCTTTCAAAATATTAATATGTCTGGAACGCAGCTCCTTCGCTCCCGTCACTGCTGCCCGCCTGCCCCAGCCTATCCTCCTCTCTCTCCTGGGTCCTGTGCCCTAGAGACTGTTCTCCATACAACAGCCTGGGTGATTCATTTACAGCCCAGGTCAGAGTACCTAAAGCTTTTGCCTAAAATCCTGCAATCCTTTCTTGTCACTGAAGTAAATCCAACGTCCTCATATTTGTCTCTAGTGACCAAGATAATCCCACCCTTCTGTTACCTCCTGATGTCCTCTCTTACTTCTCTCTCGATTGGCTGCTGCATTCTAACTACTCCGGCTTCCTTCCTCTTCTTCAAACTCACCAGAAATAGTCCTGCCTCAGGACCTTTGCTCTTACTGTGCCCTATGCTTGGACCAATCTTCCTCCAGGTATCCTGCCTCATCAAAGTCTCTTGCCTTCAGATCTTTGCTCTTGAAGGTTGTGCTGGGAGGACAGGGGCAGCCCACCACCATCATGGACAGGCAGGAGACACAATTCACACTTGCAATGAAGGAATTGGAAAGACAATGCTAAGACCATCATGGTTGAATTTTGCAACCTGATCCCCCATCACACATGAATCTATCTGCCTTGACCTGATCTGGTTTTTTTCTTATAGCAATGACCATTTTCAAACATAGTATGCATTTTCTTATTCATTAGGTTTATTGTTTATCTTTTCTTCCTAAGATGTAAGCTCCACAAGAGCAGGTATCTTTGTTTGTTTCACTGACAAATTCCAAGTGGTCAGATCAGTACTGGGCATTGAGTGGGTGCTCAGTGAATACTTCTCAAATGGTAGGGGACAGGGACTTAGTAGTTTGTGAAAATATGTGGTAGAGCCAGCGTTTGGACGCAGTTCTGCCCAGTGGGCAAGGCTGTGCACTCTTGCTGCCACAGCTGAGTAGGATGGAAAGCCCACTGAAGTCCTGATGGACAGGGGTGCTGTAAGGCAGTGTGATTTACACTAGTCATGCTGACATGGGGCAGTGCTGCAGCAGAGAAGAAAGTTTCTTTTGTTCAATTCTGTTACTGTAGTTTTTTAAAGAATAAATACTAAAACTCATGGCTGAGAAAACATGGTGCATGCTTGCTCGTGTGTGTGTGTGTGTGTGTGTGTGTGTGTGTGTGTGTGTGAAGTATTGGCCTTCATCCTAGAGCCTTACGTCATTCAGCAGGCATTTAACAAAGACAGCATTATTGAATACCAACTAATTATCTGGCAACACAGGGAGAGATGGATGGGGACAGAGCACACCTGACAGGATGAAATGTTTAGTCATTTATGGACGTCTTTTAGAAAGAGGAATAGCCAACAAGTGCTGCTTTAGGAGGACCTTGTAGAAACTCTATTTCCTGTAAGGTTTCTGGACCTGAGAGGCAAGGCTGAAATTACAGGAAAGAGCCTCAGAGGTAGGCAGTGCCACTGGCTCCCAGCACCAGGCCTTGCCCCACCACCTACCATTGTGGTTTGGCTCTGGGAGCAGGTTAGCAGTTTCATTGTTTCTCTAAGCGCAGGTTAACAGTGGCAAATACTGAGAACGGTCCCCGAGTATGGAGAGCGTGCCGTTACTACAGCAACACTATCTAGAAAGGCTGGACTAGAAGGGGAGGTAGAGCAGGCCTTGCCCTGGCCCAAGGAGTTGCATTCCTCACTCAACTTCATGCTCCCTCTGACATGAAGGCTCAGATGTATGTGAGGGGAGGACCGTTTTGTTAAAATGCATGCGCTCTACTGAATGTTTGTTCAGAAATAAACCACACCTTCCAGTTGCAGTGATGCATTAAATATGGCCACCAAGCACTCTCAGTGGTCAAAAGCGGTAAGAAGTTTCCTCTCGGTTTCTTGCAAATCACTACCAGCAGTGTTAAGATGGGATACTGTTGGATAAGCCTCTGCTACAACGAAAACTAAATTTGTTTTGCACAGAAATAAATTATTAACCTCCAAACTGTCATGATTACTAGACTGAAATCACCAAAGTAGATATCAAAATGTGATTGTCTGGGAAATTATTTCCTGATGAAATAATGACTTAAAACTGCTTTCTTCCATAAAGAAACATCCAGTATCTCGTTCCTCCCACACCCCCTGACTTTTCCCACCAGCTTACTTACACTGTTGTGCAGAAAAGTACAGGGCTTCTTTAAGTCCTAACCCTGTTTTGGTCTCCATACTTACAAAGTGTCACATTTAACTCACTGTATCCCTTGAATTTTGTAGACTTTGTGTTATAAAACAGCCCTGATAAAATACCATCAGGGTCTTACTATTGTCTTTTCAAATTCCTTCATAGTAAGTGTGAAGTTTGTCCGCTGCACAGTCCACGATGATGGTGGACTGCCCCCCCACCCCCACCCCGTGCCCACAGTGCTCACGCTTTGGCTTGCACCTGAATCCCCTGGAGACCTGGTTAGGAGACATCTGTCTGGGCCCCACTCCTAGAGATTCTGATTCAAAAGGTTGGGGGTGGGGTTTGAAAAAGTACATTTCTGACAAGGTCTCAGGTGGTGCTGATGCTGCAGGCTCTGGGACCACATACTTTGAGAACCTCTGTTCTATGCTTTCTACTTTAATTGACCCTTGAAGAAAAACCAAGCAAATAGTTGTTTTAAAACTGAACCAGATGGAGTTGGCAAAGTTAGCACAGCTGTGAGACCAAGCAGCAGCAGTAGAACCAGCTGGGAACTGAGGCCTGGGCATGGAGGTGTAGGTGGATATAGTTTATATTCTTCACAGTTTTTTGCAAGATCCTTTTTAAGAGAGGAAGAGCCCAAACAGTTACATTATCAGTATCAGTTTGGATTATTTCAGTTGCAAGTGACAAAACAAAAACAAACAAACAGCAACAACAACAAAAGAACAGATATTTAATGGTTTATATAAATGAGAACCCTAAAGGTGGTCTACAGTTTCAGGCATGGCTTGATCCAGAAGCTCAAATGAGTTTTTCTTTATATTATCTGTCCTCCGTTGCCTGTCTATTTGCTCAATTCTTAACTGGATCCTTAGATCTTGGTGACAATATGAATGAGAACCAGTCCCTTGCATTGGCCAAACTCTTTAGGGAGCGTGCTATCACAGTTGCACAAGAAACAGCCTGTGGGGGTCACCTCTCCCTGCTTCCAGAATAGAGAAGAAGAAGGGCAAGGAGTGGACCGACCCACAGTGTATGAACTGTAAGTAACAACGGCTGTTACTACTTGAACACCCAAGG
This sequence comes from Lyroderma lyra, assembly GCA_004026885.1. Taxonomy (NCBI): domain Eukaryota; kingdom Metazoa; phylum Chordata; class Mammalia; order Chiroptera; family Megadermatidae; genus Lyroderma; species Lyroderma lyra. The sequence continues at coordinate 336,867 of PVJL010000315.1, read as the reverse complement.
AAGTTTATGACAAAACAAAAATAGCACAGTACTGTGTTTATTATCAAAGCTTGCCACTACACAAACCCAACTCCATTCATGTAAGACAATAACAACTTTACCTTGGGAATTTTCACACAATTTTGATCTCCTTTGTCATTATCAAATGTAGAGTATTTTCCTGGTGGGCTTCATGATGGAAACCTGTCATTTTAATGAGAAAATTTGCCGGAGGGGGTGACATAGGCAAGGTGAAACTGTAGCCATTATTTCCCTCAGATTCACTATAACTTTTTTAAAAAATATTTTCTTCTGAAAAACATCTGCGTAACTAGAGAGTCGCATAGGAGACTCTGAGGGGACTTAATGCTATTTTAAGTGCTATTTTCAGTTTTTATTTAGTTCTTCATGTAATAGGCACATGTACAAAAGCAATTAAACTGCAACAAAGCAGAAAATAACAGCAGGCAACTTGCTGCCTTCAGTTACAGTGCTCCCAGTCTGCAACGTTGTCAGTTAGTTGTGCGACCTGCAGAAATAAATTAGTTGGGAGAAAAAATAAATTTTTGCTGAGTCAGCATCCAAATATAGGAATCCTTCTGAAGGATTGCAGGTTTTGCAGAGGGCTATGCTGGAGGCAAAGAGTAGATTGATTTTTTAAAAAAATCTGTCCAAGAACAAAGAATTATTGCAAAATGTGCTAGTTTCCTGAGTTGTGGCCTGGAAAAACCATTCATGGGCCCTGGAATCTTGCCTCTCTGTTTGAGACCCTGGACTTTGTCTTTGTGTCATTATGCTAAGCCACAAAGGGTGGTCATGTTCCTAGCTAAAGGATGCTATAACCCATCGGTTAGAGTTCTGTTTTACTTAAGTTGCAATTAATGGGAATTTAAACTCACGTAACGAGAGCGTACGTTAGAAAGACACTGGTGGTTAACAAAATCAAAGAGAGTGAAATTGCTGGACTTAAAGGATTTGCTACTGTTGAGACCAGCTCACTTGTATGCTCTGTCTCCCACCATCTCTCAGTATCTCCACTCTGTGCAGTTCTGCCTGGCTTCATTCTCTCCTCTGAAAACGTATTTCCCCAGATGATGCAACATGACCACCAGCAGTCTCTGATTCATGTCCTCCAGTTGCTATGACCCAGAAGGCAAGGCATTCTCTCCTTCTCCACTTGAGGATAAACCCCAGAGAAAAAGGAGTCTACAAAAGGAGATGAGATGTGACTTGAGCATGGGGAAGGACCCAGGTGAGACCTCTGTCACAGAAACCAGAATTTGGTGGATTTGGGAGGAGGAGGCAATGGTCAAAAACATCAAACACCACAGATGGATCAAGTAGAATGTGATGGAAGAGGTCCTGACAAGGTTTGCAACCAAAAACATCGTCACGTTTGTCTGCGCATGTAACATGGGGATGTACAAACATGGATATCACAGTCCTTTTCTTGAATGTTCATGCTCTAGTGATGTCACAGGACACATTAACTTAGGTTGACTGTCCATAAATCTGTAGCTCCATGTAAAGGTGGTTTTACATGGTTTAAGTTATTAATTAATATAATACAAAAAACTTGATAAAGAGTCCAGGAACAACAATAAAATAAATCTCAAAGAAGAACCGTAATGGACCCAACTTGAGTCACAAGCCTCACCCTGCCTTATGTTAGCACTGGGATAAGCGAAATATGTGGCCAGGCTGAGCCACATCATGGCTATTCCTGCAGGTGAGTTCCTGAGTACTATGACTGGCAGCCCCACCCAGAGTATATACCTGGAGCCGAGGAGAAGCTGTTTCCCTAGGAAGAGAGGGAAGAAAGGTATGGGGATGACCAACAGAAATGGTTGCAGGAGCACAGCTAAGTGTAAACACATCCCCAGCCAACTAATAACAACAATTATTAGTTATTCATAAACACTTACGTTGCACCTACTTTGAGTAATACTTGTGTCGGGTCTTGGGTATTCAAAGATAAATGAGACAAGATTCCAACCTTTCAGAGTTCAAGTTAATGCTGGATAGACATATGTGGAGATACACTGGGTACTATGAGATGAGTACTATAATAGAAGAATTTGAAAAGTAGTATAAAAGAAGAAAAGAGAAAGGGATGAATTCTCTTGGGTAGGATGAATTAGAGTGAGTTTCACGGGGAATCAGCATTCAGAGGACGGCTTTGAAGGAGGCATAGGAGATTTCCAGGTGGACAAGATGAATTCCCAGTGAAGTCTCCTCAACTCAACTGACCACTGACCCCAATTTTACTGGAGAATATTGTAGGTTTGCATTGCATAGGACAGCAACTGGGAAATACACATCTAGTCCTAATTTCACATATAGAAACTAAGCTTCCAGAAACTAAGGGATTTGATCAAAGTAACACAGTTCAAGAGCAGGAGGGCTCAGACTCGAACACAGCCGCCTTGATTTGCTGAATTGTGCTTCCATTCCTCCACATAAAATCCTGAATATCAAGGGTCAAGGGGAAAGGTTCAGTTTATCATGGCAGATCCAATCACAGTTATTGTACGGACAAGGCATTGCCGTCTCATGAACCGGAAGAACTCTAAGTAAATGGCAATATTTCATCTTTTCTTACAGCCGAGTAATACTCGATTGTGTGTAGGTACCACAGCTTCTTTATCCAGTCATCTGTCGCAGGGCACTTCGGTTGTTTCCATGTTTTGGCCACTGTGAACAGTGCTGCCATGATCATTAGGGTACATAAGTCTGTGTGGACAAAGGTTTTCAAGTCTTTTGGGTAGATCCCCAGAAGGGGGATTGCTGGGTCATATGGTAATGCCACTCATACTGAACACATAATGCAACAAATAGATGATGCACTGTAGCATTGTGCACCTGGAACCAATGTAACTCTTGCTAACCAATGTCACCCCAATAAGTCTAACAATAAAAATATTCTTATATTAAAAAAGAGAAAAACATGAAGTTTTGAAAGGTATGTACTTAATAATCCATGATGAAAATGGATTTAAAGTTCTAATAAATTTTAAAATGCTGCAGTCAAAAAATTAAAAAACAAAACAAAACTCTTAAGTAGCAAATGCTCACTGTGACTCGTAGGTTCATAAGCAAGTTGTTGGAAAAAATCTGTTTAAGAAAAACACAACTGGCCACCACAGACCTGTGAGTGCCCCCACATGTTGCAAACAGTAACTAAAGGATGTTGAATTGCTTTTTAATTAAATTGATGAGAGTTGAGTTTTAAGGCAGGCGATTTCCTTATTGGAGCTGTGACTCCTGGTGAGGTTGGAGCCTCATGTTTTTTATCAAAAAACGAAACTGCTAGGCTGAGAGACACTGTCTTTTATTCACATGAACTGGTAGGGCAGACTGGTAGAACTCACAGAAAGCTGGGCACTGGAGAGCCAACAGCTTGGAAGTTACTGAGCTGACTCAGCTGCTATAGCTTTAGCATTTTCCTATAAATGACCGAGCTGAAGACGTTCAGATTCGTGAGCAGAGGCACAGCAGCCTTGTGTAAAGCCAGCATGGGACTGCTGGGCCAGATGATTGAGAGGTGCAGTCTGCAGGGCAGGAGCCAGAGAGGGCGGCAGCACAAGCCATGCCAGGTAGAGCAGATGTGGGGGTCACTGCCCCATTCTAGGCTGCCTGCTCGCAACAGGCAGCCCCGACTCCACAAACACAGCATCTCACCAGGAAATGACAGACGGCAATAGGTGGGCCCTATTTTTGAGTTAGGCAAAGGTGTGGCTTCACTTACAGGGGGATGTGGTCCAAGCAGGAGTGTAAGAAATTGCATAGACATCATCTTTCAAGACAAAGAGGCTATTAAAGTAGTGCAAGAGGAACACAGACAAAGCATGATGCATCTATAGACAGCTGGTGAGAGGCAATGTAAGTCTCCCCCAAAGCCTTATTGTAATAGCCTGTCATTTCGGAGGAAAGATCAATATTGACAATTGTCAAGAGTGAGAGAAACACACCACCATTCACTGCCATGGGGTAAAAATTCCAAATTGTGATCACAACAGAAAATAAAAGCTAAGCCTATGATGGCCCCTCATGGAGGAACCTAACCCATTCAAGCCCCAGGTTTCTGCCAGCCTCTCCTGCTCACCCTGTGAGAAGATAAACATTTTCATATTAGTTATGTAGTCTGCCTGCAACAGGTCGGAGAACTTGGAGCCATTTCCTGCAAGGGATTGGGCTACCTAGTAATACTTGGGTTATTTTTTTTTTGCGGTTTGATAGAGAGATTCTCCATAGTATGAGTCTTGGCTCTGCCATTTACTGGTTGTGTGACCTTGAGCAAGTTACTTAACATCTGTGAAACACAACTCAAAATCTCAGAAAATGATGATTACATGAGATAATATCTATAAAATGCAGAACACAGCACTGGAATATAGCCGGTGCTCAAAATGGTAGCCATTAATGTTGTTTTTATTATTAAAACACAGTCTTTTCCTTTGAATAGCTCACAGTCTAATGGGAAAAGCAGACCTAAGTGTGACTTGTGTAGAGAATAATATTAATAGAACAATTTTATTTATATGTGTAGGTTTTGGTTATTTCTAGGTTTAATATCATTTTTGTATAATCTGTTACTGTTAGAGGTTTCTGTCTAGATAGTGACAGCATTTATGAAAATTCCAGGTTAAAATCACAAAGACTCTCATCGGGCTACGAAAGTGTTCTGGATTAGAACACATCAAGAACTTTGTCTAACGGTGAAATCGAAGGGCAGAAGAGACTAATGATACCAGCACTGTCAGGCAGCTTGGATCTCAACTTTGTATCAGGGAGCTTTTTAAAATTCCAGTACCTTTTAACAAAGATGCCAAGACAATTCAATGGAGAAATAATATTCTCTTCAACAAATGGTGTTCAAACACTTAAATATCCAAATGCAAAACCTCACAACATACATAAAAGCCGACTCAAAATGGATCATAGACCTATTACAAATGTAAGAGCTAAAATAATAACAATTATAGAAGAAAATATAAGAGAAAGCCTTCATGACCTTGGGATGGACAAAGGTTTTAAATATGACCCAAAAGTACAATCCATAAAATGAGAAATTGATACTTTGTACTTCAATATTGAAAATATTTGCATTGTAAAACACACCATTAAGAAAGTGAAACAAAAAGTTAAAACTGGGAGAAAATATTTGCAAATCATGTGTCTGATATAAAACTTGTTTCTAGGATATATAAGGAACTCTAACAAATCACTAATAAGAAGACAAACAATCTGACAAAAAATAGGCAAAAACATTGAATAGAAATTTCACCAAAGATGATACACGAATGGCTAATAAGCACTTGAAAACATATTCAAAATAATAAATCATTAGGTATATACAAGTTAACTGGTTAAAAATGTGATGGTACTGTTGGCAAGGATGTAGAAAGAAATGGAACCCTCAATCATTGCTGCTGGGAGTGTATAATAGTCCACGTTGGAATATAGTTCGGCAGTTTCTTAAAAAGTTGAACACAAACTTACCATACAACACAGCAATTCTCTCCTAGAAATAGACCTAAGATAAATGTAAACATATTCATGCAGCATAATAACCCCAAACTGGAAACAACCCAAATATTCATCAACTGCTAAACAGATAAACAAAATATGATAAATCCCTACAGTGAAATACTGTTTATTAATAAACAAAGTATATCTTGTAACATGGATGACCCTCAACAATATTATGAAAAGTGAAAGAATCCAGATGCAAAACACTATATATGGTCTTATTCTCTTTACATGGATGTCCATAAATGATAAATTGATAGATAGAAAGCAAGTTAGTGGCTATCTGGAGCCAGAGGTAGGAGCAAGGACTGACTATAAATTGGTAGGAGGGAAATTTTGATGATGATGGAGGGATTTGAATCTCTTGTTCATTACCTATCAGCTGTGACTTGGAGCATATTATTTAATCTCTTTGAATATTATTTTCCTTGTTTGTAAAATGAAGAAATAATACCTACTTTGTCAAGCTTGTTTGAGGCTAAAATGAGACGATAAATATAAAAGAATGCAGAATAATGTCAAGTGGAACAATTGTTACATCATGTATATGGGATCAGCAGTCTTGAGTAGAGATGACAAACATATGATATGAGCCTAAGACCTGGAAGTTGATTTAAGAGACCCTGAGTACCAGATAGCCTTATATTCCAGGTTGCTCTATGCAGCTAAAGCTTCAGGGTTTGTAAGATTACTTTGATCTATGCCGATTGGGGATGATGTAATAGTCTCCCAAAGAGCATTTCAATGTGACCAGGCTTTTAACACTAACAGATTGAACTATCCAAAAGTGGTCTTTGGATTAAAAATATCCAGATGGCCTCAATATTGTGGGATAGCTTTGCAACTGGAGATAGGGTCAGATAGTTGAGTTCCTAAAACAGGAAAATCCTCAGCCTAGCTTCTCACAGCTGCTATAAAGATACTCAAATGTCTTGTACCAATTAGGTTGTGTTCAGCTGCAAGTAACAGAATACACGTATCTGATTTTGAATGTTTTAAATCATGATTAATTTTCATCTGGTAGCTAGTCTGGAAGTAGGCAACTCAATTTTACTTTTTAAAGTCAGTGGTGTCACCAAAGACCAAGGCTCTTTATGTTCTTGAGCTTTGGAATTCATCCCCAATGTGTGGGTAACAAACATGTCTCCTCACGACTGAAAAATGGTTGCCAAATCTCCAAGCAACTTATGCTCTCATGATAACATTCCAAAGAGAAAGCTGAGTGGCAATGACCAAACGATTTTCTCTTCACACACCTCTCTTATTAGGAAGTAATGAAAACTCTTCCTGAAGTTTTAAGAATCTATGCTTTATATCAACTTAGCTGAAATTGGGTCAAATGTCTACCTTGTTAGCAAGGAAGAATGAGGCAACCAGAGCATCTGCTATGTCATTTATCTTCATACGGTATTTTTCAGCTATGCATATGTAGTAGACAATGTTCCCAATTATGAGCAACACAAAATATCCCTCACTAATTTAACTGGAAAATGACTTTATTCATAGGATCTTGAGTAATTCAGATTTTTAGGGAAGTTTAAGAATGAAGTTTGATGTTAAGTTGCCAGAAACAATGTCTGAAACCATACTTGAGATCTCTCCTCATGAAGAAGCCCATACTGCTGTCAGTCACCGTGTAGCCCAACTATGGTTTGCAGCCTGGCTGTTTCTCTGATGAGAACTTGATCTTGGTTTTACCATTATTGCCATAGTTAGCGAAAGAGAGAGAGTCAGTGTGCTCCCTGATCTTGGCTGTTTTGTGAGTATCTCCCAAGTCAAAGTGTGCTGTGAGTGCATGTGATTGGTGGAGTCTAGGTCACATGATTTTGCCTGGTTGCAAAGGAATCTGGGAAGGTGAGTATCTGGCATTTTGGGTTCTTATAATAGAAGGAAGTCTTTGTCTTCAACCAAAATTCATGAAATGGAGAATTCCCAATTTAGTCAGAGGTTTAGATACTAGGGACCTACTACCTAGAGTAACATATGCTTGTCAAAATGTTAATTGATCTCATCTAATTCTCACAATCTTCCACAATGATCCTCATTCTATGGAAAAGAAACTGAGGCTCAGAGGTGCTTCAGTCATGTTCAAAAATCTAAACTCTACAGAAATACTCACACAAGTAAGCAACAATTAATATGCAAGGATTTTCACTGGGCATTGTTATACCAAATTAATTGAAAACAAACTAGATGTCTGTCATTAGGTATTTGTTAATAAATTATGGTACATTTATACAATGGAACACTGTGTAACATTTTAAAAGAAGAGGTAGATTCATATGTGCCAGTAAGAAAAGATGTCCAGGATGTATGATTAAGTGAAAAAAAAGTTCCAGGACATTAATTACACTATTCTATGTACATTAATCTGTATATAATATAATTCCACTACAGTTTCAAGAAACTCAATTTATATACATATATAAGTATATATGTGGATATATCCATATAAACTAAACTGTTAACAGTGGTTGTCTCAAGGGGATGTGAATAATAAGAACCTTCTATTAAATAAGATTTACAGTAAGTATGTATTGTTTTGTAGGCAATAAAACATTCAATGAATGCATTTTTGAGCCAAACTGATTAGTTGCTAAATCAGCCACAAAGGTAGGCATCTCAGCTATTTAGAGGAAAGGGTGGGGCTTGTCCCTGTCATTTAAGAGAATTTTTGCCTCTAGGACTCACAGAGGGAAGTGAAATGTAATGAATCAGTCAAAAAATATGGTCAATGGGAGAGGAAAAACAACAAGGAGCTCTACGTTCAATGAGAGTCTGGGTCAGCAGTGACTGGGATCAGAGGGGTTACCTGCAGTTGATGTCGACAGAGGTCATGGAATAAGGAGACGGTTCCAGGCAGCAGGGGCAACAAGGGCTTGGTCACAGATTAGGAGAGGATCCAGCAGGCTAAGGTATGGTCAGGTGGAGGGACCAAGACCAATGCCGTGTGTCAAAGAGGCTGGACCTTAATTAGAGATCAGAAAAGAGAGGCCTGTGCGGCAGAAACTGCAGCCAGGCTTAGGGCAGTGCCAGGCTTTATTCTTAGGTACTGCTGCTCAGAGGGGAAGCTGCGAGTTACATTGTGGAATGCTCTTTTTCTTGTTAGTAATAAACATTTTTAGCACAAATTATTATTGATGAAAATGTTTTCTAGCTCTAGGATTCTTATTATCCAATACCACAAAGGGTACAATTAAATGTACAAATACTGAAAGAGAAGCAGTATAGCTTAGTGAAGAAGTGCATGGACTGGTACTAAGTGGTTTCTCAGACAGTATTAGACAAAAAGTTGATCCTGGTGGCCTCTAAAGGATAAGCTCTAATTGAATGGTTTGGTTTTGTCAAATTCTGTTTAGAGAAATGACTTCAGTATGATGGTGACATCCCAACTCAGGCTTCACCACTTGTGTGGGCTTCCGTTGTAGGAGCTGTGGTGGTGGGAATCCCATCATGGTCTAATTCTAAATTCATGGAAGATGCTGAAGCATTAGCTATAGAAGATAAAAAAATGATGGGTACAAACAACTGGACTCTAGTTTGTATAAATCCTGGTGATGTGTGTGAATGGAGAGAGTCAAAGCAAACAACCTTGCTCATTAGAAAGTCAGAATGCCTAACACATCCTGAAAGTAGGGGGACAAGTGAGAAAGGAATCCGGCTAAAAGGTCCACCATATTGTCCTCTTTCCCTTTGTTTGAGGCTTGAGGCTACCAGCTCACTTCTGCAGTCCCCATCACATGTGTAGAATCTATTAATGCATTATCACAAATAACTGGTGAGGCACTCTGCATGCTGTGGCAGAAGTCTAGAAAGATCATCTGAGCCAACTAAGGAGGAATGTTTGCCCTGGAATGAATGATCCTTCAACATCCATGCGGATTTCTGGCCCAGTCTCCTTGGTCAGCTCCCATGCTGAAGACATGACTTTGGGACAGTTTGCAGAACCTGGCATATACCACATGTGTTGGGGTTTTTCTTCTATGTTTTGTTTTGTTTTCTAAATCAAAGCAACTCTAAGCTGCTAGACATAGCTTCTATCCAATGATTTCAGATGAACAGTTTCCAGATGTGCTATCTGTAGCCTGTCCAAAATGTAGCAGTTGTAGAGCAAAGATATAAATGTCCTCAGTCCCTGGAGGCACTATAGCATGACACTTGAGAGTGCAAGCTCAGGATTCCCATGGCCTGAGATGGAATCCTGACTCTACCACTCAGGCAAGTGTATTCACTTCTTTGTGCCTCAGTTTTCACACCTGTTAAATGGCGATGACTATTTAATAAAATAATGACCTACTTCATAGGGATGATGTGAAGATTAGATTTGGTTATTTTCTCTTTTACAAGAAGGTAATTAGAATAATACCTGTCATGTAGTAAGTGCTCAATAATGGTAAGTATTGTTATTATTTGTGACTCCTGTTGGCTACTTCTACAGGACCTCACAGGATGGGAGTAAATGGATGAAGGGGCCCTAAGCATTATGGTGGGATACTCAGCTTTATAGACTGGAAATGTGATCGCCTCAGTGCAATCACAGCTAAGTGGGCCCAGGGGATCATCCCGCAGACTAAACTCACAAACTCACAAAAGGGTTTATTGCCCCTATATCAATATGTTTGTTTACAGCAAGATTTAGAACAGGAAAGAGGCTGCCACATTCATGTTAATGTACCCTTCCCTTGTATGAAAATCTACATGGGAAATTGAGTTTTAATTTGAAGGTTACTCGGTGAGCATGAAGTAGAACTGCTAACCCCAACCTGTGCAGATTTAATGCAGTCACCATCACTAGTGAATAGAAAATTTGGTGTTTACCTACAAAAAGGAAGGAATCTTCCAGTCCTCTAGTTAGGAAACTCCCTCCCGTGAATTAGGCTGAAAAGTTCTAACTTATTTCCTCTTCCTCTGGTGTCATACAGAATGTCCCATTGTGATAATATACTTTTTTCATATTGTGGAGAATACGAGGGCTGTCCAGAAAAAAAACCATAAATGCCTCTATTTTTCATATTATGTGGCTGGATACTTTCCAGACAACCTTTGTATATAAAGGGCAGGGTCAAAAGCTTCAGATATGTTAACACAGCACTTACTTCTGGAACTATATTTGAGTCAGACCCTGGTATACTTGAAACTTTTTAGACATTTCAGCTCTAGACGTGTTTCCTTCACACTGAACTAGGGCAGGGTGGAATTTCCAGCCCATTGAATCAAGAGGTGAAGCTTTTGTAGTGTAATAGGATGGAGCAATATGTATTCACCTGAAATCTTGGGAAGAATAGCCCTTTTTAGAGTTGAAGACTATTTTTGTAAAGCACTTGATGTCTCTGCACATGAAGGGGTGTATATTAGACAGCAATAAGGGGTCAGTAAACTGCATTCTAAGGAGTGTGGTTGTATTAACAAGAGGGATTTTGTTTCATCAAGCTGGAAGGAGAGTTTTAGACAAGTGAGCACTGTGCTAGGAAGAGAAGAAGGAGCACATAAAGAGGTAGCCAGGAAAAATGGGCTTATCAGATGCACGTGTTTGAGGTGGTTTCCACGGTGGGGATTGGGGATCTAAAGTTTAAATTATCTCATTTATTTCACATGTGTAATCTTCAGAGAAGCCTGACCTTTAGATAATAAAATGTGTGTATGACTATGGAAGGGGACAAGGGCTTCAGGTCTGCTAAGACATAGCTGAGCCCACACAGATAAGAGGATTGCCACAGAGCTGGGCTTCTCATGGAAGAAGCAATGGCATTGAAAGTGCTCTCTTCATTGAAACTTCTGCAGAACTCCTGCTGTCTTTTGAATTGGCTCTTTTATTTTGCTTTTCCTCCCTTCCCTTATTCTTCCCTTCTTTTCCTTCCATTCTCTCCCCTCTATTCCTTCAGCAATGTCTTACCCAACTCTTCCTGGGCACAAGCATGTCTGCAGTGCCCATTGCTTAGCATCTCTGGGATACTGCCTATTTTTTGAGCCCCATTCTCCACCCTTTCCAATAATTTTGTGAGTTAAGCTAAGAGCCTTCCCATGAATTCCTTTTAAAATTCATTTATGGTGAAGCTAATTAGAATTGCCCTCTGTTATTTGCAGCTGAGAGTTTTGAGTGATACATTTCTCATTTTAAAAATATCCTCTCTCCTTAATTTATACAAACACACAATGGCTATAAGAAAGTAGTGAGAAAACCACGGCAAAGAATAAATTATAATATGAAGTGTAGGACAAAGCCAAAGGATAGTTTAATACATAAAAGTTATGTTATACATTTTCATGTCTTTTGTTATAGGTTGGGAGCAAATTTGAATCTAAGCTTCCTAGTAACCAAAGCAATGATAGGAACACAATTTGTTATACAATTTTGTGCCCATAAGAAAAAAAAAAAAAAACCAGTACCTCCATATCAGGAATGCATTGCTGATACTGACACCAAAGAACAATTTCTTCCATGGGTCTTGCTGAAGAGGGTACCATATGAAAAAGTGAACAATATTCCACATGATATTTACAGTAAATACAATACAGTTTTGTAAAACCATGGGCAAGAAAATTTGAAGCTAAGCATAGCCCTTTTACCAAAGCATAATTCAGAGAAATAACTTGTAGTCACTAAAGCAATACATCCCAATTATTGGGATTGAATCTGGCTTAATTTAGGAACGGATTTGAAAGAGCAAAGCTTCAAGTAGCTCTCATTTAACAAGATGTGTTTCTCAACTGATCTTTTTTTTTTTAATTCATTTTTATTGTTAGACTTATTGGGGTGACATCTGTTAGCAAGGATTACATAGGTTTCAGGCATAGACTGACACACATTACATTTCAGATTGTACTTTCTGACAAGTACCTGGACTACAGCTATTCAATGATTTTAGGTTAACTGTAAATTCAATTGTTTCAGCAGTCGACTGAACTGGGGTTAGGGCTAGTGTGTGTGTGTGTGTGTGTGTGTGTGTGTGTGTGTGTCTGATTTTAAGAATCTAGGAAGGTAATGTGCTTGAAGGGAAAACCAACCCAGCTATTACCAGAGGTAGATCAAAGAAGTACCTATGGACAGGGTCATAACTTTTTCTGAAAAAATAAATTAACTATACACCTACTTTCAAAACAGCACTATTCACAAGAGTGAAAAGGTGGAAGCAGCCCAAGTGTCCACTCACAGATGAATAGATAAACTAAATGTGGTCTATACAAAGGCTGGCATATTTCCTTCCTGAGAAAGGAAGGAAATTTTGATACATGCTACAACATAGATGAACTTTGAAGAGATGTTAATTGAAATAAATCAGTCACAAAAGAAGAAATATCTGATTCCTCTTACATGAAATTTCTAGAGTATCAAATGCAAAGAGACAGCAAGCAGAATGGTGGTTGCCTACGGTTTAATGGATACAGAGTTTCAGTTTGGGAGAATGAAAAAGTCGTGGAGGTGTATGACGGTGATGGTTGCACAACAAAGTGAACATACTCAATGCCACAGAACTAACACTTTTAAATGGTTAAAATGGTAAATTTTTTGTAATGTATGTTTTGCTATAGTTAAGAAAAAAGAATGGAAAAACTATATTAGAAATACGAAAAAAAAAAAAAAAAGGATGAATGGCCTCAAAGTTTGACACCATAACGCCACAATAATTTTAACTTTAAAAGTCAACATTGCCAAACACCCACCATGGCCATAAAAAATTCCAATAAGTCTCCCAGGTTTAGAACATCTAATTTTGAGCAATGAATTTTCCTGATGAGTCATCCAAGATAAACTGAGTCCAAAACACACATTTGGGTAAATGAACGAATGAGCTTGGTGCCCCGGGTTGTTCACTATTGCCTTTTGGAGACATGATCTTATTCATTCTTACAACAACCTGTGTAAGTAAGATCTGTTTTGCAGACAAGCAAACCAAGACTCAGAAAGATCAAATGGTTTTATTAAGGTCACACAACTAGTAAGTAGTAGATGTTGGATTTGAATCAACCCTCTCCAATACAGATTTTGTCCACATAGGCCTTAGAGGAGATCCTACCTCTGCTATCTTTTATTACACTTCATGAATCTTTAAGCAATGGAAATACTACCCTAGTTTGCCTTTGCTGGGATTTATGGGCTCAAGACAACTAGAAGGGCCTTATTCGTAATTAAAGGTAGCCTGCTCTACCTCTGCCCACCTCGTACACTCACAGTATAGGAGATGAGGATAGACAGGAAATGCATGAATTTCCTTCACCATGTCATTTTACTTTATTTCCTCATTAGTAAATATTATTGAAAATCTACTCCCTGTCAGATTGGCCTGGAAACAGGGGCTATAAAACAATTCATGGAAAAAAAATTTGATAAATTTTAGTAATCGAATCCTTTTTGATTTTTCGATCTCTGTCCTTGAGCTTTGGAGCACAGAGCCCACTAGGAAGTCAGTTGAGAACAGCCCTTAAGGGCCACCTCCCACAATTCTCTAGGGAAGTTATTACCCAATCAGCCCCTTTACACATTCTACCCAGCTCCCCTCTAGTCCTTGTTAATTGCTCCTAATTATGTATCTCAAGAATTCCTCTGTCCCTGGGGTACGTGCGTGGAAAACATTTTGTTTTGTCTTCTCGTGGGCTAATTAGGATTCGCAGAAGGAAGCAGCAACCCTTGGAGCCCTCTGATCTTCCAGAGAGGCCCTGCCCTCATTTGCCTTCCTCACTGAATTTCCTCCACTCTATTTGTCTTTCCCTGTTTAGGCAAGTCAGCTTCATCAGGAGCCGGGTGCAGTCAACCTGAGGTTGCATGAAAAGGGTCTCTTCTCTTTGTTCAGGTACCTTGTACCTCAGCACCCTAAACAATGTTTGCTGAGTGTGCTAGAAGCTCAATTTATTCTACGTTTTCTTTTTGCATTGCTTCAGTGCAAGTTGTGGTTTACAAAGTTTCACTGGTATTTTTCAAAGGAAAAAGTAAGTGGTCTCTCTGTATTTTTTACATGTGTAATCGGAGCACGTCTGAGTTTTTTACACAATGTCTTCTGCTACATTGGTACATGCGATATTTATCAACTAATTGCAAGTTTATATTTCACTAACTTTTTTATTCATTTCCTCTTGGTGATCACCAGAGGCATAAATAATGAGCTATCTCACACCCTCTGTGTCTGTGTGTTTTTTCTGGTCATATCTTTTTCCTTTGCTGAATCAGATTTGGGGGTACTACCCCAATTGTGCTCTGAAGACCTTTAGAAAACAGTACAGTGATTTGAAAAGAGTAATGAGCAGAAAGTCAGGAATCCAAGGTTCTATGATTCCATTCATATCCTTGGGAAAGTCACTTTCCTTCCCTGTACCTCAGTTGTGCCACCTCTAAAATGAAAATGTTCTACTAGATGACATTTTGTTATTCTGTTTTCATTTTGTTTTATCCACTGTTTATTCATTTTGAGGTACAGTGTTTTAATAAGTTTTATTGACATACAAATTGAAGAAAGTATGAGCTGGTCTTTATTTAGTCTTATTCTCCCTCAACAAATGGTGGCCTGGAACCACCTACTTCAACTCAGCCAACTTGTTTTTATCAACCACAAATGGAAAGTTCTCTCTGCTCCAGCTGAGTTTGTGACTTCCCTTCTCTATCGTCCACTATGAAACTCCTGGCTCATTGCCCTCTCTCTTGGAGGATACGTTCTCCACTTTTTCTCCTGTAGGAATTCATCTTATTCCTTCTTCAATGTTAATTTTACCTACTCAATAGCAAAAAAGTCACTCATGTTTCTCTGAAAGATATTTAAAAGTCAGAGAGAAGTATATTCCCGCAACTTAATTCCTGCAAGCATTTGTTATTAATGTGATATTAATCACACACATCCAGAAATAGACTCTCTTTTTAGAGAAAAATGTACCTGCCTTGGCTTGGAGGTTGCCATTTTGGACAGCAATGTGAATTTCCTTACTTCTTTTTTTCTGCTTCTGTGAATAAGGAAATGCCAGAGACCTTCCCACCCCCTCAGCCAACCTCATACTCCCTGTTCAGGTGCTTCTGCCAACTAATTAACACCTCCTTCACAAGCTGTAAATTGGACGGCAGATGCACGTGAAGGCAGAACCCAGCGGGGAGTCTCAGGCTTCCTCTATACATGTATTTCGTGAAAGGCAGGAAGTGAAATCAAGTAGGCTGATGGGAAATTCGTTTTGCCAAAATGGCCACCCCCAGAATCTTAAATAATTTTATGGGCTTTTAACATAAAATAAACTTTTCGTATCTTTGGAGGAGAGGTGCATTTTTAATGTTTTTCAAATGTAATCCAATGTGTTCTCAAAATTCCAGAAAAATCATTGAATATCATCAGGCAGCCCCCAGCTTGCACCAGAGATGCAGGCACACTTACACACCTACCCTGGGCCCATTAAACATTATCTGCCAATTCTCCAAGGACCAGGGTCTTAATCATTAAATTCCTGTCTCTTGTCTCAATTTAGTCCAATCTATCCTTTATTTTGTTAACATTCCATCCATAACTCAAGTAAGATCACATCACAGGATTAAAATAGTTGTACACTTTTCCAGATCTCATAGGATATATTCTAAACTATTTAGTGTGGATTCATTGCCCCCAAGAGTGTGTTTCTTGCTTACCCTTTTCTCCTGATATCTACTCATATTGTACACGCCAGTTAGAATGAACTATTTGTAGTTCCCTGTACAAGCGATCTTCTCTCACAACTATGTATTTTAGAACTGTCCCTGCCCCATTCTTACTCCATAATTACCACTTTCTCCAAATAGCTTAGGGATATTTTTTCATTGATCTGCAAATCAATTCAATCAATTCAATTCAACTCAACTCAATTCAAAGTCTATTGAGTACCTATTCTGTATCAACCACTCTATTGTGCTCATGAAATACAATGACAAGTCACAAGCTCTCTCTTTGTCGAGCTTACAATAGCGGAGCAGGGGAGATGAAAGTAAATAACTATAAATAACTCTGATGGATCTTCCCAGAAGACATACCCCAAAGCCTGTGGCAGCACAGAATAATTTATCCTTCAAAAATGGTAGCCAGGTTGGAGGGGCAGATTTGCCGGGGGAAACTTCAGGGAGGAGTTGAACACTGAAATGGGTCTCCTGAAGCTTCCTGCTCTTTGCTTCGGTTTCATGTTTCCTGGTGTGTGTAAGGCAGATCTTGGCATAAAACAAAAGGAAAACAACACAGAAATGGATGAACCAAATCACAGGGAATGGACCTAGAGTGCCGAGGATATTCCAGTATCACAGATATTGGAAGATGTGGGAAAAATAAGTTCAGCAATGTGTCAGAAGTTGGCTAACTTCCCCTTAAGTAGAACTTACTTTTCCTTCTGAGGGGGAAATGTCTATCTTTTTGTACACTTGTACATTAATATCTACAGCAAATTGCTAAACATATTCTTTTGTGTGTGTAAGCAAAAATGTAGGGGTTTACAACCTATATTGCTGAAAAAGTTTTAACCAGAGTTTCAGAAAAATTTGAACTTCTAGGTAATGTGTGAAATAGTGGAATAGACAGGTGGCAAGAAATATAAAGGGGGTGTTTTGAACTTTCCACTTTCCCCTTACAAAAAAAACAAGTGATGACCTTAACCAGGGTGTGCAGGGAATGCTGTGTGTGGAAATGACCAGTGTCTTTACCACTATGCAGGTGTGCCTGTATGACAATGTCTACTTCTAGGTTTAGAGGCCAGCCTTTGTCTCTGCTTTCGATTCTCAAAATGTGATCCCAGATCAGCAGCATTAGTATCATTTGGGAGTTTGTTAGAAATGCAGAATCTCAGGCCCTTCTCCAGACCTACTGAATCAGAATATGTGTTTTATTAAGAGCCTCACATAATTCAAATGCATATTAAAGCTTGACAATCACTGTCCCTGCATTCAGAATTTACAACATTCCTATGGGGTTCTTACTCTTGGCCTTGGTCTTCAGTACACTGAAAATGTCTGATCAAATCCCTTGTAGTGTGAAGCATACAGTACAGAGATGTGCCCAGATTGTATTTACTTGCATTTCCTCCCCCATCACATATGTGCACCACACACATTTTGAAAAGTAAATCAATAAAAAATGTTTTCCCCATTAAAACTTCTCCCCCAACTCTCCCTCTAAACACACACACACACACACACACACACACACACACACACATGCGTTATCAACTTTTAAATAGCAATTATATTAATAAAGCCAGTGTTTGAAGAAGAGAATATTTGTCAAAGGGGTACCTGATATGTCTTGGAGGAATAAAAAATAACTTGAATTATTGTATACACATTGTAGTGAGAAGAGAAGCCTAGTTAGTTCTGATTCTTTTATTGTTGTTGTTGTTGTTGTTGTTGTTGTTTTCATTGCTTTTTCTTTTGAATGTTACCCAATTAGTGGAGTGGAGTTGCTGAACTACGAGGGGTGGTCAAGAAAATCACAGAACAAAGGGGAAGGAGAACAACAAAAACCTATTAATTATTTTTCCTTTTTAATGTATTCATCCTTAACCCTAAAACACTACAGATCTTTTAATGAATTTATTTATACTCTCAAAAAAAAGTTTTGTTTTTGCTCTCAAATTTCAGCTTTAACCTCTTCATTGTCTGTAAAACAACCCTTGAGGGTGTTTTAATATTTAGGGGCAAATAATTATCAGACAGAGCCAGGCCTGGACTGTAGAGAGGTTGGTTTAGCATTTGGCAGCCACGGTCATGAAGAGTAGCCAAGGCAACATTGCTCTGTACACGGCCACGTTGTCGTGCAAAAGCAGCACCGCTTTGGTCCATTTTCCTCTCTTTTCTCCTTCACAGATTCTTTTGACTGTTTTGGCAGACTGGAATAGCACTCTCCAGTTATTGTGACACCCTTATTCTTGTAACTGATCAGCAGGATGCCCTCCATACCCCAAAAAACAGTGGCCGTGATTTTTCCAGCTGATGTGACACCTTGAACACTTTTGAGGGTGGCGTGCCCTTTCCATGCCACTGCATGGACTCCTGCTGTGACTCAGGCTCATAATGATGAACCCAAGTTTCATCTCCAGTGAAAATCCAGCTTAAAACTTTATCTTTGATGTCTCTGCAAAGGTCCAAAAATTGTAGTGAATACTCAAATGCACCGTTGTTTTTGCAACAGTGTGAGCATTCTCAGTAAACCACCTTGCACTGACTTTTGACATCCTTAGATGCTGATGGAGAATATTCAACATGGTTGTAGGTGACACTCCAACCATTTCTGCAAGCTGCTTCTTATTCACTCTGGTGTCTTCCACTACATGTTTTCAACTTTCTTGACAATGTCTGATGAAGTGACCTCAACAGGGCATCCCACACGGAGGTCGTCTTCAATTGACTCTCTGCCTTGCTTGACTTGGCTGTGCCACTTGTAAACCATGGACCTCCCAGGACAACTGTCCCCGTAAACCACTAACGTCTCTTCCAAAATGGTGTGAGGTGTTTTCCCTTGTTTTGTGAGGCACTTAATGACGGTGCAAAATTCAATTTTATCCATACTTGAGGTTTTCTTCATGTTTGACGTACTTCTTCAGTGATATCTGAAGGAGCATGGACACAAATAGGCTGAAAGTTGGCACATACAGTATTGATAAGTCACTCGATCAAACTGTGTGCACGAGTCCCGCCACCTCCACCCCGTCCCACAGCTTTCTTGATCACCCCTGCACCGCCGACCCCGCTGAGGGAAACAAACGGTGAGCAGCACTCTCGTACTTCCTCTTCAGCCCAACGACACCAGTCCTACACCGGATTTACATAGAAAAGGTAGTGTATAGAGGTGGCATCAGCCCCTTCCACCAGCAGCAAGCTCATCCCCTCTCTTTCTCTAAATCTCTCTCCCTATTCTTTTTCCTTAAAGCAGTTTTATTTATTTCCAAAGGGGAGAATTAACTACTGCATAACAGTGGGGGAAGCGGGTCTGTGTGGCAGTAGCCCGTCACGTCAGGTTTGACAAGCGTCCTGCTGGTTCAGCTCCCTCGCCCTGCACCACCAGTGCACGATCGTCCTGCAACCACCAGGCTCCTCCTGATGCTGGAGTCATGACTCCGGCTTTCAGAATGGCCTTGCTTCCTGGGCTGCCGTGGACACCCTTTAGAGCAGGCCTGGGCAAGACGTCGATCATGGTCCACCGGTGGACTGCCAAGCAATTTTGGGGTGACCGCCTGAATTAAGAAAAAAGTGTCTAGCAGGTGTCACATCACTCCAGGGCCTAGCAGCTAGGCAGTTAAACATAAAAGAAGCACATTTCTCACACACACACGTACAGCTGCTAGAGGCAAGAGCCTGCTCTTCATAGTGAGGTGGCTGGTATGTACTTGAGCAAGTGAAAATAAACAGTGAGTGGACCATGACACTCGGATAAAATTAGAAGTAGCCCTAGCCCTGAAAACATCTGCTCAGGCCTGTTTGAGAACATATGCCAAGATCACAGAGATCTTCCTTTATCCCCCGTCCTCATTTGGGGCCCAATCAAATAATACACCAAGTTCTAGAGGGAATTGATGAGACCAGGGCTATGCACCTCAGAAGCCCTACTATGTGGACTTGAAATCTAGATTGATAGGATATAATCCATATCTATGTCTACATCTACATCTACATCCACAACTCTATCTATTTACCTATGTGCAGAGCAATTGGCGATTTACTCTCCTCTCTCTGTGCCGCTAAAACATAAGCCTTGGAATATGGGATGCACATCATTTGCCAGTTATGTGGATCAGAGAAGCAGAGGCAACAGGTCTGCAGGGATAGAAAAGGACAGTCAGACCAAAATGAGCGGAGGTGATAGATGAACAAGACTGAGAGCTGGGTTAGCATTTCAGTTCCGTTCCCGATGTCTTCTTACATTTGTACCCTTTCCCTACTTACGCAAACTCAGGCTGGCTTTTGTTACTTACAAACGAGAGTTGCTGCTTGCTGTCTGGCTGTGCAGAACTGTTCTTTCACCCTCCAACCACCTGACTTTACACCCCCAGTGCTCTGCTCTCTGCACCAGTCCTGAGGTTGCAGCCCAGGAGTAGCAAGGTCAAGAGAGGAAGTCACCTCTGAATGGAGGTTCTTCTGCGTGGTCCCTGTGGTTCCCAGGCTTCAGGATGCTGTGTCCCACTGGCTCTAGAGCTCTGGAAGCTCTCACAGGCAGCAGAGAAGTTCATCTTTTTACAGGTGTCTTCCTGGATACATCTTCTTGGTAAATCATTAACAGCACCAACTGCCAAGTGGACTGAATCTGGCTGCAAAGTCCTTCATAACTGGAAAGGTGAGGGACAACAGTTTCATAGTGAACTTTCTAGTGAACACAGCTGGGTTGAGGAGGGAAAGCAATCAAGGATCCTGGAGAAAATGCTGGGATAGGAAGTCAAGTGACAGCACGAAAGCATGTCAGAGCTGTGTAAGTCATCTGCTTCAACAAGCAGATTTACAGGTGGGGAAGGGAACTAACATTTATTAAGGGCCAGCCATGTCACAGACAAGTGAATCCCCAAGAACCCTGTCTTTCAGGTATGATCCTCATTGAATAGATGAAGAAACTGAAGTTCAGAGTGGTCAAGTAATTTGCTTAAGTGGTGGAGACAGAACAGATTGTGAATCCATCTTCGTCCAGAGCTCATGGCTATAGCCACCCAACTATAGTCCGGTCTCAGGACGCCCAGGCCAGTGCTCTTCGCTTCTTACCCTGCTGACTCCATCACAATGCATTTTGTATGACCGGAGTAGCACTGATTTCCGATGAGATAGTCAGAGCGCAGCTAGACAACATGAGATCTACCACAGAGAAGAAACAAAGCCAGAGCCTAGAATTTCTCATGGCAGCTTTGCCTCCACCATGGGCTGTGAGCAAGTCAGCCCAGCAATAGCTCAGCATGGCCAAGTCAGGATTTGATAGAGGCAAAGGGCTTAGAAGGGGTGGGACAGAGGGAGAGAAGTGATCACAGAGGAAACAGAAGTACCCAGACTTCTTGTTCGGGTTGTCTCACTTCCTAGCTGTTACCTTGGATAAGTCACTGTTTCTGCATAATGTTTCTTCTGCGGTATCAAGGAAGGCACCTGGACTGGACAGCATTCAGTGACTGAGCTCTGGAGTTCTCAGGCAGCCATGGAGGCCTCGATCACAAATGAGCCTCTTCCATCATGGGCCCTTGGCCTCACACATCAATGCTTCCTGGGGACAGGATGATGGGCTTTTGAAAGTCTAAGCAGAAGTGAGCACCGGGTACATGCCAGGGAGAAGAGAGAAGATGATTTGGAGCTGATGATAAAAGACCCGGCTGTGTGGTTCAGCTACACAGATGGGCCTCACAGTACCCTGGGGGGGACTGTTAGCTTAATGTGCCATGCAGATGTGCAGGAGGGGTAAGGGGCATTCTATAAAGCAAGGTCACGCTATATACATGGCAACACAAAAGACTGAGCTATACAGATGTTCCATGTACCATACCCAGGGACATGGTCTACAGATGTTCACTGTAGACTGAAGAACATAGCCAAACCAAGAAGCTCTTGGATTAGAAATCACAATGCATTATTTTCTTTTAAAAAGTACTAGACTGCAGTAAATGTTTGCATTGCACAAGTTGCTGCTCTCTGGCAATGGTAAAGGTGTTGTTGCCTCCTGATGTTGTGACAATCCTTAAAGACTTTAGAATCTCCACGGCATACTTTCTCTCCTGGTCTACTGACTCCAGGTTCTAAGAATCCTCATAGGCCTGCCTCTAGCATTTACGGGGTCTGGGGCAAGATGACAAATGGAGGCCCACAAACTCAGAGATTTAAATATTTTAAAATTCCAAAGAAAGCTTAAAAAACTATTACACAAAACATATTTTCTCCCTCTTTCGTAACAAGTATACCTTCCTAACAACCTGGTAGGTCAGAGTTCATTCAGAATTATCAGGGCCTACTTGGATTTCTTGGCTAGAACATGGTGGCACCAGGAGAGCCCGTCCCTGGACTCCTGTCTGTGACCCACATCCCTTCTCTTCAAACCCCTGGTTCTGTCTTCAGCCATGTAGAGGCTTCATGTTCATATATGAACAGAGCAATCTCCATGTCTAGTTCCATCCACAATCCCATGAGCAGCCACTCCCTGGTCACCCTCAGGCCCAGGGATGTATATACTGGAGGCCCGATCCACTCCTGGGAAGATGGTCTTGAGAAGCTTGTGCTGGCCCTGAAAGCAGCATAGGACCCTTTGGATAGGGAATTGAGGGTACAAGCACCTGGAGTGGGTCTAGAAGTGGAGAGAGGAGACATTCCTTTGGTACATGAGATCCTCACTCCATGGGGTGGGGCATGGCTGGGGGATGGTAAGAGTGAAGCCTTTGAAGCATGGGGCCCAGCACAGGAGGTCCTCTTATTTGCCTTGAAAAGTGATTTTATCTTATCTGGAGATACTAGGAGGATGCCAAATAGGCATGTGTGTACTACAGGCTGCTCTGAGCTTAAGATAAAGACAGACCTTTGCAAGCAATAACATCTAGAGGATTTTACGACATGCTTGCACTCCAGGCTAGCTCATATTCTTCCTGCTTCCATGTGTTGATCTAAGAACCTTGGTTCTTGCTGTGATCTCCTCACAAATGATCATTCCATTCTGTTTGCAGGATCAGTAATTTTTAAGATGACAGCCATTCCTTTGCAAGTACTTAACACATGCCAAGACTGTGCCAGGTAATCTGTGTACTTATCTTTCACACTGGAAGGAGAAATGAGCTCAGAGCAGCATAGTTTAGGAACTTCCTTCTGATGCCAAAAAGTACAGAAGTTTCAGAGAACAAAGTCTACCTGATACTGAAGCCTGTGACCTTCCCCAGTGTCCCCTGGGATGAGAAAACAAGCAATAGGTCATTTTCAAAAGTGTGTGTGAGTGTATACTCTTTATTGCATACTGGAAAACGTAATGATGGGGGACTGCTGCTTTTCCCCAGTGTGGCAGGCACAGAGATATGCTGCTCAGATCCCCAGCTACATGGTGTGAGGTTAACTGGCAGCATCAATGTCTTCAGGGTCCTCCAAAGCTTTTCCCAGCTTCCTGGAAGGGCCTCAGCCAATGAATGACCAAGACAGTGATAGCCAAGACACAGCCTTCCCAGGGCGAGATTCAGCAATGAGGTGGTATGATAGTCTAGCTATTGCCACTCAACATGGAGTTGTTTTATTGGGTAACAGCAAACTTTGTTCCAGAGCACAGGCAGCCCCTCTGTTCAGTTGGCGTCGCAGTCCAATGGCGGCCCCTGCCTAATCCTGCTTCTGCCCTTTTACTTTTATAGTTGCCACACTCTAGTAAACTTTTTGCATTCCCAACTGCCTCGGCCTATGCTTCCTGGAGAACCCAACTCTCAATATCCTCCCAGAGCGTCCAACTTTACAGACAGCCAAAATAAACAATTTGAAATGCTCATCTGCTGGATAGAATGTCACGAGGACAGGGAAGATGGCATGCTTTCTTTTCTGCATTATCTCTAGCATGTAGAAGAATAACTGGTACAAAGTGCTGGGTAAGGAGTTCATTCAATAATTGTGAAATGAATGAAATCCAAATCTGCCTTTGCTTTCATTGGGATTCTGGGTCTATGTTAGTGCTTCTTGTAGTTCCTTCTAGTTCACTATTTCTTCATCTACCACAACCACCTCTTTTCTCTCCTTCCTCAATTCCTGAGAATTTAAGTTGAGCACAGTGCTCCATGTTCAGAACCATCTTCTGCAGTTGTCCCAAACCACCTTGCCATCTCTCTTTAGCTCCTCTTTCAGCAAGCCAGGCGTCCCTTTCAGTCATTACTTCCACCTGTCGGGGGTAAGTACTGATCTCCTCAGGGCTCTACTCTCACCTGTCCCCAGAGCAGGCATTCCCAAAGAGTGTCTTAAGGAACACTTGCCTGACGAGATGCTTCTGTCTTTTTAAATTGTCTTCTAGGTGTTGTGCACTGTTTACATTATCCTTTTTTTTTTTAAATTGTGGCAAAATATGCATAAAAATTTATGATTTTAACCATTTTTAAGTGTATAGTTCATTGACATTCAGTACATTCACAATGTTGTGCAGCCATTACCAATATCCACTGATAGAACTTTTTCATCATCCTAAACAGAAACTCTGTACTCATTGAAGAGTAACCTCCCATCCTTTCCTCTCCCGGCCTTTTGTAACTTCCATTCTACTGTCTGTCTTGATGATGGCCTATTCTAGGTTCTTTTGTGCCTGTCTCATTTCACTGAATGTAATGTTTTCAAGATCCACTCATGTTGTAGCATGTGTCAGAATTTCCTTCCTTAGGCTGAATAATATTACAATGTACCTATAGACCACCTTTATTTATCGGTTCATCAGTTGATGGACATTTAGGTTGTTTCTACATTTTGGCTATTGTGGATAATATTTCTAGGAACATTGGTATATAAAAGTATCTGTTTTTAGTCCCTGTTCACAATTCTGTTGAGTATATACATGAGAGGGAAATCTCTGTATCTTATGATAATTATATTTTTAAATTTTTGAGGACCAGCCAAACTGTTTTCCACAATGCTAACAAGGTACTTTTTGGAAACAGGTTTCCATGGTTAATAGTCTTCATCCTAGAACTCTTTCTTGGAGAGTCACTTTAGTAAACATAGTGAAGTCTCTATCAGGTCCTAAAGTAAAGGATCTATATAACTTTGATCTAACATTCTCAATACAATTTGACAGTGGAAACCCTTTTTTGCAGAGTAACTGATACCATCCCATCCCCTGCTGAATTGGGAAACAATGTCCTAAGCTCACAGGCCTACACAGGAAGGGGTGGGGCTCAGAGCCAGAGACGGGACCACTTTCACCTAGCCTGTTGGATGACCAACAGATGACTTTCCTTCTGTTTGTGGCTCTGCACATGCACTATTCTCTGCCTAGTCCATCCTTCCTTGGCTTCTTTGCTACTTGAATGTTAACTATCAGGCATCCACCTCTTCCCTCAGGAAAATGACCCTGCTCTCCTGTCTCACCAAGCAGGGATTGGAAGCCTCTCTTCTGCTGAGCTCTTATTAAACTGTGTTGCCCTAGTAAATGGTTGGACTCCTGCACTGTAGTGAGGGTAGAGTGGTCAAATTTAGTTTGTATAAACAACCACCTAGAAAGTTTGGACTGGATGTTCTCTAAGCTTTCTCTTGGTTAAACTTCTCTTCATAAAGTTAAGGTTATTTTACCCAAACTACTTCCGCCCTCACCCAGCCCCCCAGCAGCTCTGCTATCAGAACTGTATACAATGCACAAACTTAAACACATGAAACCACCAGGGATACTGCTGAAGAGGATTTAGTCCATGCTACAATTGAGCAAATGACCCAGAACTCATGAATACTCATATTTTTGAAACTATCAATTTTATCACAGGCTAAAGATACAAAGAAAAGCATACACTTGTGCCTGCATACACTCAGTCCCATTCTTTGAGTAGCTGAGAGTAGGCACTGTCAGTGCTGACAAACCCCCAAGTTTGGGGAACAGGGAGCTAGGCAAGGGAAACCGGGGCCAGAGAAGGCTCTGGGGTGTTGAGCAGCTCTCCTGCTGCGTGATGGGGTGCAGACCATTAGTGCTGTTATAGTCCCGACTCTGCTCTAACCATTTCTCAGTGGTGCCTTTGAACATAAAACCCTGACTCTCTTCTCCCTGAGAATACTACATGTTTTGAGAAGCAGTTCCAGCTTCTCACAAGAGCTATGGTCTGAGAAAAGTGAAGTCTCCCATTACTTCTAACTTCTTAGCATTCCAGAGGAGAAGGTTGGCTATGGCTGCCAACATCCAGCAAATATTTGGTTAGCTTGGAAAGAATGGGTGCTCATTTTCTAATTCTTACAGATTTCTTTATGCCCAGCTCCTTTTATTAAAAACCTCAAATCCAGAGACACAGTTGAATGGCACCCCAGGCTTTAAGCATTCATCTGTATCCTGGGGAGCAGAATCCAGAATCTCAACAAGGAAAAACTTGATCAATAAAACTATGAGTTTCCTCTAGGAACAGGGCCCAATGCAGCAGGAGAGTCAGCAGAAGGGCTCCTAATGGCAGTTTTCTTTGGGTGGATATTTATGGGAAGGGCCAAGAAGTGTTCCTTCATTTGGCTAGGGTCAGCACACCACGGCAAATGGGATAAATCCTGCCTACTGCCTTTGTTTGTTTCTATACTGCCTGTGAATTAAGAAGAATTTTTACATTTTTAAGTGGAAAAAAATAAATATATATTTCATGATATCTGAAAATTATAAGAAATTCAAAACTGTGTCCAAAAATAAAGTTTTATTGAAACACAGCCACACCGATGGGTTTGCATGTTGTGTATGGCTGCTTTTGAGCTACAATGGCGGAGATGAGTAGTTGAAAAAGCCCATGTAGCCTTCAAAGCCTAAAACATGTCCTATCTGGCCCTCTGCAGAAAATGTTTGCAGACCACTGGAATAGGTCTTATAATAGGAATTATAAAGCAAGCACCTGTATAACCTAACATGCAGGTCAAGAAATAAATGCGTTGGTCAGGACCTCACAGTCCTCCATGTGCCCTTTCTTCCTAGACAGAGTTAATCAGTAGCTGAACCTTTGTGATAATATCTTCCTTGCTGTTCTTTACACTTCTATGCCCTAAACTCTGTAGAGCAGTCCCCTCCCCTTACCTGTTACAAGATGCCCAGTGGATGCCTGAAACCATGAATAGTACCAAACCCTATATACTGTTTTTTCCTATACATACATACCTACAATAACATTTAACTTGTAGACTAGGCACAATAAGAGATTAACGATCAATAATAAATGTAATAAAAGTCATGTAAATGAGGTCTCTCTCAAAATATCTTATTGTTCTGTACTCACCCTTCTTCTTGTGATGATGTGAGGTAACCCCATACCTACATGAGATGAGGTGAGGGGAATGCTGGAGGCATTGTGACAGAGTGTTAGGATACTACTGACCTTCTGAGGATACACAACAAGCATTTTATGGATTCTCTTTGGTATATCCGAATTGCCAGGATCACTACTCTTGAGTTTTGGAGCCATTATTAAGTAAAATAAGGGTCACCTGAACACAAGCACCATGATACCACAACAGTCAATCTGATAACCAACATGGTGGCTATGACTTGACTAACAGAGGGAGTGTGTATGGTGTGGAGACGCTAGATGAAAGATTTGTGTCAGGGCGGGACGGACCCAGATATTGCAAGATTTTTATCACACTACTCAGAACAGTGTGAATTTAAAAAGTAAGCCTCCCCTCCCTTGCACTCTCATAGAGGGAAGCTCAAGAAGAAAACTCAAAAAAAAAAAAAAGAAAAGAAATCTCATTATTTCTGGAATTTTCCATGACATAGTTTCGGACCATGGCTGCCAGTAACAAACTATGAAAATGGAAACCTCGAATAAGGGTGTGTATGGGGGCTACTATTATTGAATTTTGCTTGTTTTTGAACTGTTTATTAATAGAATAACACTGTATATTTGCTTTTGTGTCTTGCTTCTTTCTTCCAACAGAGTTTATAAGACTTGGCTCAGAGTTACTGCATGTGGCTGTAGCTCTGTCACTGCCTTTGCTGCATGGTATTCCACTATGAACTGCTTTAGCACAGTTCATTTATTCATTTTACTGTGGCTGTCCAGTTGGGTCGTTCCCAGTTCTTGGCTATTGTGAATAGTGTTGCTATGAACGTCTTATATCTAAACTGTCATTGACTTATGCAAGAGTCTCTGGAGAGAAGTGGAATTATTGAATTGTACGGTTATGTGTATCTTTGACTCTACCCGTTAATGCCAAACTGTTCTCCAAAAGGGATGGACCAAATAAATTCCCACCAGCTGCCTCCTTCCAGGAAGTGGAGAAACTCTTTCTGTCTTGTCAGTTGGCACTATTTCCATCTCCAAACCCTGAACTAATGGGATCGCTACCTGCTTCCAAGCACCCTGAAGAGCCAGGCAAGGTCATGGGAGCCATCAGCGTCTCCATGTTGTATCTTTCCCTAATGTAATTCTCAGTTCTTAACAATGTAGTGAGAAAGCAGTCAACATTCTAAGAATGATCCTTAAGATAATGTGATTATCTTTTAGATTTTGTGCGTGGCTAACAGGCCAGCCAGGTGTGACAGTATCCTGACCACCTCCTTCTCTCCCCATGCAGCCCCACAGGTGGGAGGTGAGGAAGGAAGGTCATCACAGCCAGTGGGTCAGGTGGCCTTCCGAAGACTGCAAAATGGGCAGGACAGGGAATCAGGAAAATGGTAACTGCCCTTTTCTCCTTCAGGAAATCAGAGGACTTCAAAGGTTAGGGGATCAGCTCTTTGGCAGATGATGCTTGTGTCTTTCTCTGCAGGGTTTTAGAAAACAGGGCAGAAAATGCCCACTCCTCCAATGGGCAGCATGCTGACACCCATCACATGGAGGACCAAGCACAAGAGGCATTTCTGAGGCATGATGTCGCACTACACTGAAAAGGCACAAATAAACCCCAAACCCTGGCACACATTTATCCAGTTTGTGAAGCGGATTAATAGAATAACCAATAAAACATGTATAAAAGCTTTAATTAAATCTGATGAAATAAAACTTCATGTTTTATTTATGGACACTCCCAACATGTAAAGGATTCAGGGACACATTCATTTTTACTGCCATTTCGTCCTCATATCTATAATTAAATCCAGGCTGCAGCTCTGGCCCAAAGCACTGCGGCATTTTAAAGCCGGCCTTGCACTCTCCCTCCCCCACTGCATCTGCTTTTAATTATAATTACCATCCCACTAGGAAGGAGGCTGATGGTAAAACAAAACAAAATAAAACAAACAAACAAACAGTTGTTGCCATTGTGTTTTAAAGTGACATGCTGAAGGAGGATTTCAGGCAGGTGGGCACACCCTCTACTTCCAGTTTTATTCTGTACCGAGTACACTATGCCTTCATTTTACTCTGACATAAAAAAGGACTTCATGAAACAAGACAAAATAACTTATGATTATACGAAACATAACTGTGACAAATCACAAAACTATACATATTAATAGAAAAAAGTGTACCTAATTCTTTAAAAGATTTATGACAATAAGCACCAGATGTGCCCCTAGAGTAAAACCAGCCCCATATCCAGTATGATATATGCAGTTCATTTCTCTACGTGAGTGTATATAACTATGTACAAGGGTCTGTGTGATTTATGGAAAACAGATTTCCACCTCACCCCCCCCCCCCAAAGTGCTTTATGTCAGCAACATTACACAGGATACTCTGCTGTCTGTACAAAATAAATCTCTTCTTTTTTACACACACCGTTTGTCCAATGAGCGTTTTTGTTTTTGTTTTTGTTTGCTTTATCCATTGCAAAAAAAAAAAAAGTAACTGCAGAAAATCCACACCAACAAAAAGTGCCATTAAAAAATGCTGCTTTAAAATGACATACTCAAAGCAGTCAAATAAAGTACCAGATAATGAAACTGGACGTTTACAATCACTCTTCTCAATACTTCAAGGTAACTGCAAAATCAAGGTACTTGGCTAGGGGAGAGGAACGTTTACCTCCGTTCTAGCATACGAATGGGCTTGACAGCCGGTAATCCGAGAGCAACCAACGACACCAACACTCGGTGGAACCTATGCAATATCCATGAACACCTTTTGTGCACTTTAGAATCAATCACCTATGTAATGTGGGGGAGACATGAGTAAACGGACCCTACAGGACTAGTAAATATTTAAATAATATTTAGCAGCTGATCAGAGGCTAAATTACAACTGACATTTTGATACAGTCCCTTTAGAAATTATGATAATGCAGCAAATGAAAGGTCTCCAAGCATACTGATTTTTTTAAATGTAGTAGGATAATTGGCTTTGGGTGGTGTGTTATTTTCACAAGCATCAGGTTTTCTTAAAAAATGGGGAATGATAATCTCTGTTTGGACGTTTATGAAAATGGTTGGTTACATATCAAGACTAAAAAGGCCATGAAATGGGAGGACATGAATGTTTGAACATTCCATTTTCACTGCTACGAATATAATAATAAAAGCATATATAAATCTTGTGCAATGTGAAAACGAGCAAGAAACAAATTTTAAGGGCAGGTGAGATCCTGGGACCTAAGGACAGCATGAATAGTCTAGAAGGAGCCTGAGAGTCCATGCTGAGGCCTTAAGCTGAAACCTGCAGCTATCAGGGAGCGCTGAGGGGCATGTGAGGGACTCTGCACTGCAGGCCGTACAGGGCCCTGCTTCCTGGGGTCCCCTGCTAACCGGAAGGCCCTTCTCAGGGGCCCGCCCAAATTCCCACTGAGCAAGGCGGCTATGCAGGTGTTGCTGCCCGCCCTAGCTCCGTCCAACCCAATGAGGCAAGCGAGGGGCAGGGCCACTGCGAGGCCG
Source organism: Lyroderma lyra (assembly GCA_004026885.1). Lineage (NCBI taxonomy): Eukaryota > Metazoa > Chordata > Mammalia > Chiroptera > Megadermatidae > Lyroderma > Lyroderma lyra. Next base: position 305,998 of record PVJL010000315.1, on the reverse strand, counting down.
CAGTCAGACCAGAGACTGTCACTGGAGCATCTCCTCCAGCCAAAGAGGAAGACGACGTCCATGGTTTCTGAGGTTGAGCCTCTGGCTTTGTCCCCCTGCCCCCTTTCACTTTAAATTACTTAAAGCCGTAAGGCAGGGCTGACAACAGCAGCTACACCAGCAACCTTGCGATCTCATCCTTTTCCTGCTAAGTCACACACAGAACATGTATTTTGAGTTTCAGACTGAGGTTCCTAAAGACGTCAGTATTTAAGCAGGTAGAGTGTCTTTCTAAAGATACCAGAGCTTTTCTTCCTTTCCAGAGAGTGACAAAGGACACATAGGAACACCAGTGTTGGCATGCATGTGTTCTTGCTTAGGCTAAGTGACATGGCCCAGGAAGTATGCAAGAAGGATGGCACTTTGCATGCAGTCTGAGAGCTCATTTGGGAAGGAAGCCTGATGTGCACCCTTTCATAAAATAGAGCAGATTTTTGCAGTAAATAACTCATATTTTTTGCAGACTTGGATGTCTGGGTGATGGCTTTTCTCAAATCAGAGCTCACTAGTCAGACAAACTAGGCTGAGTGCACTGTAAAAATGAACCCCAGGCTTGGTTCTTTATTCACCTTACTGCACCACACAGCCGAATGAAGTCCAGAAGCAGGAAGAATACTACTGACTGTGCAGCCAGACCGGAAGCGCCCTGCTGTCAGGATGCAAACCGCCACCCAATCCCAAATCTGACACCAAGCTGTTTAATTGTCTTGTTGAAGATTATAATTATTTTTGTATGACAAACAGCATTGTTTCGCTTTTGTTCAGAAAACATTTTTAAAGAGATAGAACAGAGCGTGAAATGTGACAGTGCTGGAACGATGGAATTCACTGGGTGTCTTTGGGGTCTGGTTAATTTTTATAGCCTAGGCGATAGGGCTCAGGATCCTTTTAATAACTGTAAAGGTGCCACAGAAAATGACTTCCTCTTTAGTTGATATCAAATGGCCAAGTACTGTGAAAATCCTAGGCCCTCAATTAGAGTTTCAGAAAAAAAAAAAAGTTGCCTTCTTCTGCCCACCTTTTCAGAACTGTTTCTTCTACCTGCTTTAGGTCAGACCTTGTTAGGAGTGGATGGTCAGGCAACGGTGGGTGGTGGGCATATTTGAACCACAGTCAAGAAGAAGATGAGAACAATGCAAAAAAAGAGAGAGAAGTATAGGGGAGAGATAGACAGACAGATGAGTGGATATCCTGGGCGAGGTGAGCAGAGGCTGTGCAAAATAACAGGACATAGGGCATCTCTAGTTTGGGTTTTCCAAGAGAACCCAGGAGCACAACCCAGTGTGTCCCTGTGCTCTCGTCTTCTAGTGTGTCTCTGGGCACCACACCAGAGGGGAAGCGATGGGTAAATTGGTCAAGTGACCTTTTGCTTTGAACAAGGTCTTTGAGGTGGAGTTGCCGAACAGTCAACCTTCTAGGGTTCCTGCCACAGCACTGGGAAGGGGGTATGCCCACCCCCTTTCCCTCAGGTAGCCTTTGCTAAATGCAAAATGAACATTCCAGGAGTGCTCATAGGTGGTGAGAGGGGCGGCCAGGCAGAGCTTTAGCTGTGGCAAAATGTATGTAGCTGGGGTGATTAAAATAACTATTTCCATCCAAAGAACAGACTTCTAATATTGTTTCCTTTTAAAGTAGATGTAAATAACAAGTCTTTAAAATGAGAGAAATAAGATAGGTTTCTGGAATATAAAAGAAGTTGTAGTGCCTTTCAAGGGACTGTGCTCAACAGAATCTTCTTATTTTGCTTTTGGAGAGACACTGAGAAGCAACTGGCTAGCGTGGGGATGTCTAAGAGGAGAGGAAGAGAGGCAGCCAGTCCCTGGAATGCCAGGCCAGCGCTGGAAACCCGGCTTCTCCAGGGGTGAGCTCATGCTGTGCTGTGTGGGTTCCTCCTGTGCCTTGCCTGCATCAGCCCTGGGCCAGGCAGTTCACTGGGCTTTGGCAATTTGCACTGTCCTTCCCTACTTGGAGTTTTCAGCCAGGGTGAGCCTCCAACTACATTTTCACATGCGCATGACTTCATTGGTGTCCTTTGAGGGTTGACAGTCAGGAGTAACAGGTATCCGGTAGAGTGAGAGTCTAAATTCCCTTTGAAAAGGCAGTCCTGCTGGCCACCAACAAACCCAGAGAGAAAAAGGAGCGACTGCAAACGTTTCTGCCAGGCCCAGCTCTGACCATCCAGTCCTGCCTCCCAACGACACATCTGTGACTTCGCAGGTCCTGCTGATTTGGTTGACATCCTTTTTGTGCAGTCTGTGGGAGTATGAACACAAAAGGTGACAAGCAACAAACAGATTCTGGATGCCAGGGGTGGTGGAGGCAGGGGAGCCTTTAGCCTTCAGTGTAGACAGAGGAGAGCTGGCTAGGACAGCGGTCCACAGCGCTGATCTGCAAGAATGTGGTGTCTTCAGGCCCATTGCGAAGAGTCTCTCCAAACAGGCTTGAGGAACCCGAAGGCAAATCGTACACTGGAAGAGAAAACACACACGTTAACTCCTGCCTCACCGCAGCCACTGGGGTGCAGCGAGACAACGGTGCTGCGTTGGGCCCTTTAGCAGGTGTCTATCCTCGGGCACTTTCGTGGAAGAGGAGGCTGATGTGCCGGCAGGTGGCCGAAATAAGTCTTGGGACAGAACATGGCCTCAGCAAAGTGTTCTGTGGCAGGGGGAGAGGTCCGAGAAAGGAGGTGACATTAAAGCTGAATTGTAAAGAAGGATGGGATTCTTACAGATGGAGAGGTTTAAAGAAAATCATTCCAGAAGGAGGAAACGGGGAGCAGAACCGGAGAGGGAGGGGCATGTGGAGCCAAGTGTGGTGGCAAAGCTCAGGTGCAGAGCATGGAGGGAAACACATGTGAGGGAGGTCTGGAGCGTGTGATCAGCCTTACTCATGGGGGTTCTGAATGTCACTGAGACATTCTCTAGGCAACTGGAAACTATGGTATTTGAGCAGGGAAGTCACTTAATTTATCCTTCATTTTTGGAAGGCATGGTGGTTATGGTAGCATGAATGGTGAAGACAAGAAGTTGACTTAGGGAGACTTGTTGGAAGGCTGTTACCACCATCTGGGAGAGTCATGATGGCACCTGGGTCGGAGAAGTGGGGCTGGAGCGGAAGGTGAAGAGAAGAGACACCAGGGGTAGATTCAACAGGATTTGATGTGATCCTGTGCTTGGTCAAGTCCAGTCCAGCCAGTCATGGGAAACCCAACAGGTCTCTCCTGCCAGTCTGCCCAAGTTTCTAAGTCAGAAGCCAACACACCTGTAATGCCCGAGTGAGTTGAGAAGGCTCTGTGGAAAACATCAAAGCCAGCCTGGCCCACGGATGTGGGGACCAGGTAGTCCTCGAAGGAGGGCACCACACTGCAGGAACTGCTGGGCGGCATGCTTCTCTGGGAGTCAGGGTAATGTGGGGGGCAGAATGTCTGCAGCTGCCCATAAAATCCTGAAATGCAAACACTGCATTGAGCTACTGCAAGGCACAAGTTCCAAAGATCATTCCAACCCTGCTAGACCCTCACTCACATGACAAAATACCTTTAACTCATAAGCCCACCTGTACAACCTCTAAGCGAGCATTTTTAATGCACCATTTGGGCAGAAGCTCTTCCACCCTCTGGGGCTTTCAAAGCCTGTGGCTTAGACATGTTTGTTCCTGTTCTACTACCTGAGGCTGAAGGTTTTCTTATTTTCCTTAGACTCTCCAAAGAGTCCTGGGTACCAAAGGCCTGAACTTCAAAGGACACTCCTACCCAGGCTTTCCCACCTGATTCTGAGTGCGTCTTCCTTAATTTCCTTCATCCTCTATTCTATTCCGTTTTTCACATTTGATAAAAACTTGAAGACTATTTTTTAAAAAAGGGCAACAGAGATCTATTCATTCATCTGTTCTTCTAACAGACAGATTCATACACATTTATGTCTTCCTCATTATTCTGAATGGGTACATAAGTATCCCATAGTTGGAATACTATAATTTACTCAATAATTACTATTGATCTTTGCAATAAATGGGAAAACTGGAAGTGAACAAACAGTATAATAAAGAAATATGTGGACAAGTTTCTTAATATTTGAAAATAATCATCAACATTTTGCTAATCATGTTTCATTTATTTCTTTCATTTTTTTCTCACTTAATTGCGTTTTCCTTGCAATCCTATGTGGTCCTTCTCTATTATCTCCACACCTTCCTTTTCCTTTTTCCTCCTTGCCTCATGATAAATTTAAGCCAATGGATTACTTACTTGGAGTACAATACGCTTTTAAAAATATAGTAATGAAATCTTCATTCGGTACTTTATTGAAGGGAGAAGTGTGGCTCTGCTGGCACCTCTCCATTTCAATGTGTCTGTTTACTCAATGGTAAAATGTGACTCACTGTCTATGTCACTGGGTTATTGTGCAGCTTAAGCAAGTCGTTGGATAAGGACGTCTGCGTATAACATTTTTAAGTGCTTTATAAATGTCAGTTATTATTAATATCACTACTCTGTTTCTGGTGGAAAATAATGAAGGCAGAGGAAGTGCCCCAAGGTTCCTTCCACAAACATTAAATGGCAGAGAATACAGAATTAATCTATAAACTTTGGGCCCTAGTCCTGTGTGCCTTCCTCCACTACAACTGTCTCTTTTTAAAACTGAAAAGCTTTATGTCTGCTCAAAGAAACCTGAGCTGTCGATAGCAGGGAAGGAAGGTGCTATCTGGGTTGTTTTTAGCTCTCCTTAAATACAACCAGGGTGCATGGACATGTGCAGTCTGCAATGTTAACAACTTTTCCCATTTTTGATTGGTACCCAAAAGCATAACTGCTTATAAACCATTGATTGGGAAGCCTGTTCTAAGGTTACTAGGAATATCACTGAAGAATGTGTGCTGAACAGGTCATAAAAACACGGGCTGGCCCTCTAGGAGCTTATGATCCCAGACAGAGGGACTGATGCAGACTTATGCACAGAGCATACTCATAGTAGAAAACAAAATAATATCCTTTATAAGCAGACAGTTGTATACATTACACAGAATGAACAAAAAACATACATAAGTTTGGGGGGAATAGTAAATGCGTGTTAGCAGTACAGACTAGGAAAATACCTAAGAAAATTCCATGTCAAGGCAGAAGAAAGAACAGAAAATTATTGGCTCTTTTGGATACTGATAGTCTCCTGTATACTCTCAACAGATGGGCAACTGACCCAGACAGACCTCTCAAGTACTCATATAGTTGATCAACCAATACAGACAAACTGTTAATCCTCTAGCCATCAAAAAAATAAAAATCAAGATAATGATAAAATACCATGTTCCACCTGTCACATTAGCAAAGATTTCTAAAAGTCAGTGCTGAAGTGAGACTAGTAAGAAGTCACTTCTGCATAGTGCTGCGACATGGCAGAAGAGCACACGCCGTTTGGGAAACAATTTGACAGGCTTTATCTAGACAGAACCCTAAAAGTGTTCACACTCTTGGGCAGGGGAATTTCACTATGAGAATGTATAATAAGAGTATATTGCAAAGAACAGAAGAAATTCTACACAGATAGTCATCACAGTGTTAGTTGTCATAACAGAAAACTGAAGAGTCAAAATGCTAACGGGAGGAGAATGGTTAAGCAAACGGTGGTACATTTACATGATGAGAATATTAGGTATCCATTAAAACAATATTCATAAGGAATTTTTAACAGCGTAGAAAGACTATTACAGGGTTCAGTTGGAAAAAAGCCCAAAATATAATGCTGAATATGGAGATGAGACTCACGCCTGTGGAAGTTTATGTACAGGATAGACTGCAAGACAGCATATCTAGAGTTGGTTTTGCATTTCTTTGTTTTGGGCTTAATATTTTTCTGAATTTTAATAGTGGTGAAGAGCAAGTACTCTGGGGCCAGACTTGTTAGGTTCAAATCCTAGTTTAGCTACATGTTCATTGTATAGTCTTGGTGAATTACTTAGCCTCGTGGTGTTTTAATTTCCTAATTTTGAAAATGGGGTGAAAAGAAGTACCTACATCTCACTGACTTATTATGAAAATTAAGCAAATTAATATTTAAATAATATGTAACCTAATGATATAATTAATTATATAAGGTTTATGTAACATATTTTAGTAATGTAATTTATACTAATATATTTGTTAAATAAGGAAAATTAAAAGTATTATTATTTCACAATAATGTAGTTCTCAAAAATAATATGAAGTACTATGGATTAGGAGACATAAACTTTCCAAAAAGGTAGTTAAATCAGTCCTTCAGCAATAACCTAATATAAGACTGAACAAAGCAGTGGGCGTGTGGCTCACTTACAGTTCCCAGGTGGAATCCTCCAGAACATTCTTGGCTCTCTGGGGACCTGAGCCATATACCTCTTGCCCATGTTGGTACCTAGATCCTGCACTAATTGACACACACTGATTCCTTCACTCACCCAGTGCAGGCTCAATACAGCAACAAGTTTGAGTAGTTTGACGGACCTGGGGTGTGAAGCTTTGTGGTTTGAGAGATCCCTTGAAGTGACCATAACTTTGGGTACCTGGTGGTCAAGCACATGTCATCACAGCATACTCATCAGGAGGGAAATGTTACCAGGAAGCATGGTTGGTTTGTTAGAATGTAGTATCTCCTCACTGAGAAAAATAGACAATATTTCCTATTTACCCCTATGCTTGCTCTGGTCAAATATGTCACCCATAAATTCCCTGACAGCATTCCTCAGTGCAGTTTTTACCCTTCCAAGAAGAGAGGACATTTTTCACTAAATTCCCACATCACCCCAAACAAGGGCATTACTCCTTCTGGTGTGTCAGTGATAGAAACTTTCACTGGCCTTTTGTGAAAACCAGTTCATTCTCTCTTTCCTATCTTCTCTCATGCTTCTGAGAGAGAGCAGATATGTCATATGGCTTCAATCTACATTTGAGTGTTGTGATATGTAAGAGTATAAAAGGTTTGTGATGCCGTGAAATAAACCGGTGAAGACAAATATGAAACCCAACATCTTGGGCTGCATTTCCCAGTTTCCCCTGTCCATCCAGATCTGAGTGAGAGGCAGATTGGAATATAATTCCTGCTGTTGGGTGTCTTGGCTGCCATGAGAAACAGTTGAAACCAGAATGGCCTTGCAAGCATGTTTTATCACTCTCACAGCCAACTGAAGGAAAGAAAATCTTTTTTATTAAATCCCTCCCTCTAAGAAGCCAGTTACTAAAGATGCCAAATACACTGGTGTGGATGACTATGGTCACTCAAATCAAAGAGCTTTAACATATCCTCTTCCCAGTTCTACTTCCATAAACTAATGACATTTAAAAAAAATTCCATTAGGGTCCTGCCACACACACAAACCCAAGGAAAGCCTAACTCATTTTTTGATGAATGGCTCCTGTATTCCAGCTATTGGATTTCACATAGTAAATTTGGAAGGAACACTACCTCTCAAATCCAAAGTAAAATGAGGCAAGATGTTAACACATTTTGTAAGCATAAAACGTAAGAGCGATGGCCAGGTCAGCCAATCTGCCAGTTAGTCAGTCAATGGCAGTTATCAAGGTGCTGTTGGAGAGATCAAAGAAATGAGAGATAATATCTTGTCCTTGAGGATTGACGATGCAGTTGGAGTGAGAACACATACATTTATAATAGTATAAGGATGCACACATAAATTTATGTAAGTAATAAATGTTAGTTGTCCATTTACTTATAAAATCACCCCTCCTCAAGTTTAGAAGTCACTTTACCTCCAAGAGTGGGTAGGGGTGGGGTGGGAGCAGATAGAAATTTGCAGATAAACTGATTCTACACAACTTGCAGCTCCTGAAGGTCAAGGAGAATCATTTCCTCTTGTCAATTTTGGGAAGTTTTTTTTCCTTCTAAAAACAAACTTGTTTTTCTATGAAACATATTTGGAATTAATCATACCAACTAAAAAATGTAGAATAGTATTATATAAACAAAGAAAAAAACTATTAATATCTTTATTTCCATAATTCAGATCCAGCTGGATATATGCACACAAAATGGAAATGTTATGCATATTGTTTAGTATCCTATTTTCTCCCATAATAAATATTATCTATGAGCTTCACATATAATTAAAATTCATTCTTAAAATCCCTTCCTCTTTACTTTGTCACATGGGTCACTGATGTCTCTGTGATGGTAGGAATTCATAGTCACTCTTGCTGCTAATGATAAAGTAGCCCCATGAAGCTGGGTGTGGATTTCCTTCCCAAAGTGGAAGGAAAGTTAGAGGACAAAGGGATCGTGTGACTAACTACGATAACAGAAAGGTATTCTCCAGGGCAGCACCATCCTATAGAACAAAGACACATGACCCACCAAGATAATAATTCTTAGACTCCTGGCCTTCCAAATAGGAAGCATATTAGATTCTTTATTACATTTGTCTTTTCCTTACAAAATTACCACTCCAATCTTTATGGAAGGAACTGGAACATAAATACGTCACTAAGTAAATAATGGTCATACAAGTTGCAACCCTCAAGAAGGCTGATGAGCATTGTTTTACGCTAACTTTCCAGGGCATTGCAGCTCTCTTGGAGAAGCAAAAGGAAACGTGTCACCCCCTTTCTTTCCTACAGACTATAGGCCTAGCTCACTGTGCCCACTGCTATAATGAGTGCATGAGCTGTGATGGTGGAGTAACGTTCACCACAGAGGCTCTAACAGACTGTTTACCCACATGGATGCAGAGGAATACCACCAGCCTATACCTCATCAAGGTGCTAGCTCAGGAGCTGTGTACTTACTACGTTTGTTTACACAGCAGATGGCTTTGCAAAACAAAACTCTTTTTCTGCTTTATGGTAAGGTTGGGAACCACCACCCAACTCTGGGCATCAGGCACAACCCTGGATGGACCACATTCAGAACTGAGGCGATGCCTTCTGGCAGGAGGCTCTGGCTGGGCCATGGTAACAGTGTATGGACGTAGACAGTTCGTGTGTGCACCATCTGAAAGGTTCCCTGGAATTACTTCCCCAACCAGACTGATCAGGCTCGGCAGGATCCTTTGTGAGGGTCCTCGAAAACAATGCTTCCCAAGATCCCGTGATATGTTCAGATGGGAAAACCCTCTAACTCAGGTATGCCCAGGGTGCATCATTTCAGGGTTCCAGGCCAAGTACTGCTGTTTTCAGCCACGGCCCAAATCCCAGGAGTCACCTATTCTCTTGATCTTTCAGAAGAAAGACTGACTAAGATGTGGGCTTGCCTTTGCAGTTGTGTCTTTCTAAAATGGGGGTGTTCACTGTATCTACTTCATGAGGTAACTGCAAAGATTAAAGAAGATTAAAATATACAGTCCTTGTAAAGTGCTGAGCATGTGCCTGGCACATAGGTAGCACTCTAAATGTTACTCTTCACTTCTCTTCCCCCATTCTAACAGCATAAGCATTTCAATTATTATGCTTTCCTTCACTCAACAATTTACTAAGCACTTACTCAAATGCTGGAGACACAATGGTGAATAAAACCCACTCCATGCCTTCTTAGAGCTTATGTTTTAGTGAAAATGAAAGATAAACACGTAAATGAGAAATCAAGTAACATAATTTCATACTATATCTGACAATAAAAAGAAATTTCCTTTGAGCAATGTATACAGATGCAACTTTTTCTCCAGAATATATTCACAGTAGGAAGAGAAAATAGCAACAAATGTGAAAGAAGTCTGGGTGCTCTCAAAATATTTTACGAAGTGCCTTGGCTGTGGGTGCTTTGGTTCGGCCCTGCCTCATGGTGGAGGGCACAGCAGGCCACCTCGCAGTTGTGCCGAGGCCCAGCCCTGGCCGAGGGGTGTCTCCACCAGCGGTCTGATCAGTCCGTGCACGGGTGGAGAACAGACAGACACCGGGGCAGAGGCAGTTTCATGGTGTTACAGTGCTTGCCAGCAAGTGGGAGCAGAGATGCACATTTATGAACTAAAGACCCTAATTATTTGTCAGCAGAGACTATAATTTTGTGGGTTATGTAAGGAAATACAGAGTTTTTGGCCTCAGTCATATGACTGTGGCATGTGTAGGGGCATAGGTAAGCCTAAAGATGAGCGGGATGGCTGAACCTGAGACCTCCAGGGACAGGTACATATAAAGAAGACATGTGACCCTACTCTCTCATTTATCTTCAACACTATCTGGCTTTCTGAGGAATCCCCCTCAACTCCTTGGGAGCCCTTGAGCTGCCCCCTTTGAATACCTCTGTAATCCTTGACATAAGCCAACAAGACAAAAGAGGAAATAAGTAAATTAGTTGGTAAAGCTCTGAAAGGACCAAAGAACGTGGTCTTTGGAGTCACATCTTCTTAGCCTGATTTTATGCACTTAAACATTACGCAGAGAAAGGCCCAGGCAACCCCATACTTCCCACTTACATGGTACCTTAGTGTTAGAAAATTCCTAAGATTCCTTCTTAGGTAGGCGTGTGACATCCCTGTCATGTAAGTAGGTGACTGAAACAAACGTTCTTGTTTTACAGACAAAGATGGAGGCAGAGGAGTTTTTGAATCCATTGCTGTTTTAACCAATACTTCATTTATCTGACACCATACAAAAATGGGAAAAGTGAAAAATGCATACAATCATTTTAATAATTCCAAACATCCAGATAATGGATCTAGCCTTTATCTTAAAACAAATGAGCAGCAAAACTAAGTCAGCTACCATAAAATCTCCTACTAAGTCCAGAGCTTTCTCATTCACAGACCCCTTATTTTGGCATTTTCATAGAATATTTGGTTGGTGTCATACCAACTACCCTGAGAATTCTGTCAGAGGAAGGAAAAGAACTGGTATTTATTTGCTCTGAGAAGGGATTGTCCTAGATGTTTGACATGGAAAATCTTCATCCTTACAACAACCATTATGGTCCCCAATTTACAGACAAAGAAACAGATAAGTTATCATAACTTACCATAGCTATCAAGTTTCAGAACCAGAACCCAAACTCTGGTCTGTTTAGTGACATAGACTTTTTATTTTAGTGGTGAAACCAAGAAGCAGTTTATTAAAAGAAAACAAGGTGAAAAAAAAGAAACAGTTTATAAAAAGGGAAAGTACACTCCATCCAAAGAGGTAGGAGTGGGCTTGAGTGGGAAAATGGCTCAAGAGCCAGCATAGACTATTAAGGCTGAAGCTCATGGACCAAATCAACATAAACAAAGTCTCGCCACATTGTTGACATCCCTCAAACTCAGATCGCAGGTGAAGTTACTCAGACTGGATCAATATTTCATAAAGTACAAATATTTTCATTAAGGAGAAAATCATTCAATTAGTATAACTGGTGAAATCACCTAGCCATTGAAAAATTCTAAAAACCCTAGAAACAGACATTTCAAAAAAGAAGAATCTGGCCAATTTTCTGATTTCATTACTATTTTATTTCTATCCATTGCATGAACAAGTTGGATTTGGGTTTGAATCTTAGGTAACCCATTAACCAACTGTGTATCACTGGATAAATTATTTTCCTTCTTGAGTTTTATTTTCTTTTAAAATAATACCTATATTATAGGATGTGGAAAACATTATATGTGAAAATATTTATAAAAGTATCTAGTGCATTCCCTGGCATGTAGTAGGTCCTCAGTAAATAGCAGCAATTATTATTGTCATGAAAAGCTTGGAAGTATTTATAGATTCTGTATAATGCACAAGCCATTCTTAAGCAATTTTTCTTTTATAACTCACCACCCTAAAGTTTAAATAACATTGTTCTTAAAAGTGAAATCTCTACAATTTGGTTGTCATTTTTTTGCCTTGGCTCCTAGTCTTGGCCATCAACATCATCCAGGTCTTCATCTAGCTAGAACTCTAAACTCCCTCCCTGGAAGTGGTGGAGAAACCAACTCTTCATTTTAATACGGAGTCTATAAATGGGGAAGCTGCAGGAACAGCTCACAGACTGTGTTAAGAAGACAGATTTTTCTTCAGGCTGAGAACTGAACCAGCTTGCAAAGCACTTGAACTATTTACAACTGACATTTAAGCAACTACTGTACTGAGAAAGAGGAAAATAATGGAAATAATAACTCTTAAAATTCTATGTGGACACATTCGTACTGAAGGCACCCCATGACAATGGTTCAAAGGCTGACCACTAGAGCAAGTGCCTGGTTCCTTTGCCTCCACTCAGATGGGTTGCGGCATGAGGGTGTCTAGTTAGAAAAATCCATTTAGTTCCAAGATGTGGGGCCATTTTCGCCAGCAGTTTCTGCTGCCAGCTCACAGGTCACTGTGAGATGCATTCTGAACCCGTGGGGTGCTCTCCTCCTCTTGTGCCCCTCAGAGCACACCACCTGGTCTGCAGCAAGCGGCTAACAGCATTTATCACTGTGAGCCACAGTTGCACCCCAGGAATTGTACACTCATTTGCAGGGGTGGGGTGGGAGAAGAGGGAGAGGCTCTGCTGCTGATGCCTGCAAAGGTTCAAGTAAGGAGACAGGAGTAGGCAGAGTGTGTTGCTGAAAGGGATGATAAGGAAATGGGAGAAAGCAGAGTGAGAAGAACGGCATGTGTAAAACACTCTTGGTTAAAAGATGTAATTGATTTTCACTTAAATATCCTCAACCCACTGAAAATCCTAATGCGTGGTGGCCTATGGCTTCCAAATTCTCAAAATGATAAGCTGCCAAAGTAAACTAATTGCAATGTGTCTCAGTAATTGCTGTGTGTGGGTATATACAGTTATAGTAAAATGGTTCAGTGAATCCTGACAGTGATAATGCACATTTGGAAATTACATAAAATAGAGCCTCTCAAAACCAAAAGACCCAAGGAGTCTGAGATGAATTTGAAAGTCTGCTTTGTAAACCCTTACAGGCTATGTGGCCCTGAGGAAACCATAGCCTCTCTGAGCCTATGAATCCCTATTTATAAAAGGAAGATCATAATACTCATGTGGCAGGGTAATCCTCACAGTGAGAAGGGGAAGAAGCATAGGGAACAAATGGAAGGGGATTTAGTGCCCAGTTGCCCATTCGTCGTCACCCACACATAATCACCTGGCCACCACTCCCTATGGCTCACAAACCCTAGGTACACGTAAGACCTGGTATGGAAGGTGGAGACTTGGACACTGTGTCCAACGACTGTGTGAAGTGAATCCTTTGGCCACTAGTTGAGGTTGGTAAGAATGAGTTGGAAATTTCTCTCTGAGAGGGGCCACTTTGTTGCTGGTCTATATCCCCACTGGGTGGCTGCAAAGATAAAATGAAATAAGTAGTGTGAAAATATTTTGTAAACAGTAAAATGTACTGAAAATGTACTGTAATTGTACTGTGTTATTATAAGCCTGGCATTATTTATCACCCTACCTTCTCTGAGGAAAAAGGTAAATCTGCCCATGTTTGTGTCAAGGTCACCTTGTGCTCTTTTGGGACACCATCCCAAAGTCAGGGAGCTTAATCAACTACTCTGCGTTTCATCTCTCAATAGGGGTAGAAATATTTCTTCACAAAGTTATAATGAAGATTCAGGAATTCATCTAACAATATTTCATTGAGCAGTTTTCTTTATAGTTACCAAGAACTAATAAAAACTTTATACCTAAGAGTAATTTATAAAATATATATGGCATTAAAAATGTAGGTACTGACATAGTGGTGTTGATAAAAATGTTGCATCAGCCCAGATCCATGATACAAATACTTGGCTAAGTCAGACTCCCTGAATCATTTTGCCATGAGGAAATTTAAGAACCTGAAGTAAAGACTTCACTTTGGGATGTGTGATACGGGATTGGGTTTGGTGGAAGAATAAGGAGCTGGTTGTTACACTTAAATGACATAGAAAAATGCCTGAATGTTTTTACTTCAATGGACTCATATCTTACAAGGCCTAGTTCTCCAAGATCTTGCAAAAGAATGAAGTGGGAAGTTTAGTCAGAAGAATCTGGTTAGAGAGGGAAAACCGTAACCAGAAAGAGCACTCACAATTCTGAGTAAACCAACTAGAGAAGCAGAATTATTTAGCAACATAGTCTGAGCCCAGATGATGTGAACAGGCAGGTTTCATTCTTGTGGGTCTGTTTTGTTAACAGTGGTCTCGCTGCCAATAACCCAGATGTTCCTGACTTTAGGAAAGTCCACCTACAGCTATTCATAGTTTTTCTTCTGAACCATCAATTGCTTATCATATTTATAAGAAAACTTCCAACTAAAATTCAAGAATTACAAGAGACAGAATGACATTAATATGTTTACTCCTGAACAGTCCAACAGAGCAGTCCCTAAAATACAGATATAAGAAAATATGTAACTTGATTTTAAGAGCTGCATTTATTAGAGGCTAAACTGTATGAGTTTTGTTTTTGTTTTTGGTTTTTTTGGTAGTATGTGGGTAGTTCCCTGGCTGGGAATCGAACCCAGGCTGCAGCGTTGACAGCACCAGTGCCAAAGCCTTAAGCTAGTATACCACCAGGGAACTCCAGCATGTGTTTTTGATATAAGATAGAACATCTAGAAAAAATGTCATTACTTCTCCCAAAAGAATGAAAAAGCACTAAATCTGTAATAATTAAACACTTACCCACAGGTGATTTTAAGTTAACTGACAGAGAAGTCACAATAATCAATGAGATAGAAATTTTCTGGATATTTTCCTTCTCTTCAATAAGCTTTGACTTCCAATTGAGAAAACAGTATGTCGTGTTGCACATGACACACTTGGCTGGCAGGGTGAAAGAGCAGGCAAACTAACAATAAATAATATAAATATCCAAGTAGTAGTTCCTGGTACTTAATCCCTGTTATAACTAAACTACCTTTAGTGCTTAATAAAAATAGGAGAAGATGCTCAATCACATTACTAACCAAAGGAAAAATCAAAACAACTTTGCTGTACAAATTGGCAGGAATTAAAATGATTGGCAATATTTAGTGTGGGGAAATGGGAACTCTGATGCACTGTTGGGGAGAGTCTAAACTGGTATAACCTTTGTGAAGGAATGTATGGCAGCACCTATCAACTTTAAAATGTGCATCACTATTAATCTAGCAATATCTCTTTCAGAAATATTTCCTAGAGAAAGTATGCAAAGACAAAAAATGCACACACATTTTAAGAAAGGAAAAAGAACTGCATTATTAATAAAATTGTAATAATATATACTAATAAAGGTGAATACAAGGCACATTTGACTTTGGCAATTACGGGAGGTGCTCAAAGTGGTCACCATCAGCATTTATGTAATACACAGATAACACCTCTTAAAATGAGTGTATATAGTTTTTGGCACCCCCAGTATATGTGTGAGTGTTTGTGTAAACACACATACATACATACATACATACATAAGGGGATTTAATGTAGCATTGTTAGTAAAAGCAAAAAATAAGAAATATAAAAGCCTATCAATATAAGAATCATTAAAAAGAGGATGGCATGTTCCTGTAAGCACTACACAATTTATTTTTTAAAAGGAGTTATAAATATCTACATTGACCTATAAAGCAAAAGCATATATCATGTTAAGGTAAAAAAAGTAAATCATAAAATATAGAACGTGAGGCCATTTTTCTAAGGGGGCATGTAGGCATGCACACACACACACACACACACACACACACAAGCATCTGTGAGCACGTACACTCACATGCATGTCCGCAAGCACTGAAAAAGCTCTCGCGAACACTCACCCCTCTTAATAGCCGTTAACTTCGGGCCCTGGAGTGGAGGCGAACATAAAGCTGGGAAGCAACTTAAACTCTTTATATTTAAGTACACTAAGCACTTTTTAAAGAATGCACAGGTAAAAAATTTTAAGTAAAAAAAATTTAAACTGCACTTCAGGACTGTGCTAGGAGTCCAGTGACCCTAGTTTATTGGTGATCAGACTTCCAAACAGTCTCCCCGCCCCAGCATGCATGTGCTTGAGTAAACACAGCGCATGAGAGGCAGAGCACTTGCACACGCACCCCCCCCCACATCCACACACACTCTGGGGGTGATCCCACCAGGGGCAATTGGAGAGTGGGCAATCTCTTCCCTAAAGCGACAGTAGCAGCATAGATTCCGTTGTTAGGTGGTCCTGGGTAGAGTTTCCAACTCCACCATTTCAAGATGAAGATATCTTGGACAAGTTACTCAATGTTTTAAGGATTCAGAATCCTCATTTATAAAAGGGGAGTAAGTAATGTCTTCTTTATAGTGTTGTTATGAGTGGTGTGGAGTTCCATGGCAAGCATTCACCATGTTGCCTGACACAGAAAAGACGAAAGTCTTCAGCAGTCTGTGTGCCAAGACACAAGATCACGTGGTTGGTGGGAAATCATGAACCATATCGCTAGCAGATTTTTCCCCTGTAAGAAACACCATTGTAATGATTCCACACTTAACCTTCATACAAAAATAATTCCCAAGTAACTAAACTTCCACAGCACTCTATCTACACGCACAATCATGAAGGGGAATGCGTGTGGGCTTTGGGATCAGACTGTGTTTATAAAACCAGTTGTGATACTCACTAGGTATGTGATTTGGGGCAAGGTATACAATCTCTCAGTCTCACCTGAGAGGCTAGGGTTTACTAATATTTTAATTAAAGTGATTGTGAGGATTAAACAACCTAAGTGGACATACCTATAATACGGAATCTGGTACACAGTAGAAAAATAGCAACAACAATAATAGTTCTAGTAAATCAAGCATCTATAGTAGGTTAGGCATTTTTTTTCTCATTCTTACACCAACTGTGGACCTCCCATTAGGTCCAGGAAATGTAGATTCAGGCCGTTGTGACTTGTTCACAGGATTCCAGGCATATCTGCCTGACTCCAAAGTCCTTTACTTTTTTCACATCTCACTGTTTCTCTTCCTACATCACTTGGGCAAGTCACAATTTCCTCTTCTGGTAATATCCTCTTCTGAGATAATATTAATACAACTTATTTAGGGCTATGTAAGCTAACGGCTACGAATGCTTCGAAAACCTGGAAGTGCTTCTGAAAACAAGGGAATGCCTCAAAAATATCTCTTCCACAGAGCTGCCACAGCTCAAAATTTCACCACTAGACATCCAGTGCCAGGTGTGTCTCAGGTATCCTTTTTTAAAAGCCAATACTCATGAGAAGGGGTACTATGTTAAATTAACCTTAATGTATACATGAATCATAAGATCATCCTATTTCTCCTAGAGAAAAATCTTAGGTAGTTGGTAAGAACTGGATATTTAAACAGAAAGGCAGGGAAATTGGAGGAAGTGCCCAGAAAAAAGAGGGGCCCTGAAAATTTGACTCTAGGTCCCAATTTTGCCAAGAGCCGACTCCACTAATTAGTTTTAAGAAGGAATGAGCAAAAATTTCTCTTCTTCCTTCCCGCTTTGTATTTATTCATATTTATTCAATAAACACATACTAAGTACCTACTGTGTGCAAAGCATTATGAGAGGATTCAGTCTCTGTCCTGAGGAAACTTATAATTTAGTTATGGTTCACTGATTCATCCTAACCTCCTTATTGATATATGGGTTTAATCATGTGTGTGCGTGTGTGTGTGTGTGTGTGCGCGCGTGTGCGCATGCGCGTGCTTGTCTGTGCAAGTGCTTAACTACATATGTAGATCAGTTGCATTTAGTCATTTCCATTAATCAATCATTCCATGGGAAATTCTGATTAAGATGACCATCTTACACTCCTCTCACAAAACCCAACATGCTGAAATGCTGACTGCAGCCCACACACACACTTAACTTTAATTTTTGTTTTATAGAAGTAGCGTACTGTCAGAATTTATCAAATACTAGTTATGTAAAACTGCTCTCGGGGTAATTTTGAGGTAATTAAGTATATAGAGTAATTAAGAATTTCTCTGGATCTAATCATCAATCCTTATACATAAGCATTAGTAACACCATGGCTGATACCAACATTTATTCTTGATTATGAAAGCTAATGATAACATTAGCTAGTAACATCAGGCTAACATGAAACGTACTCACTGGCTCAATCCTTTTGTGAATACGTCACAACTTTCTCAGTGAAGACTATACGCTGCTGATTTACAATCTCATTTGTCTTCCTGAGATTTCAAGAAGTTGTGAAACGTGCTTAAGTTCGAAGCAATACAATTTCTAGACTTACTATCTTATTATTTCACAACCTCACATATGCAGATATGACTAAATTTCCTGTGTGGGGTGTATGTTTACTGTCTCGACAATTTTCCTTTAAAAAATAACCTTTTAACATTTAACACTATAAACTCCCAGAAATGAGATCAGTTGTGGCTATGACCCATCGGACTCTTTCTGGAAAGTACCATTGCACAATCACTACAAATAAACAGCTAACAACAGAGGAAGAAGTTAAACTTATATCTGCCACCCCATTCCATTGAAGTATCAATACTCTGAGATTTTCTTCAGCTTGACAGATGGCTTGTCTGTTCGGTAGGACAAACCATGTACAACATTTTATTCTTAGAGGCCTGTTGGTGGCTAGAAATCTTTTGTTTCCAGATGCAGTCAATTTGAGCTAGGCTGACAAGCTTACTGCTCCACACCGAGGTGGGAAAATGCCATCATTGTCTAGGAGCTGACTGGCCTGCTTCTTCCGGGCCTATAGGCAGGGCACACTTTAAATCATGAGAAAGAAAGTTTATGAACCACAGGAGCCAGGACCAACAGAGAAGGCTCTCACTTCCCACTGCTGCTGCCTTGGTATCAAATGGCCCCGGCTGGATCGGCAGCTTCGTGGTGTTTTCCTAATGAAATCTAATGACTGGACCATGGGTGATGGAAATCTTTGTGTTGGCAGCTGGCAAGTCTAGAGGGATGAAAATAAAAGCATGCAGTGTGAAGTATGAAAGCCTAAAAGAACGGGGTACAGGGACATAAAATGGGGCAGAACCCTCAAGAAGAGGCCTCTAGGCTCTACCACTGATTTCCAAGAGGCAATCCGTGTGAATGAAGCTGAGATAGTTCCATTTTACAGATTAGAAAACCATCCCAGAGAACATTTGGCAGGCTCTGAAGTGTGCCTTTTCAATAAACATTATTAACAGAACCTCAATTTTGGGAAGGATGGCAATGCACTAAATATCTGTCCTCCCAGACTCCATGGGGGTGGCCATGTGACTAAGCTCGAGCTACACTTGTCCTTCACTTCTCTCCCTCCCCTCTGCCTGAAACAGACATGGCATGCGGAATGTCAGCTTCCATACTGTAAACAGGAAGATGGACGGCACCAATGAGACGGCAAAGCAGAAAGCTGGAGGAGCCTGGCGCACCGTGGGCGCCGTGCAGCTGCTCCTCCACCCGCACTGTTTACTGTGGCACGTCTGCTTAGGGGAGAGGAGTAAACCCGTACACTGGGCACGCGGCTATCACTCGACAAACAAATCCTGAAAAGTCCTGTGCTCTGTGCAAATGTGTATTACAAATAACAGACGCTTTTGGAAAGTGAGGATTGGGACAAACACTCAAAATCTATGAAATCTTCTAACTACAGCAATGACAGAATAATCAAGAGGGAATTTGAGCAGCCAGTTCCATGTGGCTAGAAGCTCCTCAGTGGTTATTAAAAATGCACAAAACTGTTGACTGGAAATGTTGGCTTGGAGGAACTGAGAAAACAGGTGACAGAACCAGCACATAGGAAGGATTGTGATCTGCCATTAGCTGAGAGCCGTGCAAGGCCAGGTGTGCACCTTTCTGGGGAGGGGCCCATTGCAGTTGTGCTCACTTCAAATTTTATTAGAAGAGAGCTGAAAGGCCTCCTGCCTGTGCAGCAGCTAGGTTGAGGCCTTTTTCATTTTCTTCTCTCACTATTCCAGCTTGTCTTACCTATGGAAGATTGTGTGTATATAAACACAACTCCACATTATTCTTACACAACCCCCCTATTTATCAGTGCATCTGAGTGAACTGGACTGTTTAAGTCACTGCTGTTTGGGTGTTCTATGCACACAGTTCAGTATAATCCCAACAGTTAGGATGAACTGTTCTCACCTTTGCCATTCTATTTTCTATGGAATGCCCTTGCTGAACTTTCGAAGACACCAGGCTGGCTTCTTCTGTCAGCAGCATTACACTTAACATGGCCTCAAACCCCTTTATGAGCTGGCCATGCTGGTTCCTCAGCCTCCTCTCCCTCTGCTCCACAGCTTAACCTGTGTATCCCAGCTATATGCAAACTGCCTTTGGCTCTTTTCTCTAGGCATGTGCAAGGCTGTCATTTGTGTTCTTGCCTGTGTACTTCGCTTTTTCCTGCCTGGAATGCTTCTCCCAACTTGGCTTGCCCAATAAACTATTTATCTTCAAAACTCTACTCAAGAGTCACCTTTGGGAACCCTTCTCTGACACCTTTCTCTGAATAAACTAGGTGCCTCTGATACCTTCTGTTTAGATATATCACAGTGCACTGATTAATGACATTCATGTTTGCCTGGTACATGGTGGGTGACCAATAAACAGTTGCTGAATTGAACTTGGCCTCTCCATGATGAAGCCCAAAGCAGGAAGGTTGTGAAAATGCTGTTCTAGGAATTCCCATGACATTCTCACAGCCTGGAGTGAATAGGGCATTTAAAAAGAAATTATCCTTTAGTACCATAACAAAATGTCCAAATATCAACTCGCAGGCAACTAATCCAGGCAAAATTCTGAAGCTTGTCTGGGCAAGAGAATGGTCTTAAAGAGAAAGAAAAGGCCAAAGAACAAGCTTACATGATTAGAAAGAGTTATCCTAATGTTTACATGTAAAATAAAAGGCCAAAATGTACTAAGAAGTTGCCTTGGAGATACCACCCAGAGACCTGTAAATGCTATCAACATTCAAACATGAAAAGAAACGACACCTTATCCACCTTACAAATAAAAGCAATATGAATGGATAAAGTGCATGCAGAATCAACAGAACTGTGCTCTGGTCCTGAGTCATTCACTAGCTGAAGAAACTTGAAAAAGCATGCTATTAATCTTTTCAAAGTATGCTTTTTACAAAACACATCTCAATAAAAATATACACTGAGCACCCATCTAAGCTCTTTATCAATTAGTCTAGTGGGAAGAAAACTCAATGAACCTCATTTTCTTCTTCATCTGTAAAACCAAAGTCCCTCTGAGTTCTAACCTTTCATGGCTCTATGTATTGCAACAGCATCTACATACAAGTATATTGCCCTGTGGAAAGACAGAAATACATATGTATTTTGTTTCTTTGCTTAGAAACACATAGATAAGAATGTGGCTTGGAAATGTAGACCGTGTGTTAAAGATGCCTGTGTACTTCACTGATGCAGCAATGCTGAGACATCTTTTATTTTTCTATGTCTCAATTCCCATCTCTAAAAATACAGTGATAACATTTTTCTCTGACCTCTTCCTACTGCACAGAGTACAGAGAGGATAGAGGTGATGATGCTCATTAAAGCCATGAACTTCTTGAAAGAGAGAACAAATACTCACTGTAGCTATCATGTTTACAACCATGACAATGTTTGGGGCTTTAAAAATCTAGTTTTATTAGGGGATATAGTTCCCTGTTACCAAGATGCTATATAATACCATCCAGAAAACTAGTCCAACCAAGGCTGAAAGGTATGACCAAGGTCTCTGCTCCTCTCCTTCCTAGCACTGTAATACCCACTTGAAAAATATTAGATCGATTTGATCTTTACCAAATGTTTTTGCCCAGAAAGTGCCACAAAAACATTTTCAGAGAAATGCTTGGAGGAGGAAGTAAGGCTGTATCTGGATCCCTACCCCTTAGCTCCTAGCAGTGGCCCAGTAGCTAATGCATGGACTCTCCCTTTGCAAACTCATTACAGCAGCCAGCTGCCATCTTCTGGGAGACAGTCACGATTTCCCAGTTTGCATAACTATATCCTGATTTCTTCCAGAAAGCCTTGTCATATATATTTATTTTTAGGGCTTCTGTGAGCAATTTCTCATTGGCCATGGGGATTTTTAACAATGGTCTAATCCCAAAATCTCTTATGAAATTTCTTTAGAAAGCAGAAAAGAAAAATATGACCTATTATACTACTACTGAGAGGAAAAGAACTGTTAATATTTGAGAGAATTTCCTTCCATTTTTTTTCTATACATAGGTTAATTTTTGAATTTTTAAAATGTGTTTCACAGTTGTAATCAAAGAGTGTTATACTGCATTTCAATGCACTATGACACCATTGACTGTGAAATGCCCCATTATTCTATATAGCACCAGAAGGAAAAATCATTGCCAATTATATGATGCCACTGACTGAGATACGTTCAGATTTCAGTGATGTTAAAGTGAAGGTAAAAATCGTGTGTGTTAGGATAAATGACCTATATTCTGTATTCCACAAAGCGCACGTTCATGCTGCCCACCTCCCGTCGGCTGGTATGGATGGCTTCACAGCACAGGGGACCTGGATGTCCCCCACATTAGACAAGCTCCTCATCTGGGGTGGGAAGCCCCCTTTAGAAGGGAGAGTGCTCTGTTTGTATTTCTCACATACACATTGCTTTGCACACAGTAGGCACTTAAGAAACATTTCTTGGTTGAATGAATACATAATTAAAGCTCTAGAAGAAATTTACCAACAGAAAAATGTACAAATTACCACAGGCCCAAAGAATGCTGGAAGTCAAAGTTTTGTTGTTGAATAAGGGAGAAGAGATAGATGGAACTACGATCCAGAGGCACTGACCCTGAGCTCTTTAAGGTCATTCCCTTCGTACAGCCTGCCACTGTCTCCACACTGCCTCCTCTTCAGCTGCCCAAGTTCTACATTGTTCTTATCTAAGCCTAGCTCCATAGTGCTGCTTGCTTCTGCCATCTTGGGAAATCATTCACACTTAATAACACTCAATTTGAATACTGACTTAGATTTGCTTAGAGATACCATCGACTAATTTCAAGTAACAACTCACATGAAGCAAATTCAAGAATCATCAAGAGACTGATGAAAAAGAATCACACTTTTCAGAAGAAGCTGAAACACTCAGTCTAAATGGACAATGCATCTTCTGCTTATGCAAAAAGGTCTGAGTGCCCCTGGGAAGTAGAAAGCTCTGTATAGTGAATCTGTATGATTTGGTGATTCAACTTTCTATGGTTGTTCACAAAGATATCTGGCAAAGTCAGCAAAATGGACTTAAATAAAGAAAAGAAATTAAGCCAGACTTAGTTCTGCATGCACGTTCTGAACTAAACCTAAGATCTGTACATTTTGAAAACTATCACGATTTCTCATGCCTTCTATTCCTCTTGTCTTCCTCCACACTCTTATCAAGGATCTATGTGTCTTTACAACATGTAAAGAACTGTACTAAGTTCTGTCAGAGAAATGACAATGGGCCAGAAAATCTGACCTCAGAAAGAGGTTCACACATTCATAATGAAGACATGTCTACTCACAGAGAAGTAAATGACAAGGTAGGGAGAGTGTTAAGTAGTTAGAGGGATGTAGGGGATGTGTGATCAGTTAGCGCCAGGAGAGATTAAGTCCAGCTAGGAGATCAGGAAAGGCTTCAGGGAGGAGGTGTCATTTCATCTGGTCCCCGAGAGGATCTGGGCATATGTGAATAGGGGCACAGACTTGTGGAGGAGAGGCAGGCGTGGGCCAAAAGGCTCCTGTTTTTCCCTCTTACACGACTGTTCATTGTATAGAAAAGAAGATGCTGTTGATGGGGTCTATCCATGAAGTGTTAAAGTGCTGGTCAATGAACGGATCATCACCTTGGGCTGACCACTTTGGAGTACTATAAGTCACACCATCTTGGGGCCAAAGACAGGAAAATACTTTAAGATTTAATGCTGACTGTGCCATTTTAGAGGGAAGTCATTAAAAGGCAAAGCCTGGAGTTAACAGAACATCTGAAATCCACACCTGGTAACTAAGGCACTAAAAACAACAGCACAACATCGTTTTTCAAAACTCAAGGGACAACAGGTCCTCACTTACCATGGACATGGATTCCATTTGGTTGAAAAGAAGAGTTTGTTTCTGGCTGATAAGACTTCAGGTGTGATCCTGAGAGCTGCTGGGTATGGGGAGGCTGTGTTCTCTGCATTACTGAAGAAGGAGCTGGAACTCGCTGGGGGCTGATGTGGTGAGGAGATGGAGCAGAAGGTGCAAACCTGAGAAAACAATTATAAAAGGAAACATGAGGGACTAAAATCGCAGGAGCAAAGACACACATCAAAGCCCGATTCTAATGTCCAATTCTGGCTATATTAATAGCATGACAAAAAGCCCTTTAAAAAAAATCTTTAAGATTTTTGTCTTCCATTTTTAACCACTGACTTATCAATTGAGATACTGAGGAAATAAAAGAGAACAAAGTGGAAATCTAGTCACAATTTGGGTTTGTCAAGCTTCTTAAAAATGAATTTCAAATACTCTATGTTTGGTGAAATTAAAAGCACGTCTTTTGTCAGACCACTTTTCTTCCAATTTTCAAATCCGTTTGCATTTTAGGGGAAATTTGATCCGTATGTTTCTGATTCATTTACACTTAGCTCATAAACATTTTGTTTTGTAAGACGTATCTGAAGTCCAAGAAGTGTTACAACTCTTTATTGTAAGTCTCTCTAATCTTATTTTCTTTAAACAATATATTTTCTTTAGCCAAGAGTAAATTAACTTAAACCTTAAAGGTCAAGGGTAGTTTGAAGTCTAGAACCCAAGAGATCTATGGGAGTTCTTTGCTTGGCAAAGAACACTGCCCAGGGTATAACAGAAACACGATGTGGCACATCTTTTGCAGTCAAATGTGCCAATCACAATAAGACTATTGGTAGTTTCTGAAGAAGGACATACAGGTGTTTAAATAAGGTGCCACCAACTAACCTGACATATAAAATGAATAATGGTCCATTGACCTACTTGTAAAGGAGAACTGGCAGGATGTAATGACTAGATGTAAAATGAGTTTATACTTTCTAACACTGAAGGGGAGGTGTACTTGTAAGGAGAATTTAAAGTTTGATAATGTCCATAGACTACCAAAATGGTACTTGGTCTGCCAGTTCAGTAGGGACCTGGCACAGTGTAGTACAGAAGGTAGCAGGAAATCCATTGGTGCAGTGAAATGAAGCAGAGAAAGAATGTTTGGGAAACCTATATTAGCAATGAATTGTTTAGTCTCCCCAAAAAGGCCTGTGAGTTTAAAACTTTCAATTGGCTGACTCATTGGTTCCCTAGTGGTGGTACACGTACCCCCAGGGGTACGTGCTGGGCTATTCAGGGGTACACAAAAAAATAATCAGTAATGGCAAAAAAACCCCAAAACACAATAAAAAACAAAGTGAAACAAAAAACAAGTAAAGTAAAAAAATGCAAAACATTAGTTATGTCACAATAAATGTTAAGTGTGAATCACCATTAATGGAGACACTTCAAAATTAGATCATATTAGTGAATGATGATGGGTGAGGGCGTGGCCATGAACCCTTCTACCAAACTGCTCTTCTACCAGTCATTACACACAGTTTCAGAGCAATCCATTTGTGATGTTTTTAGAACTTCCCCAAACATAAATACACCCATTGCCAGACTGTTTGATCAGTTTAGTTACTGACTGAGTAAAAGTGTGTTGTCTTTAATTGTGATTCTTTTCAAGTAGTTTTTTTATTTAATGTTTAACAGTTTCAGTTATTATCATCAGTGATTTTTAAGCGTGTCAGTTATGGATTAGTGGTTGAAAACAGGAATGATTAAAAAACCAAAACTTGATGTGGATCATAACCTGTCGCAGAGTACTTCTTAACACATGTCCGCAGCTAGGAGTACACCCACACTGGGAGACAGTAAAAAGTACGTGCCTCAGATACTACACAGAAGGAAAGGAAATACTCTTCAGAGAACATGTCTGCAAATCACTGCTATCTCTTTTTCAAACAATACAATGTCTTAATGAATTCAGGAAATATCTGATGATGTTGAAACTAGTAGTAGATAGAATTAGAAAACGTAAACTCTTTTTTATCCAGGTCGATGAAAGTATAGATGTTGCTAATTTATCTCTTTTGCTTGACATTGCCAGGTAGGAAATAAAATTGAGGAGAACCTGTTTCTTTGATACCCATTGACGGAGCATACCAGAGGCGATTTATAATGCAATCAATGGTTATCTCATTGAAAAGGACATTAGTTGGTCGAATTGTTGTGGTATATGCACCGATGGAGGCAAGCCTATGCCAGGTTGTTTTATTGGCCTACATGGCTAAATTAAAGAAGTAACTCCCCATGTACTATATATAGGGTCACTGCTGCATTCTAGACAAAGTCTAACATCCAAACCACTTCCTAGTGAACTATAGAAGTTCTTCATGAGGCTGTTAAAAATTGTAAATTTTATTAAGTCATAGCCACGAAACTCCAGATTGTTTAAAGTGAGGTGTGAAGAAATGAATAGGTTCACAGCATATCCTTTTTGCACATGGAGGTAAGTAAGGTGACTATCCCCTAGCAAAGTACTTCTTAAACGGATTTGTGAACTTACACATGAAGT
This sequence comes from Lyroderma lyra, assembly GCA_004026885.1. NCBI lineage: Eukaryota > Metazoa > Chordata > Mammalia > Chiroptera > Megadermatidae > Lyroderma > Lyroderma lyra. The sequence continues at coordinate 279,494 of PVJL010000315.1, read as the reverse complement.
CCAGGTATTTTTGAAGACCATCATTTCCCTCTTGCTCCAAAGTTTCAGGACAGTGATTGGCTTCAAAGCATTGCATGTTTATCAAATATTTTTCTAGAAATAGACAAACTTAACTGGGGACTTCAGAACAGCTGAATCACTATACTCTAAGTAACCAACAAAATTGAGTCAATGATTGCAAAACTGGATTTCTGAAAAGTGTGTATTCGAAGAGGTCAGCCTGAAGTTTATGAACTTCTGATCTAAGAATGATTTGCACCTATCCCAAAAGGTGAAAGAGAATTTTGTAAGTCACTTGGAAGGTCTTAAAGTGTCCTTTTATAAGTACTTCCCTCAACATGGAAAAGAAAACAATTGGATTGCAGATCCCTTCAATGAAGAATGCTTCAAAGAAGCTAAACTATCAATCAATGAAAAAGAGCAGTTGATCGAACTTTCAACTGATTTTTCTTTAAATTCTGATTCTAAAAGAAAGCATCTATTACCTTCTGGGTAGATGTCAGTGAGGAATACGAACAGCTCAGTGAGAGGGCACTCAAATACCTCTTGCCATTTACTAACACTGAACTAGTGGAGAGAGCTTTTTCTTCTTACACCTTCATAAAAAGTAGTACCACAATAAGCTTATTAATGCAAGTCCGGATTTAAGACTCTGTCTTGCATCTTTTGAGCTTGATTTCAAGAAACAAAGTGCATCAAAGCAAGCTCAGTGATCTTGTTAACAATGTTTCAATTGGCTAGTGATGTGCATAAAAATTATTACAGATTTTTTAGATAACACAAATAACTATTATTAATAATAAATTAAAAGTTTGCTAAATACTTGATCATCATGATAATATTTAACTGTGTCATGAATACTATAAAATTAAATCTGTGGTTTGTATTTTTAGTGTAGTAATTTTTTTTCCTAACTTATTACCTCATTTCTACTATTTCATATTAAGATAGGCACTGAACAAAAGTGTATTTAAAAATAGTTGCTTTTAAAACAAGGGGTACAATGTATAGAAATGGGTTTAAAAGGGGTACACAAGTAGAAAAAGGTTGGGAACCACCGGGCTGGTTCTTAAGCTTTGCAGAAGAACGGGCTTTGTTTTACACTAACACGCAGAGGCTGCCATCTGCGTACACCACTTACTTCACAGGCACAAATCACCGTGTAGGCTTTTGTGTAGGCCCATAAATGATGAAAAGGAGCACAAACCACTCAAGTTTATGAAGTAGTTTGCAATGCTCTGAAGCGGAATATTTAATGAGGCAGAGCTTCTACATTCGTCCTGCAGCTGTAAGGGGCCGTGGGATGGAACACCGTTTTGCATTCCCCTTAGTGAGGGATGAAGAGGCTACGCAGGAAGGAGGTGTAGAAGCCGAGACGGGGGTCTGGACCGCATAACCCTGCAGAAGAGACGTCAGAGGGTGCTTAAACAGACCAGCTGGGTTACGGTGCCCGTTTAATCAATGATTTGTACCTTTGCTCGGCTGAGAAAGAGTAGTAAGGAAGCGCCCTGTGCCAGTAAGCATGTATTTCCCAAGCACATCCTCTTAACTGGAATTAGTCTGAAAGGTGTGCCACACGGGCTTGAGAGAAAGCACAGCAAAGCACACGGGCGCTTCTCTGGGAGCAAAGTAAAAATTCATGTGCCAGCATTCCTCGGGTGGAGGTGATTTTCTTGGGGAACATGTCCTTAATGTGTCTCAAAAGCCATCCTGACATGGTGGAACGGGGATGGGGAATTATGGGGTCACAGACTAGCGCCAGGAGCCCACCCTACCATCCAACGTCAGAATCCCGTGGGCAGGAGTCACTCCCCTGGGAGGGAGCGTGGGGGAGGGTTAGGAGTGGAAAGCAACCTATATTACAACTAAGTAGCCATCACTGCCATCTCAATTTTGTTTTTTGGGCAAAGCGGCAAGATGCTCTGACGGGCTTCCTAATTGTATTTCTTCATTTGAGAATAAAAGATGCAACGTGTGCCAGATGGTTTTCCGATTTTTTTCTTCTGGTACTCGGGCCACCTTTCTTTCCTGCTGGGGACTGATGGAGCAGGAAGGTATGGATTGGGCAAGCTGCGGTATTTGGAAGTATGACCCTGAGTGATAACATGAGCTGATGGAGAAGAACAATTTCATTTCACAGCTCCCCAGCCCCACAGTACAGTTAAGTCTGACTCATGAGCAAGGGTTTGAATAACAAAGAGTAGAAAAGGTGATTAGCAACATAAAACCTTATATTTTTATAATTTGGGGTGAATTATGATTACTAGCTATAAAAAAGGGGGAATATTCAACCAACTAAAAGAACAGACTTAACTTGTGCATTTTATGAGTCATCTAGAATGTAAAGTCTATAGAATAGACTCTATTTCTCCATATTGATTAGATATCTACATAGAAACTATTATCTATCTAGAGAGTATATAATTATATGCCAATTAACATCATTCTTATCTTATTCATTCATACGCGTTTCAAACCCTGGCCACGTTCTCTAGGCTACCACATATTACTTAATATAATAATAATGATGAGAAAAGAAAAAGACATTTGATGGCACAGACATGAGGTTTTAGCATTGCTTATTACCTCAGAGACCCAAGGGGAATAAAATAATACCGACTGAGCCTCCAGCTGAATCTATATTTTGTCTTTTGCTAATTCAGACTGGATTTTTTCTATGTTATTCAAATAAATAAGATTATATAGTATAAAGTTAAATAATTTTGAAATATAATGTCATTCCATGTAAATTATTAATAACAATTTAAGTATAAAATATTCTGAGTATTCTAAGTAAATAAATGTATACCCAAAGTAGTGTTTGATCTGGAAAGAAAAGAATTGGTACAAAATTTTAACTTGTACATGTACAGAGAAAAGATAATAAGTGATTTAAGACATGATCTTGATCATCCAGACAATTGGTAGCAACAAGGAAATAAGAATTCAGCACTAAAAATTCCAGTATTAAGAAGGGAGTGCATAAATGTGACTGATTTTCAAGCACAGCACATAGATTTAATTTTCTTACTGCCCAAAAACACAACATAGTATTTTATTGAAGTCTCTCACAAACTCTCTATTACTTTAAATTTGATTTTTATAAACTTGGTGACTTGTTAACCAGCACATGGTAGAACAGAAATAGCACATGACACTCTGGGGTGCCAGAGCAGGAGAGGAGGGGAGGTAAGTGAGTACTGTTGTTCAGGGCAAGGCCTTGGGAGCATGCAAAATAATCACTGATGACTCAGCAAGAAAGAGGCCAGCAACATTGTTTCAAAAGTTAAAAGGAAGGCAGTGTGGAGGTTCCTCAGAAAATTGGGAATGGAGCTACCATTTGACCCAGCAATCCCCCTTCTGGAGATCTACCCAAAGAACTTGAAAACCTTTGTCCGGAAAGACTTATGTACCCCAATGTTCAATGCAGCGCTGTTCACAGTGGCCAAAACATGGAAACAACCAAAGTGCCCTGCGACAGATGACTGGATAAAGAAGCTGTGGAATATTACTCAGCTGTAAGAAAAGATGAAATATTGCCATTTGCGACAAAATGGATGGACCTGGGGATCATCATGCTTAGTGAAATAAGCCAGACAGAAAAAACAAAGAACTGTATAACCTCACTCATATGCGGAATATAAAACTGAAAGCAAAGAAAAAAGAAATGAACAAACAAACAACCCATGGACACAATCAATAGTTTAATGTTTATTTGGGGACGAGTGGGTTAGGGAGGGGAGAAGGGAGAGGGGGTGGGAGAGGAGGGGGGAAGCTAAATACAAGGTGATGGAAAGAGAACTCACATTAGGTGGTGAACTGATTATACAACAAGCTGACAATGCACTGTAGAATTGTGTGCCTGAAACCTATGTAATCCTTGCTAACAGATGTCACCCCAATAAGTCTAACAATAAAAATGAATTAAAAAAAAAAAAAAGTTAAAAGGACTCAAGAAGCTTGAGTAGTTGGAGGCCATTTACTCCAGAAGCAAGCAAACCAACAAAAAATATGCAAACTTAAGGCAGAAACTCACTAAGCAAAACATAAAATATTTCTACTGTTACTGAGGGTGGGATGAATCCTATTTTCTTAAGTGTGCGCAACTATTTTCCAACCTTGCTTTTTTTTAACACGCATATGAATAAACCAAAATGAATTTGATCTAAATATTATGCCCAAAACAAGGACATTTTTTAGATTCAAACAAGGTAAAGTTAAAAAATTTTATGCTAAAATAAATAAACAATTTTGATGCTGAGTAAATTGCAATGATTTATAATTTTGCCCCTATAGAACATCTCATTTCTCCATTCCATCAGGACAAGATGTCATTATTCTAATTCCTAATTTCTTCTGAGTTACAGCAGTGTCCAAGAGCCAGAGGAGAGATTGTCACAAATTTTTCTAGGCCCAAATATTCTGATTTGCACACGTCACAGATATCGTTCAAGACAGCTTTCTAGTCTCTTCTCTGGCTGTTTATACTTTCATGAAACAACAGAAAATTGTTATGTAAATATGTACACAACAGATTAGAATTTTTAAAAAAATCACTGCTTACCAGAAATAGATCACACAAAAGCAAATCAGAGAACTGAATCAACCATTTGCACTCATTTAGTGCAGGAGTTTATTTAACCTTAGCTTGAGCCATGGTTCAATGGCTTGCCAAAGAAAACCAAAAAACAAACCATAAAAAAACCAGGATGCGAGAAATCAGGTTTTAAAGAGGTCATAAAAGATCTAAAAAATTAAAAAAGTTTCTGCAAATATTTATCATACACATCTTGGAAAACTGTCTGATATTTGGGGGTATTTACTTGGTTATGTTCTTTCCTTTGTGTGACCTGCTCCTACCTTCTCTTCACACTAAGCTTCCCAACCTTGCCCTGAGTTGAGCCAGAAGCACAGAGGTTATCTTTCCTACAAATGCAGAACTCAGTCTTAAATTTTTTCATAGAACAATGGGTCCCAATCAAGATATGCCGAGCTGGCAAGGATCACATGCAGAAAAACTACAAATGACAGGAGAAACAGACGGACGTGCTTGAAGACAGATGTACTAGAAGTCCTGAGCTTGAAGTCTGTCTGGATAATCTTGAATAAATTACTTGATTTCTCCCAGCCTCAGTTTCAAGTGTAAGATAAAGATAATCTTGACTCTCACTGGGGATCATAAAATCTGAGATAACATTTTTATTTATTCATTCAAGACATATTTATTGAGTAGTGACCAAGTGGGTGGCACTGCTTTAAGAACTAGGGATAAAGAAACACACAACATATCCTTATCTCTGTGGAATTTACATGTTAGAGAGGGGAGGCAGGCAATGAACAAATTTAAGTAAGAAAACTGTGTATTGTGCTAGAGAAAATGAGTATGATAAAGAAAAATAAAGAAAGGAAGGTGATAAATAGTGTGGATTATGAATAAGTTTAAATTGGGAAGTTGGAGATACCAAAGTACTCTAAGACCATGTGACACTTTGTACCATCTGACACTTTCCAGATGACAGATACATGGCTACAGAATGACTTCTCTCGATAGAATATAAATTTAAGGTATCCTTGAGATTAACATGCATCTACTTCTTGAGAGTTATAAAAGACTGTGGTTTGAGCGTGGCATTAGACTATCTATGGAGTTTTATTTTAAACTCCCCCCATACACATACACCCCTATGGTTTGATGGCCACAGTGTGCATGTGTTAGCACTCCAAAATTATTTTTTTCTTTTTTAAAATTTTAATTACAGTTGACATTTAATATCATTTTATATTAGTTTCAGGTGTACAGCATAGTGGTTAGACATTTATATAACTTACAAAGTGATGCCCTGATTAGTCTAGCACCCATCTGATACCATAGTTATTACAACACTACTGACTAGATTCCTTATGCTGTACTTTATATCCCCATGACTATTATGTAACTACCAATTTGTACTTCCTAATCCCATCAGTACTCCCAAACCCCTTCCCATCAGTTCTCTGTATTTATGAAGTTCTTAAAAAATCTCAGGGTTCTTTTTTCCCTTAACTATTCAGATATGGGGGGAAAAGCTCAAAGAAAATGAGGCATTTACTCATCTGGCTAATTTTCTAGTTCTAGGAGCAGTTAGTTTGTGCTCTTATTTCTTTGTACTGGGTTTCCCAAAGGAGTATCTTCAGTTCACAAATTCACATAATCATAGAATGTTCTAACTGAGGGCCCTGGAGCATCACCTTATTTGAATGAGATTAAAGTAGGCCCAGAGACATGAAATGATTTGCCTAGTCCCACAGCTAGTTCTCCAGATACCACTTTATTCCAATAAGGTAAGATGCTTTCTAGTGGAGATATAAAGCAAGGCAGAGGCGTGGGTTGAGGGAAGATGGAAGAGGACTCCTGTGGGCATCTGAGATTTTGATCCTTATCAACAGCTGATTTTAAAGAAATCTGGCGATGGAGTCAGGTTCCCCAGTTAGCTTTGGTGAACCTGCTCAGTTTTGAACTGAGGTTCATGCCCAACCTGGGCCTATAACTTTAGTCTTTTCAATTGGATAATTACTTTCCCTTGTCTGTAAGTCCAAAGTACTTCTATGTTAACTAAAAGTTTTATTTTTTCAAACAAAATTGACTAAAAGACAGTGTTTTAAGTCAAGCACATGTCATAAATATCTTACTTTTCTTCATTTGTTCTGTATAAGTAAGCAGTGCTTGCAAGAAGCAATATGGAATTGCATGTTATAGCACTGTTTTGGGGATGAACACTTTGAAAAACGGTGTTTACATGACTCACCCGATTAAATGTCGGTTGATATGTGCTTTGGATGGTCCCCCCCAACCTGTCCGTGGGGGCTACAGCCTTCCCAAAGAAGGCCGAATGCATCAGAACAGCTTGCTTCATTGTATTCACATGAAAAATAGTATTGATTTGCTGCCAGGGAGTAGAAATAATGGATACAAACTGGTCTATGGTGGATTGGGGAGGTATTTTTTATTCCCCCAAAGAAATGTGGGGTATCACCTGTGGTGGCTTTAAAATTCATCTGTGAAAACTAATCAATGAAAAATGGCTTTAGCAGTTGGCCAACTCCAGAGGGGGAGAAAGGAATCCTTTTCAAAACCGAAAAAGACAAGCACAGTTTTAAGGATTTTACATCTGATTTAACATCTAAAAAAAAAACACCCCAATAATAATACCCCACTTTGTATAGCCAGACAGCACTCCATTTAGGTAGACTTCAGTGGTCTTTATAACGATTTATGAATCACTTCATGAATTCCTGGCTGATTCATCTGGGTGACTATAGTATCTACTTATACTTCCCTTCTGTCTCACAAAAGAGACAGTTGGACTCAGTTCAATCCAGATTTGTCCCCGAATGAATCACAGCACGTTACTGGGGGAACTGCAAATTGAATTCTGCTTCTGAGACAATCAAGACCAGCTTTCAGAAATGAAGAAACTGCCGCTGGGAAGTGTGGGTAATTGCAACATTGTTCATCTGGGCAGGACCAAAGCAGGCCAAGAGCTGTATATGTCCATCTGAGGCCTCTTCCAAACTCGTCAAAGAGCAGAATCCATCCCCTGGAAGGGCTTTGTGTTTATTTCTCCTTACAAGAGGCCAGGTCAATATTAACTGCAAATAATTTATCACTTTGGACGAGACCAGGACTCAAAAATAATTACTCGAGCCTCCACAGAGCACGACAAATTGAGGGCTGTGAAGCTGGCTCTAAATGAAATGATCCTAAGGTTTTTTTTGTTTTTTGTTTTTTAAAAAAGATTCACATATATATTATAATGAATGTTTGTGAGAAATAGAAAAGGTAGAGGGTTCTGGAGCAATTTCTCCACTTGGGTATACAAAGTCAGTTATTAATTAAGAAATTATAGTAATAATACCCAAGGCAGATAACTGTATTTTTTTTCCGGTAAATACTGACATATGGCTTAGGGCATCACAGTACCCTACCCTCTCCCACCAACCCCCAGGAGAAATGAAAAGGGAGGAGGAGAGGACATCAAAGATATGGTAGACAATTGAACTATGCAGGACACATTTAACCACGAGATGGAGTTTTTTTTGTTTGTTTTTTTTTTTTTTTGGTTTTTTTTTTTAATATCTTGCCTGCAGAATTGGCTGTGAACTCAGTTGTTTGTCTATTTTAGAATCTATGCTGCGGGGAAAGAGGCAAGAAAAGTCTGATTCTGTCAAATCCTTTTCAGAAAAGCACCAACCAGGGGAAAATGTATCCGGAGTGATCTTAGACATTTGATGTAAAAAATTATACTATGAAAAAACCCTGCAATGATATCATCTCTTTGGCAGTTCTGAATATGTCAATGGAAGGGGAATTAACTCATGGCTCTGTGGCAAAAGGAAGATTCTCTTGTTCAGCATGGTGTTCAGCACAGAGTTGAGTCAGCTTTGCAGTAAAATGCATTAGATTTAAAAAAATTCAGAAGACAGTGTTATAAGAATGCCAAAGGAGAAATGGAGGAAAAGAAATGTTATTTTTTGTCTAAACATGAGAAAGGGAGGCACAGGTAGAGAAAAACTGGCCTCTTGCATGCCTTTCTTGTGATCTCGAACTGCAAATACCAGTTTCTTGACTACATCAGAAGAACTTTTAGAACTAACTTCAAATGCAGCCCTCCTGCCAAGTATGGCCAGGTGCTTTTGAAAGCCACTGCCAAATGAGACCTCAAAAGTCAATATAATTTATAAATTTGAAAAGAAACTAGCTGGGTGGCGGTTTGGTCAGTAATAACATATGCTGTCATTTGGCTAGAGAGATGAATTGGAGGAAACAACATGTATCGAAAAAGTTCACAATCCGAAAGGGGCTCTTGGCTCTTATGGATGGAAAGAGCATCACATACTTGGTTGTAGACTACTATTCTGTACCTCCAGCACCTCATCCAGTACTATGCAAAGATAAGTATTTAATAAATGTTGGTTGTTCCTGTTGAAAAATACTCTGTTGAACAGACCACTGGTTCCAAAGACTTGGCTCCCAACTTGGTGCCAATTCTTAAGTCTAGGTAGATTGGTGCAAATATTCAGGTGGACATTATATTTGCCCAAAGATCACCATTTCTGTTTCTTGGAGGAGAACATCTTGTTCAAGAGAATGACTCCAATCATTTCCTCTGAGAAAGATGATCAAAACAGACAAAAGTTGTCCTCCTTGCAACGAAATGGAAAAACAACTGAAGACTATTTCTCAGAAAAGCAAGAAGACTAATCCAAAGAACTCTGTCTTTTGGTTTCTGCTCACCTCAGTCGTCTCGTGATCACTAATAAATACACAGTCCTTCACTTGCAAAAAGATAGATAGTCTCTTAGCAGTCACTTCCCTCAACTGTTCTAACCCAAGAGGGGAAAAGACAAAATCGATTTCCAGATCACACTGTATAAAACATCAAGGAAAGGCTTCCCTTTGAACAGTCTTTTCTACGTCAGAGACGAGGCACTTTGTAACATGGGGATGTCTTGACTCAGGCTGGAATGGCTTGTGGGCTTTCACTTGGGGAATTCTGGCTCCAGATGACTTGCTGTTTTAGAGAAAGCATATGAAAAGAACACACTGACACATTTGAATAATGTAATGGCTTAGTTTGAACTCCATGTTGCTTCATGCTAATGCCCTGAAGTGGAGGTTGCAAGAAAAGGAATTTTCTTTAACCTCAAGACTTCCTTGTTACTGTCATGACTCACTTTCATGACTGAAACTCCAAGGGACTAAAAAAACATCATCTTGGGCTTCACATGAGGTAGATTTGTTTGGAATGTAGGAACAAAATAAAGATGGCTGATTTGGCATTCAGAGGTGAAACAACTTTGTTGGCATTTGAAAAATATATAATAGTTCCTTTTACAGGCATTCTAATGGTTGGTTTGTGGTGTACACTTGTAATTAATATAAAATGAAGAATTCTGTATTTTGCAATTAAAAATACATAGAAAACAGTTTGATGTGAATGAATACTTGAACCACAGATCAAGCTATTTGGTAAAGTGCCACATGTACGCACAGAACAGCGTCTCTTGGCTTGCCATGAAGTAACCCAGAGGAGAATGTGGAGATGGAAGAACAATAATCATCTGTTCAGGGTTGTTACCTTTCCCAGAAATAATAAAGGAATCATAGTCATAGTTCTCCATTCCGTTCATGGTCATTCATCCCACAGAAGTTATTCCACATGTGCTTACAGCTAACTTGTTCACAACCCTTCCCCATCTAAGCACGGAGGGGAAGGGTTGTGAACAAGTTAGCCATAAGCATGACATCGTCTCTGCTCTCGGGGAAATCTCATTGTAGTGGAATGAAAGTAGATCGGTAACACACAGTGTAATTTCTAGGGGTGTTAAATCTATGAAGAAATATTGAGCAGTAAAGGAGTAAAGTACGGTTGGAGAGGGGAATTTTAGATGAAGTTGTCAAGAAAGGCTTTTCCGAAGAGGTAGCATTTGACCAGATACCAGAAATGAAGACGCAACTCATGTAAACTTCCGGTGAAGCTGCCTCTCACATTTCAAAAATATCAAGTACCAAGGCCCTGAGGCCAGATGAGTTGGTGTACTCCAGGAACAATGAGAAGGCCAGTGTGTCTGGAACAGATTAAGCAAGAGGAGCAGTTGTAAATAAATTTGATGAAGGCCAGAACATGGAGGGCCATATAGACTTATAAAAACAAAACAAAACGAAATTAAAACACTTGGGCTTTATTTCAAGTATGGTGGGAGAAGGGATATGAGCAGGAAATCTTCAGTGATTCGATTTACTCTTTAAAGGGCAGGTTTTCCAGTGGAAGAGAAGGCCTGTGTGCCTTGATCTGGTGAGGGAGGAAGGCAAGACTGCATATGGGAGACCAATTTGGGGGTGCTGTGGTTGAGACAGTAGGGGATGGTATTAACTAGGGTTGGAGAAATAGAGCTGATTAGGCTTAAATGTATCTCAACTAACAGAACAAATAGATTAATCAGATGTGAGAGTATTTGGGGAAAAGGAGGAATCAAACTTGACTCCTAGGCATTTTAGGTTTTTAATTTAAGTTTTAATTTTTTTTCAGTGGTGCCATCCACAATTACTAGGCAGGTAAGAAGAAAGTACCAGTATCACCCATTTCCCCATACGTGTGATGACTAGGAGTAAATGAGCATGACCTATTTATGAAGCTATCAGTAAGGTGAGTATCTCTATGAGAAAGAAGTTCATTCCAAAGGACAATAACCCAACTGATATTTGCCACAGAGGGTGAAGCACAGCTGTCGTCATGAATCAATATTTAAGAAGTGTAAAGACTGGTGGGTTTTTCTTCCCTGGAATAAACAGATAAGTACCAGGAACTTTTGACAGATTTAAAGAAAACAAAATAGAAAAATGACCCCAAGTGTTTCCAATCTAAGGCTGAAGCTTTAATTGCCATTTTCAAGGTTAGGATATTGGAATTTTCTGCCTCTTCACTGTTCACAGTGTTGACATCAGGAAAAACATTCACTATATTCAGTGACTTGCAATATAGGGTGTGTGTGTGTGTGTGTGCGTGCGTGCGTGTGTGTGTGTGTGTGTGTGTGTCTGTGTGTCTGTGTGTCTTTTTCTTTGACGCTCAGTGTTTCTTCAAAACCCTGGAATGTCAAACTCGTATTATAAAATACAAGCTTTGAATTGCAAGGGACAAAACTGTCTTTTTAATTGCATTGAAAAGGAAAATAACAGAAACCCCACTGTATTGCTTTATCAGTTTAGGGTATACAAAGAATAGCCTTGTCGGCTTGAGGTCTAGACAAATCATTTGTCCATTCTTTGTCATTTCTTCTTTTGTTGGCCACAGATTACATACTAAACTCTTGCTGGGTGGATAACCTCATAAGGAGGCATTTGGAATATAAACCACCATCACCAGAGTACACTTATTAGTCAAATACACGAATCCTTGTCCTCAGGATAAAGTTCAAACTTCTTAATGCAGGTCATGAGGCTCCTCCCACATTTATACCTGAAACTCCATCCTGCTCTCTTTCCCCTCGGAGCTTTTGAACACACCCATGTTACCTGACCAGGTCCAACAGACCTTCAGCTTTTACGGAGGCATTTTTTCTTCTATTTCTCCCTCCCCAATTTTGGGTTAATGATCTTCAGCTCCCTGTAGCACCCTTTCATAACATCAGAAATTAGGCTTGCCTGTTGACCTGGTAGTCTCTCATTATACTGGATACTTTATGAGGACAGGACTCCTGTCAGTCTTATTGACTATTATATATCAGTTCCAACATAGTGCTTGTTACACAAATAATAGCTGAGTAGATGATGACTCAATAAATGAATGAATCCAATGCTGAGATAGATATAGGTAAGCTTTACTATTTTACACGATGCTTAAGATTGTTATCCATTATTGCAAATATGCTAGATTAAGAGGAAAGATGAAGAGGTTTCCAGTCAAGATGGTGGAATAAGTAAATTCTGTACTTGCATCCTCTCATGACCATATCACAATTGCAACTAAACTACAAAACAACTACCATAAAGCATCACCTGAGGACTAGCTGAACAGTTCTGTAACTAAAAATATACAGAAGAAGCCATGATGAAACTAGTAAAAGGGGCAGAGACACAAAATGAACTAGTCCCACACCCACAAGTAGTAGTTAAAAATCAGGGGGGATATCTCAGTTGCAGAGTTCCCCCCAGGAGAAAGGAGTCACAGTCCCATACCAAGCTCCGCTGTCCAAGAAAAGAAGTCCTCAACTTTTGCTTATGACAACCAGTGGAGATTGTGGCTGAGTGAGACAGAGGGGCTGTTAGAGTATCATGTGCTACTTTTAAAGGGCCCCCACATGGAATTACTTGCTGATGGACTGACTCACACTGAGCTCCCTGGTTCTGAGGCAGCAGCTTGAAAGGCACCATGGACATACATAGAAGAACAAATTGTCTAGCTTCAGGGTGAGACTTAGTTGGGCAGCTTTACTCCGGAGAGAAGTGCTGGCAGAATCCATCGTTTCTTTGGTGAGCCCTTCCATCACTGAGAGTGCAGACATAGGTGGCTACTATATCTGAGTCTCCATCAACCTGGCTAACACTGGTTGCCCTACCATGGTGATTCCCCGAGCCTTTGTCCTATCCAACATGTGGGCCCTTCCAGTGGCTTTTCCATGCAAATAACCTGTCTTGGCTCATGCTGCAGATTTTCCTAAAAACTCTCAACGGTGCACAAATCCCAAATAAGAAGCATCTGGCCTCAGTCTATCCCATACCTCTTGCTAAATGGCCCCAAGCCTAGCACTAACAGCAGCTGGCCTCAATTTGCAGCTTAGCCTCTCTCAGGCACCTTTAAGACCAGCACAAAAGGCAACCATCTGCAGATCACTTCGCAGCTTATACGAAGTGGCCCTGCAAAGGGCATAGGCAGTGGCTGATGTTGGCCTGCAACAGAGCCCCTCCCAAGAGGCCCCAGAACCAACACCCACAGCTTTAGACCACACCAAAGCACCACCCACCCAACTCCACAAACAACACACCCAACGGTAGACTGGAAAGGCTCCAGAACCCCACTAAAGCAATTCCCACTTCATGGGGTCAGCCCCTGCAAAATAGTTCCTCCATTACAGTCACGGCGAATCCTTACAACCAATAAATTCGAAGTTCAGTCCCTCCCACTCATGTGCAAACAGTAACCAAGGCTCAACTACAATAGCAGGGCACACACAATGCACACAAAGGACTCACCTGGAGCACCTGGCTCAGGACACTTACTACATAAAACCACTCTACTAAGATAAAGTGACATAGCAACTCTACTTAATACATAGAAACAAATACACAGAGGTAGACAAAATGAAGAGACAAAGAAACATGGCTCAGATGAAAGAACAGAACAAAACTCTAGAAAAAAACCAAACATAATGAACATTAGCAATTTATGAGATGCAGAGTTCAAAACATTGGTTATAAGGATCCTCAATAATCTCAGTGAGAACTAAAACAAAGAGACAGAAAACATAAAATTGAAGACAGAAATCATTAAAAAAAAACCAATCAGAAATGAAGAATACAATAACTGAAATTAAGAATACATCAGAGGGAATCAACAGTAGATTAGATGAAGAGAAGATCGAATCAATGATTTGGAATATTTGTATAAAGTAGCAGAAAACATCCAGAAAAAAGAAAAAGAATTCAAGAGAACTGAGAATAATTTAAGGGGCCTCTGGGACAACATTAAGTATACCAACAACTGCATCATAGGGGTACAAGAAGAAGTGAGAGGACAAGAAATTGAAGGCCTAATTGAAGAAATAATGACGGAAAATTTCCCTAACCTGGTGAAGGAAATAGACATACAAGCCAAAAGGCGCAGAGAGTTCCAAACAAGATAAACTGAAAGAGGTTCACACCAAGATGCATCCTAATTAAAATGCTGAATGTTAAAGACAAAGAAAGAATCTTAAAAGCAGCAAGAGAAAGGTAGTTAGTTACCTACAAGGGAGCTCTTATAAGACTGCCAATTGATTTCTCAATAGAAATTTTGCAGGAAAGAAGGAATTTGCATGAGTATTCGAAGTGATGAAAAGCAAGGAACCTACAACTAAGATTATTCTACCTAGCAAAGCTATCATTTAGAATCATAGGACAAATAAAGAGCCTCCAGGACAAGAAATAGCTAAAGGAGTTCATCACCAACAAACCAGTATTACAAGAAATGTTAAAGGGACTCCTTTAAGACAAAGATAAAAAATATGAATCATAAAATGGCAATAACTACATACCTATCAACAATTACTCTAAATGTAAATAGAAGAATTATGAATTCATAGTTACAAAATAGTCATGAAGATATAAAGGACAGCATAAAAAGTACAGTCAATAGCATTGTAATGGCTATGTGTGGTGTCAGATGGGTACTAGATTTATCAGTGTGATCACTTCGTGGGTTGTAGGGATGTCCAGTCACTATGTGAAACTAGCATAGTGTTGTAAGCCAACTATAATTGAAAAATAAAAAAATTATTTAAAAAAAAGAGAGAAAGATTACGTGGAGTGTGAGTGTGTGTGCATGAGTGCGTACGTGTGTGTGTGTGTGTGTGTGTGTGTGTAAGCTGTGAACAAGTGGAGTGGTGAAGACACCAATGTTGCTGCTGTTTAATCAGAAAAGTCCAGAGGAAGGACAGCAAAGCAACAGGGCTGTTGCTTTGGGCTGTTCAGGTGCTACACATGCAAATAAGAGAGAATGGTAAATATCAGGTTTCCTAGTATTGAAGACCACAGGAAAGCAGTGTAGGGAACCCCAGCAATGAATGATGATGGCGAGTGACACTTAGCAGTGTGTGTGTGTGTGTGTGTGTGTGTGTGTGTGTGTGTATGAGTACATAAATTAGAACAACTATTTATTGTGTCAATGTATGGTGTTACATTAGATGGGGACTTCAAGAATTGGGATCACCACCATCTAGACTGAATCAGGAAGAAAAGTCCTTTCTGAGAACTTCGCACCTAGACAGTAGGAATTAGCAATGGCGCCTGTTTCCTAGGCATTCCCCTCACTGATCCTTTTCTCTTGTCAAACCCTCCTCAGCACCTACCACTGTGTTGTCCCTAACATTCTCTGTTGTTGATTCCTGTACTGGATTATACATTCCATGAGGAGAAAATATCTTTTCCTTAGTTTCAGTGTTCTCTAGCTCAGAGGTAGAATTCATAGGAAGTCCTTAACAAATCGCTTCACTGTAGTCAGTCCACAGGTCCCCTTAAGCTCTGCCACTTGTACTATTAGAGCACACACCAGGTTGGTGGCCTTCTTCAGAATGGAGAGAGGCAGCTGACAAGCACAAGACAAACAGCACAAATCCAGCTGACTTACTGGAACAGCAAGATTTCTCTATCTCAAAATGAGACTTGCATCAGTATTTCTATATTTTTCTGGTCTAAAAGACATACTACATGAATTAGTATTTCTTAAGACTCTAGGTTCTCTAAAGGGAAGCTACTATTAAAAAGTACCACTGGCTTCTTCAACATGACATAGTAAAACACCACTTTCCATAATAAGTTTAAACCAACATTAGGTGATGTGGTGTAATACTGCTAAAATCACTGAAATGATGTGTCATTCAGAGAATATTTCAAAATAAAAATGGGATCTTGTCAAATTAACAAAACTTGCTGTTATTTTATTTTACAATGGTTTAAGAATAAAAAAAACCTGATGCTAACTGAACAGATGTGGTGGACCTTTCCTGACTTCTGACAGTGACTCAGCCCATTTTATTAATAAGTTAAAGCTAAGTAAATTATGAATCAATGCCCATAAAGCAGGAAAAAATGCCAGTTTCCCACTAAAAATCGCAAAGTGTGATAAACCTATTTCCGTTAAGAAAACTGCTGGAGTTTTTACTGGGGGATTTCCCAGGCAAACAGAGGCAAAGATACATAAACCAAAAGCGGAAAGTAAGCACATTTCCTCTTAGTGTTTTTATGTTAAACAGTAATGCAAACACAGTGAATAATTCAGGACTATTTCATGTCATCCTCCTCTCCAAACCTGATCAGAAGAGATAACCTTCCACACACTTGCCCATTCCACTTGGGTGGGCACAGGGATGGAGCACACATCTTGTGGGAACGGCAGAGCAGCAAGGAGGCAAAGGCACAAGAGTAAAACGTCCACTCCATTCACCCAGCTACATAAAGTACCACTACCTTCCCCTTTCTCTCCATTGTCCCTTCTATGATTATTTACATGATCAACCACTGTAGTTATTTAACAATAAGCTTCCAAATCTGACTCCCTCGCCAAGCCAAGGTTGCCTGTTTTTATGTTAGCAGTGACAGCTACTGAATGTCTGCTTCATGCCATGTAATATGCCACATGCTTACCTGCTTTAGTTCATTTACTCCTAATTGCCTATGAGGTGAAAACTAAGGCTCAAAAGAGCTAAGGAACGCCCCATCACCTGTGTTGTATTTCTACCAAAAATGTTACAATGAATCTATTTAGTATAAAAGGATCAGACAAATCCGAACTGTAAAACAGTCTACAAAAGAACTGGCCCGAGTTCTTAAAGAACTGTCAATATCATAAAGACAGTAACGATGATGATGATAACCCTTTAAAAGCTATGGAACTTCATTAGATTCAAGACCAAAAAGAAATGAGAAATGTGATCCTTGTTAGATCTTGGATCATAAAAAGAAAAGAAAGGAAAAAAAAGAAATTCATTATTCACACAATTGGAGAAATGTGAATATTGATTGTATATTAGATAATAATACTACATTCATGTTAAATTTCCTGAGTGTGCTAATTATACTGTGATTATACAGAAGAACTTCCTTCTTGGGGGATCTCTACTGAAATAATTAGGATTAAAGCTTAATGATACTTACAATAATCTCTCAGATGTTTCAGAAACAATAGGTAAGCAAACAAACAAAGGATCTCTCAAGTCAGAGAGTGAAAGACAAAAAGAGGGAGAAGGGGGTAAAATATTAAGAATGGATGAATATGGGTGTAGGGTGTATGGGTGGTTATTACACTATTCTTGAATTTTTTCATATGTTACAACTTTCAAAAGAGGAAACAGAAAAAAGTGAAAAATTAAGAAAAAATGTTAACCAAAAAACAAAAACAAGAAAACAAAAACAACCCCCCCCCCCCCCCCCCGCCCCAAGCATCAGGAGCATCTAAGGACCACATTCAAACAATTAGCAAGTGTAGGAGCTGGAATTCAGATAGCAGGTATTTGAGTGGTTGTTTTTGACTCCAATAATGGCCAAAATCTTTTTTAACATTTATTCTTTTAATGACTGAGTACAAAAAGAAGACACCTAAGACTGCTTTTCTCTTATATTCTCATAGTCATTATGACTATTAATAAGAAGAGGAAATGAAAAAGAAGAGGTCCCAACTGATGGTTTCTAAGCTTCACACTGTGAAAACTAATAACCAGAAATACCATTTAAAATGGAGTCAGGAGGTCACTCAGCGCACACTTACTCCAACAGGAAGAGACATGCTTTGCATCTCTGACAAGAAGTGATACTACTTTACTATCTCAGCAGGAGAAAAAAAAAGATTCCTCCTTGCCCAGTATCAGCTCAGCCAATGGGAGACTGTCATACCTCAGACAATTAAAAGCCACTATAATTGGAACTGTCAGTTTCCTCCAATGT
Organism: Lyroderma lyra; assembly: GCA_004026885.1. Classification (NCBI taxonomy): domain Eukaryota; kingdom Metazoa; phylum Chordata; class Mammalia; order Chiroptera; family Megadermatidae; genus Lyroderma; species Lyroderma lyra. Next base: position 261,322 of record PVJL010000315.1, on the reverse strand, counting down.
CCACTTCTGTTACAACAGCTCCTCCCAAGTCCATGATATTTTACTTTGTTTCTCTGGACTTGCATGTGCTTTGCCGTTAGACGGCATGTCCTGAATGGAAATTCTTTCTTGTTCCCAAATAAACCTATGTTGCTGGCTATATATAGGCCTCTCTATTTGTTTACGGTCAACACTACGTTGTGGAGCATGATTCTGAGCCAGGCGGAATACAATGAGATGAACGGAAAGCCCATGACTAATATCATCTAAAACCCAATTGGAAATTTTAAAAAATGCTAAAATGAATAAACTCACCTCAACTTACAGGAATACATCTAATAACTGTTATAAAAAGATTGCCTGTCTCCAGGTCGATGAACTTAATAGATGGTTATAATTCACACTGCTTTGCTCATGGATTCTGTGGGAAGAGGCTAATAATTTGTATACAGTCACTTCTCACTTAATGACCTACCTGTTTAACGACCACTTGGATTTATGACAAGCTTTCTAGTGTGGGGAATCCCTTCTCCATCTATGTGAGTCTCAGGAATCCCCTTTCTCAGTCATTGTCTTGTTTCCCCAGCTGGTTAGTATTCACCTCACGAAGCGTTTGCAATCACCCAAGACTACATATGTCATTTATAAGTGTGGTGTCATGTGATATCTACTGAAAATACGTACCCTGTGATACCACAACACACCAGAATATGTCTGCCTTTAAGCAATTTGCTTAATGACCTAGTCATAGGAACAGAACTCAGCTGTTAAGTGAGGAGTGCCTGTGCACTTTAACATGTGCATAAAACTTAAAATAAGTCTGACATCGGTTCGCTATTTTGAACTGCCCATCAGGCATACCCACACAGATCTTTTACGACCACCTAAAACTCAAAAATTAAAGTTCACTTACTATTGCTCCTTCTTTTCCACTCTTTCCTCTACTCAAGACTCTCATTTCCTCCATTCTACCACTCTTCCCGTATTTCCACTTCCTGTTAATGGCACAGTTTTCCATCTTGATGTCTAAGGGTAAAACTCAGGGGTGAATTTTGGCCTCTCCTCTTTATGCCACGTACACATTAAAAATTCATCCTCTTGAATACATTCTCCATCCTTACTGCTTTGCCTCAGTTCAAGTCCTCATTGCTCACAAAGACTCCTGGAATAACCTCCTTCTTATTTTTCCTACCACCTTTCCCTGCTATCAGCTTCTACCATCTTGTCACCTGAGTTCTTTCTCTATAATGATAATCTGATATATTTCTCTCCTAATAGAGAGCCTATGATGGTTCTTACCTAATGTCATTAGCATGTGCAATCTGAATGATGCCACCTGTGCTACTGGGATCTTCCCCCACGTGGGTATTGGCCCCTCTTCATCTCTTGCCTATGGTCCTCTTGCTGCCTCAGATGCTATTCCCCCTTTATCCATCTGGCAAAGACTGAGTCTTCATTCAGTGCCCAGATCACTCAGTCTTTCTTTCTCTCCCTCCCTGAGGCAGAGTCAGGGACTCCTCTTTGAGCTCTCCCGTGGCATCTCTATTATATCGTTTATTCAAACAGCATTGCTATACTTTGCTTACACTTCTATTCTCATCACTAGTCCTGTAAGGCAGGACCTGGTTTTAATTGTCTTTGCATCCCCAGTACCCAGCACAATATCCAACACAGATTCCTATTGAATTAATAGAAGTATTACTAAGTAAAGGGGTAGGAATAAATTTAAAAATATATAGTCTATTGGACTTAAAAATACATTTTAAAAAGCTTATAGACCAACCCCAAAACGATGAAACCACAGATCACTGGTGAAATCCAACACTCAAAAAAACTCTTATTCCTGCTGGATATTCAACCCAAATGCTTAACACTCTTAAATCACACAGGAGTCCCCATAAGAACTTCCTTCCCTGTGGATATCTGAGAGTAACCCCTCGGTAGGTCAACTGAAGCCAGAGGACAAATAAAGAGGAGAACAAGAATGGCAGAGTGTCCACCTCACTGGAGGGCCAAGCAGTCCAAAGATAGTGTTAAGATTTAAAAATTTTCTCCCAGAAACTCTTTATGCGGGTGGTATCAACATGATGTACTCAGTGAATGTCCCTTTTAGGTCGCCCGTATAAAATGCTGTGGCTTTTATGTTATATTCTCAAGCTAACACTATTGATCTGCGTGCGGAAAGGCACCATCTCCCATCTGGACAGCATCTGAACCTGTAGGGACATTGTCTTAAAATTGAGTCACTGAAACCACCCAAGGTAAAGTGGGAAAGACAGAGACATTCTGAGGCACGTTTCCAGCATGGAATGCTTTAGTTGGCTATGGCCAATGTCTTTTCATTTTTATTCCCATGGAAAATAAAACAGATAATGAGATATTTGATCCACGTGCCTTGTGTATGTGCTTTTAAAATGTCACCTTTGGGTAACTCAACCCACCATTGGATTATTAATAAAACTTAGCAACTGTCAAAGCACTTCTGTGTGTGGAGGGAGGTTTGGCGGCGACACCTATTAGGAGACAGAGACAGATGGCCTTACCTCTCAGCTCCCGCGTCCACAGCTGTGAGTGGAGGTAACTGGGAGGAGGGGTTGTGGGGGCTCCCCTGTACATTATGTCCCGGAGAAGGGTGACTGACAGGATGTGGGGGTGGCACGGCCCCAGCAGCTGTTCCACTTCGGCTTGAATGATTGCTGGAGAAAATGGAAGCTGAAATCAAGGGAGAACAAGCATCAAACGGTGCCCTGAGTGAGGCCTACATTTTTTAAATATCAAAGGCTGACAGCAAGCATATTTTAGGGTGACTGTTTTACTCTCGGTGATTTTAAGTGAATGGTTCTCCCCTTAGTAAATATACACATCTTCTGTTTTCACGGCAGAACAGGTGCCCGTGGAATGCGCCCTACTGGCTGCTGGAAGAGCTCGTGCTCCACTGGCCTGAGGCTGACGCTCGGGGTGTCCCGTTAGCACGCCGTCCCCAGCCAGTCCCCTGTCTGGACACCGTGTAGTAAGTGTCACCCTTGTACGTCTGGGCAAAGTCCTTCGTATTAGCACTTCTCAGTCATCGGGGTGGGAGTGAGGGAATGGAATATTCCCTCTGCTGACCTACATAGGCACAACACAGGTCTTCTTCCTCTTCTCATCGCCGCTGTGAGCCACCTGGGTCAGGCCGGGGTCTCCTTCTGTCACTGCTAAATCAATGTAATGAGAAGGGAGCTTCCCCTGATCCTAGCCCCAGCACAGGATCCTACACTCTTTTAACTTCAGAGTCCAGCAGCCCCTAGGCGTTTCCCCAGCGGTGTGATGGATGCATGGACTTGGTCTTCATCCAAAAAGAGTCCTCTCCTAATGCCATCAGAAATGAAAAAGGGGTCTCAAACACATCTCGGGGATAGTTCCTCACTGTTGCCTATTGTGACACAGACAGTGAGTTACAGCCTCATTCCTAGGGGCAGCCTAGCCTTTGAGAACTGTACGTGACCTCAAACTTAAATATGTGCCCATTTAGATTGGCTAATTGGTACAATGTCACAGAAGAAACTGAGGCTTGCCACTTTCAGAGTCTATCACTATGAGAGAGGCTCTCTCAGTGTCTGGGACCTACTCGCTAGACATCTCATTACGGTGCAATCATACCAGCATCATTATGCTGACTCTCTTGAAGTTCCTTCTCTATACAAAGCGATGCTGAGCTTTATGCCCATCCCTGCTCTTTTTGAAATTGCTCTACTGATATCAAAGAATAAAATGAATTTAAAAAAATAAAAGAAATCAGGCTAATGATTAAGAAAAAAAAAGTCACATAATCAAAGAGATTTGAAGGTTTAAAAGTTCAGGAAGCTCTATTTTTAGACCAGTACCACTTTTCCCCAACCTCTCTTGGATAGAATTAATACCGCAGATGACCCAGCCCCCAAAAGCTTAATCCAATGGAATAAGAGTTCAAGTACTTAAAGGAACATGTGAAGAGGCAGAATTACCATCTTCCCGCTCAAAAAGCCACTGACAGGGGTGTGATCTGATTTGAAGGGTTTATTTCTGGTAAGTCAGCATTGTGTCAGGTTAACTCTTGTCCTCAGGAGCCTGCATCCTCCACAGCCCTCCATGTCCTGAAGAGGTGCTGAGACTAGAAAATTCTCACCAGCTCAAAAAGGCAGTGCAGAGCATCTGTTGTACATCAGCCTCCAGAAAAGTTGCACATTTGCAAACTTGCTAGAGTCACCTTATGAATCATTACCCTCATTTATGCTCAGCTTGCTCAGGCAACCACAATTCTGCTTGTATTCCAAATAATAATCTTACCCAAGGGAGAAGGCTGTTTGGATTCACTGTGGCAATAGTTTCAATACTGGTGTTTGTCAGCGTGGAGCCTGGTGTTTTATATACTATTCCAAAAACTAATGGAATAATAAGAGGTCACAGAGACACTGTGGAAACACAGTTAATTTTCTTTTTCTGCCTTAGTGTAGAAATATGAGTTCCCTGTTTGTTCTGTTACAGTTGCTGAATGCACCCATCACTTATTATCCCCTGGAGGTGTTTCTGCATGTATGTGTGTTTGTCACAAGGGAAGCACTGCCCATGCGTTTGCAATCCCAATAGACAGAAAAACTTGGTGTGCATACTGTATTCTATACTCAACGGTTCAACAGACAATGCAGTGCTTCCCAGAGATACATGTTAGCTATATTAGCTGTTATACCTTTTTGCATTAACTGCAGTGAAATAGTCTGAGAAATTTTTTTCAGCTTCCTGCACACTGAAAGCTAGGCCTGGTTAAGGGCCTGTCCTTCATCTCATTTAATAGCCAGGACCAATTATCCATCATCCATCTATCAATTGTCCATCCATCTATCCATCCATCCATCCTCTAACCATTATTTTTTAACTCAGTATTTACTAAGTTCCTACCACATGCTAGCCACTCTAGTAATATGTGGGTCCTTGTCCTTGAGGAGGTAGCAGTTTAGTGAGGGAAACAGACCTCTATACCTCAATTCTACTAAAATACAAGACTTAATAGTATGAGCATCAAAGCTCTTTAATACACTATCTTATTTGTGGCCCCAAAATGTGCCCTGAACTCTGGCCAAACCAGATAAATGACCACATCTCAAATATATCAAGACAATTTATGCAACTGTGTTGTTCCCTATAATGTCCTCTGACTTTGTTTACCTATTTTGCTCTGTGTGCAGTTATGTGTGTTCTTCTCCACAGAAAATTATTCCACAAATATTTATGAAGTACCTACTGTGTGGCAGATGTTGAGTTCATTCCAGGGATAGACTAGGGAACAAGATAACCTTGGTGCCTAGACTCTCCAACATCATCATTCATGTTGGTTTGTTGAGCAAACAAGAAGAAACACAGTCTAAATGCTAGTCCATCTCGGGGCTCACTGAGTAGGACAAGACAGAAACAACCATTTACCCACCAGCTTCTATTCCCTACTAACTAATCAAGGTTTGCTGCGGGATTCAGCTCTCTGACCCTTTCAAATAGCACATGTATCAGAGTAGTTAAGCTTCTCAGAGATGCTGATACCAGGGCATCAGAGAAACTTGAAGGCAGAAAGCCAGAGATACATGGTTGAAAGGAGGAGCTACAAATGCTGCTGTTGCAGCTGGTTGCCATAGCAGTGGAATAGGTGGAGTAGGGGTAGGGAGGATGTGAGGTGGGACATGAGAGGTGTCTGGTCCAGGACTGAAGACTTAGGAACGTGCTGTGCTGAGGTGTTAACAGACCAACACACACACACCCACAGCTCTGTCACCCACTGCTAGGGCCAGTGAGTTGCACCCGGGGACAGACAGTGGCCCTCTGAGTGGGGGCCCAGGAGAATAAGAAAGGGCAGGCATTAGGGTTTAAAGTCTTAATTTGGAAAGTATACTTGACAGTTTCTTACATAGGGTATAAGGAATAATTTATTGGCAAAATGAGGCCAATGATGTCTCTATTTTCGACTAGATGGGATGAGGAGTGTAGGAGAAACTTTTTTTCTGATGAGATAATCCAGTCAAAGCACATAATTCAGTGTCTACACAGAACACTCTGTGTGCAGAGTTACGGATGCTGCTTGTGACCAATATAATGACCAGAGATTTAGAGGAAGTAACAAGAAACACAACCACATCTTTCTAACATATATCCAACCCATATCTCATGTATCCTTCCAATAAAATAGACAAAACTCTGGAGTCAGAGAGCTGTAGCTTCAGTAGATTGCCCTTGGCCTCTACCAAAGATCCACATTTCTCAGAAACTGTCACTATGGCACAGGAAATACCTTTCCTACTAACACTGACTTCTAGGAATTTCCAACTGTATTGTAGTCATACACCCAGAATTCCAACTTTCTGAATACAGTGTAAGAATATGCATTTATTCCCACAGTTTTTCAGCTCCCACTCTGCACCAGGCAGGTGCTCGTCTCCCCTAATGTTTGAACTATGAACACCTGCTGGCTTCACACAGGCGTGTCGCCACAACACATGCTTCCAGACAAATGCTCTGGTTTTACTAAATGACATTTTTAACCTCAGGAAGAAAATCTCCACGTTGGAGTGTAATTGTAAGGTCATTTACAAAAGGAAAATTTTCCTTCCATATACACCCGAAATGATTTTCCAAACAACCAATGGGGCACATGAGGCCTATCAATCAAAGCGAAAGGAAGAGAACTGATTGCTCCAGAATCCAGGGCAATAATAACGGAACTATTGTGATCAAATCAACCGGCACACACAGGCTGCCCACAGGGGCAGCCTTCATTGTCTGGTGTCACCTCGGGGGGTCACTGCGGCTTTCATGGCTGGAAGAGGGCTTTTAGGTGAACTCCAGGCGGGGCTCATGACTGGCAGCTGGAACAAGTGATTAGGCACGGCGGAGGAAGATATTGGAAATTCTTATTGCTTTTGTGATTAAAAGATGGTGGACTCCCCAAGGAAATAAAAGCCTAGTGTTGAGATGAGCCCTGCCTTCAGCAAAGGACCAGGAGTTGGCCTCCCTGCTGCCTTGGGCTTCCTGTCTCTCTGGGGCCTGGCTCACTGCCGCCCCGGCCCCGTCTCCTGGGGAAGTTAGGCGGAGAGGACTCCCCTGGGCTTCACAGTACTGACAAAGCAATGTCTGTTGATCTACGTGGTCCCCAGATGCCCTCTCACTGGTTATCGGGTCCTGAGGATTCTAGGCTGGTGCCTTTAACTAGCTCAAGTTAATTTGGGTTAATGCAGCTCTCTCTACATCCAAATGAAAACAATTCATCTCTCTTTCTAATGAGGATGGACAGGGCACCTTGGGGATACTTCAGCTGTCACATATTCACTGTGTGAACGCAGGAAGGAAAGAAGTGTTAGTGGCTTCTCCAAAGGAAGCCCACTTGTCCCAGGCCCAGGCCCAGCCCCAGAGCAGGGGAGGCTACCATAGGCACTGCCTGGTGACGTCTCCATCCTCTCAGAGGGCAGGGAAAACGGCCCCTGCCAGGCTGAGGTATATTAAAAACAGCCAATCGGAGGGCATACTCCTGTTGAAAACTGTATGGGCAGCTAGGGTCCTACTTCTCAAGCTTCAGTGTGCAAACCAATTGCCAGGGTACAATGCTGATTCCAATTCAGCAGGTCTTAGAGGCAGGGAACACTAAGGTTCTGAACTGCTGTCGACCTCCCCAAGTCCCTGGTGACGCCGAGGCTGCCGTGCAGGGACTGCACTTTCAGCAGTCAGCACCGGGCAACTTCTCAGCTGCACTGCACCTTCTCGCTGCCCCACACACCTCAGAATCGGTAGTTAACATCTGAGTTCTTGCCGAGCCTTCCTGCAGTTCACTGACAAGGAACTTGAGGTCGAATTAGGCTCTTGATTAGGTCCCCTGATTAGGTTACCTGCTGCACGTGGCTGGTGAGTAGTGGAGCTAGAATTCAAACCCAGGAAGCCTGATGTCAGATCCCATGCCCCTAACTACCATGCATATTGCCTCTTAAACACAGGGTAAATTTAAGAAAAGGCAAAGGAGTGTTGCTACTACATCAGAACCACGGGACACTTCATTTACAAAGGCTGCTTGGAGTCACTCAGTACTCTCCCCCTCACCCCCCTGGCACACGGGTAGCTTTCACCACCAAAATGCTGGTTAGGAGGCAAAAAGTATATTCCCATTTCTGGTTCTGCCTGTCCTAAAAGCACCAAAGTGACCTCAGCATGGATGAGAGAAATGTTCCAGCTCTAAAAATTAATTCAGGCAAGAAATTAACTGAATGATTTGGTTTGGAAAACAAACAGCTGGTAGGAAACGTGCTTTTTTCCCAAATAAAGATTTCCGATGCTTGTCAGAGGCATGTCGATCCACTGGTGGGAAAGAAGGCAGGCAGGGAGGGCTAATTCATGAGCAATCAGATACATGCACCTGTCACCACAAGTGAACACCGTGTCGTCGGAGGAAAGGCTGCCACCTCTGTCAACAATGCGTGAAGAGGTTTGCTCTGCAGAGCTGCTGCAACGAGCTGTTGCAGCACACATGCATTGGGAGTCATTTGTAATTACTTAAAAGCCATGCTGTTGCTCTAATGTTGGGACCTTGAGAAACATTTAACACTTGGTGGCTGACACATGGGAAGAGGTATGGGTTCACCATTCATCTCTTGGGCAGTGTTTCCAGGGTCGGGGTACAGAGAAGTAAGCTAGTCCATGAAACCAGGCTAAGCTGACTCCCACAGATATGTTTAAAAAATAAAATAGAGGCCTCATTCAAATGGTGAGCTTAATCTTGTCTTTCTGTGTCCTCTCTCCTACTCCTCCCCTCCCCCAGGAGAAATATGAACCTGAGAAGCATTCTGGAGACAGATGAACTGCTATGGAAATTTTGGTTCCTCTGGCCTCACCAGAAATCTGGCATTAGAGCGAGATCATGTCAGGACGGTTACTAAGAGAACAAAGGGCTCCCACTTGCAGTCAAATGACTTGGCTTGAATCTCAGCTTTACTAGCAATGTGTCTTAAGTATGTCATAAAGTAAACTCAGTTTCTTCATCTTAAATAAGGATAATACCTTAAAGAATGATGACAAGGATTATATAATACAGTAGACTCTCTGTTGACCAGAACTGAACCAACCGGCACTCTCAAGCAACCGGCAAAATTTTGCCGGTTGCTTGATTTTGCTGGTTCCTTGAGATCCGGTTAAGGAAGTGTCTACTTACATTTATCTGGCATCTACCAACCCCATGGGTGCTGGTTAACTGACACTCTACTGTATATGGAAAACAGCGCAATGTCTGGATCATGGTAAAGTGCTCAATAAACCACTATTGTTATTCTTTGACTATTTATGTTATTGTAATAATTACTATTATTAATAGGATAAGGAATAGAAAGACATATGTTGCTCCAAAATGGTTAATCTCCAATAAAGCATGGCCTCTTACCTAAAGATGCATATAAATCTAAATTGTGGACCAGGGTAATTTTAAAATGCGGAAGAGTTTATACATCATACTCTCTAATAATAAGCATTTTTTGTTCACTTTTTCTAATGCAAGTTGCTATAAAGTGTTCAGGGTCTGAGAAAGAATTCTCATAGCGTTAAAATGTACTTATTTTGTATGAGTAATACACACCTTTGAGTTACAACCCATAATGCGTTTCAGTTTAAAAGATAACAAGTCATTTTCATGCATGATTGCACTTCGTTAAGGAGTGAAAATGGGCTGTTACTAAAATGTCAACACAATTGCCTCTCTTGAAGCTTAGTTTATCTTGAAGTAGTTTTACATTTTCAGCACTTCTTTTTGTTTGTTTCTCCAAGAGTATAAAGATCCAGCCATGGTTAGTTTTGAGAATTCAAAAAAGACTTCCCTTCAGTCATTCTGAAGAAAATGAGCAATATTGGGGTGACTGGAGTTTGGGTCCCCAAGATTGAAATTTTAGGGTCTAATACTTTCTGCAGTTCTTTGCATTGCACCCTGGAGCAATTTAACTGCACTGTCTGTTCAGTGGAAAATGCTCTCACATGACCTAAATTCACAAACCAGAGAGTTTTCTAACAAGGAAAAGGCCCTATCGGGGTCATGTGGAAGGCTGCATTTGATATCGAGGTTAATTGGAGGAGGGGAGAGATGCCTTACTTAGCTGATCCTTGCCTGGTTACCTAGGAGTAAAAGGGGCTAGTTTTTTCCTTTCCTCCTAATATCTGGGCACTTCCCCTCTCCCCCTCGCGCTCCACCAGGAAGGGCATCATTCCACATTCCACCTGTATTAGGAAAAAGTAGCTTCTTAAGGGTTTGCACAGCCATTTCTGTAATCTTCCCCTTCTCCTTGAGGCATGAATAATTTTAATACTGCCAATCCCTAAAAATCTATTCTCTCTGCCTGTCTTTTTTTTTTTTTTTCCACCTACTTCGCAGTGTAGAGTATCATTATCCAGCAGCCCTGATAAGAGGATAATGAAACAATCCCTTCTCAACCAGATCGGGTGGCTGTCAGACTAAAATGACACCACCCGTACATCCTTGACATGCTACCCCAAGCTAATTGATGGCAAACAATGGTAACTGTCACCACTGCACTAAGACAAAGAAAACACACTTGTGTCACCTGATGGGTGAGCTACCTAGCAACTGATAAATAAATGTGTTAGGGAGATGTTCTATTAAAGTAAGAGAGGATATATCTCTGAAGAACATGCCTATTAACTTTGAGCTTAAGAGCACTGCTGTTCACTGGGGAACAGAAATAAATAAGGTAAAATGAGAGTTTATTGATGTCTGCACCGTTACATGAATATTCAGGGTCTTTTACAAATAGATATTCCCACATGAGCTCCAAACTTCTATGTAAGCTGCCCAATTACATTTCCACATCATACAGCTGAATTTATAGCCGGCGAAGAAGTTGTGAGTGTTTGAAAGAGGATGCATGCTTATATGCCTTTCTGCAATACACTGTGATACAACTAGAAGACAATGGCTGATGATATCCACGTAAATACCAAAGGTTACCATCAAACATTCTGAAATACCAGGTGTAATTAACTTCACGTTAGGAAAAGCTCCTGACACATCTGCATTTCAGAACAAAGACATTTTGTTACAAGTGGAATGGCACCCTCTGGCAGCTCTCTCAATTTCTCTGGGACCAACATTTCACGCAGCCCTCTTGGGTCTTTCCATGACAGTTTAACCTCAAATCTCATACCTATCTTTCTTCCCTTTGCCACCCAACCTATATACTTATTCATAGACAGTCACACAGAAAGTCAGTAAAATAATTTGAACGAGCCAACGACTCAGACTACCTGTGTGAACTTCAGTACTGCCTCTGTCTGTTAGGTGATCTTACATTCAGTACAGAGTAGGAGAGCATTCAGCCAGGAGACCGTTGGAGCAGGCCTGGCCAATCCTTCTTATAAGCTCTTATGGGAATGTCCCTCATCTCTTTCTTTAGAAATAAAGTCCAACTTGGTAACAAAACTAAAGTTGTAGTAAAAAGTATTCAGTTCTCTAACTCCTCATTATTTATCTCTTAAGCTACCTCCTCCCCATTCCACGTTGACAAAAAAAGATGTTTCCTCCCGTTCGGATACTCCGAAGGCAACTCCACCCACTCTACTTCATGTGACTTCTGAAAACATTTCACAGTGAAGACTTCTTGGAAACAGATTTTTACCACACATGGCCAATCCAATTCTCAATGCAATAGTCTGCTAGCCAACTCAAGGGCTGATCTTCCAACTCTGGAGTCTGCTCAGGAAACCTCTTGCTTTCCTATCTCTGCAAAATGAGTAGTAACGGCCCTTTGGGAAACTCTGCTATAACAGGGAACTGAATTCTATAATCACCATGAACCCAGGGCAAAATTGTATAGAAGATGAAATTGGTTTTGCTGTGACTCCAGAGAATCCCTTTCTACTTTTTAAATATTTTGCTTCCTAGTTATTTACTCTCAAGATAAACGCTAAGTCAATCGCATGTTATCATGAATTTAGGCCTCTACGCCACCTTCTCAAGGAACTTTTATTTGTGGTCTTTCCTCTACCTTAGAATACAGGGTTCAGTCTTCAGTTATATAAATTTCAAGCTTCCTTGTTGCTAGCTGAAACTGTATTTTGAGGAAGAAACATCTTTCCTGTTAGAATATGATCAGTTGAGTTCCTGAAGTTCAATATTTCGACTTTTTGCTTTTCTCCTGGGCATTACTTTATGTGTCTACAAGAGGCCAGGATTTTAGAAAACATAATCCTTGATATTCAAGGGTTTGAGACTCTCTCTTTTTAGGAAAAATAGACTTGAAGAGAATAAAATGAGGACTGCTCTCTCTGATATCTCTGCTAGTCCTGGGCTCATCAAAACTAGAACCAAATCACATCTGTCTTCTGGCAGCTTATTTCCAGGTGGGAACCACATTAGTCAGAGCTTACACCATTCCCATCACGGTCCAGGCTGCTTGTGCCGACGGTTGCTTGCAACGTGATGATTTTAACCTGTAACAACTCCATTTCTGAGCCACTACATTTGGGATTCCACAGAATGCCCCAAGGAGGACCAGGAGTGCAGGGCACTGGTCTAGAGCACAAGTGGTTTGGGTCGCCCTTCAGCTTCACCTGTTTTCCAAAGTGGGCCATATATAAGAATCTTTAGAAACTCTTGGGCTAGAAAATTACTGAAGTATTTGCTAAGTCTAAAATATTACGGGGATCCATAAAGCCTGTATTGCTAGATTTTTAAAACAAAATTTGATCAAATATATGGAAGCCATAAGCTTCCTTGATCTTTCACTCAGTCACTCATGAATGTCCAAGATGTAGGTCTAAAGCAGTGGTGAGAACACCTTTTCTACAGAGGGCCAGACAGTGAACAGTTTAGGCTCTGAGGACAAGGGGCAATGTCCTCAATTCTTGGAGCAACTGTTCTCACCTAAAGGCTAATAGTCCTTTTCACATTCTACATTTAAAAATCTTAAAACCATCCTCTCAGATCATGCAAAAGCAGGAGGCAGGCAGGCCAGATTTGGCCCGAGGTGTAATAAATTGTTGAGTGTTTATTAAGAATGACCATGAAAAGACTAGGGGACTGTTTTTGAAATATGGCAATTAAATCTGAAGTAAGGAAATAGTCAAGAATAGCTTTCCTACACCTTAGAGTATATTTTGAGATCACTGATAGAGCCTAGAGAAGTCTGTTTACAAAATGACATCAGGAGGAACACCAAGACCTCAGCAGGGCCAAGACAATGACTATACAACTGGGTTGGTCGAGGCCATTAATCCTATTTCTTTTTTTCTCCACCTACCTCACCCTCACAGATGCATCACTGTGGATTAAGTTCATTTTTCAACCAGGCACACTGGCACTCTGTATGACCAGCCTAAGTATTCATCAATTTCTCATGGCAAGGGACAAATGACTAATTCATAGATCTGACAAAGGTCTTGGAGACGGGAGTTCTGGGCCCTCGTCTTGACTAGAATTCTTCTCGGAAGGAATACTGTATCTCAGGACAGCTACTTCTGTACTCCAGGTAGTAGCACCCAGCACTAAAAGGAGGAAGTAGAAGGGGCTCTAGTCCCTGTCATGGGCAGTGACGTGGCTCAAGAGTCATCGCCTAAGCTTTTAAGCAAAGAGGAAGGAAAAAGAAGGAGTGCGGCCTGCGCCCAGCCGGCCGCAGCGAGCGTGCGGGCCCCTCCTGCGGCCAGGCCGGGGCGCAGCGCTGTTCTTCCCAGCGTTCTGTGGGAGATGAGCAGTCCCGGACGGGACACCCAGTACGTGAGGGCCAGAGCGGGCGTGTGGGCACACTGGGACAATGGAGGAGGGACGTCCCGGGTGGGACGCAGGGGGTAGTCAGTGCGAGATTTCAGCTCCCTATGCAGAATGGCACAGAACTGAAAACTTACGAATTGCTTACTTGTGGAATTTCTCGTTTCATATTTGGAGACTGTCCTTGACCCCAGCGAACTGAAACGCAGAGAGCAGAACCGCGGGATGCCTGTAATTTGTCGCGCCCGTTCCCTATCTGCTTTACAGAACTATAATATGTATTTTTCTAGTATTTGGATAAGAGCAACAACAATAATGGCTAATTGATGCTGAACACTTATTGTTATTCTAAGCACTTTGTGTCTATTTGCCAATTAATCCAGCAATTGATCTCGGTAAGAGGGAAATAAATTTGAGTTAGAGGAAGGAGTAACATTTCCACTTGTGAATGTTCCCTTTGAGCACAGGTTGGCTATGGCCAATAATATGACATAAGAAAAGAGACATTAAATACTGCCCAACCTTAGTTTTGTACAGCTATAACCCAAAACTGCCACAGTACACTTCATAACTATACATCCTAGATCATTTCTTTACAATCACAAAACCTTCTTGGGCAGTTTCTGCACTGCGTTTTCCATGAAGTGCATCCATTCCTTAGAAAACTTGATCAGCATCCTATGCATTTTCCTAGGCATACTGATGAGAGTTGATCCCCTTTTTGATAGTGAATAGTTTACTTTCTGCCACCTCTCCTAGGAGGTAGAAACAGGACTTTTACTAACCCCCCAGGGAAAGATTTCAACAAAGATTTTAAATCCCGGACTTCTGAGGGTATAGTTAGTGTTAGCAGACTTCTAGGGTGAGACACCATTCTGAAATCAGAGCAGAAGCCAGACTTGAGCAGCTAAGTTCACTGAGAAAACAGGACTGGAATCCAGAGGCAACACCCAGGTAGCAACTAGAAATGATGCCATGAAAGTGAGGCTAGAGCAGCCTCAAAACTTAGGTAGGAAGGTCACGGACACCAAGGAGGCAGCTATAACTTCTAATGAACCAACACCTGCTGTCAAAGCAATGCTAATGGTTGTGGCCACGGCCTCTCAGTGGGGCCGGCCATTCTTTGACAATACTGAGGAAGACACCATAAAGGCCATTTGTAGACAGAGCTCTTGGTCTCCTAGAAGGATTCAGTGCCTGCAACGTGCTCTCTTATTACTGTTAATAGTCAAACATAACAAGTAATATCCAAGCTAATTCAGTAATGTCCCTCACTTTAGAGGTTTCTATTATTCTTAACATTCTCATAGAAGCATAAAAATAAGCTTTCACTGGGACTACAAACACCCCAAAATGCCCAGTATTTTTTTCCCTTTTTCTTCATATGAAAGAGACATAATTATTTATTTCTCTCTTTCCTTAGAAGATAATTCAGTTGCAGCAGAAAGTCAGAACTTTGGACCCAGAAGTTTGGCCCATAACTTCCTAATCACAAAAGGTATTATTAATCCTCATTCCAGAAATCCGATCCTGAATTCTCTGTTACCACCATCTGTTTCCTAAGGGCTGTTTGGGGTATTCATCCAAGTAGATCCAACCTTTCCTTCTCACATCCCCATTTGAGCGCCAACAAAACAATACAAAATGAGGAAAAGGCGAAATAATAGTATAAAGACAACCAAGACTTTGTCCAGTGGTAATAAAGTTATAATTGCCCAGTTTCACTACTTTCCTCTCCTCGGAAGTTGTGGAATTGTTTTCACTCACCCACAAAAATATTTTTACAGCAAAAACTTTTACTGTAAAACTGAATAATCCACTTAATCTTGCATGAAAATGCACATTAATACAAGGAAATATGTGGATATAGAAAACTGAAGCACCAAATTAAGCAGCTTGCAAATATAAAAAGTCAATAACATTGGCTGTATACATACAAATGTGCCCTAAACTAGCCGGGAATCAGAATTTTAATTTTCTTCAGTTGGGTGGTTATCTCACTCTTAATCAAAATGTGAGCAGTGCCATTATAACTCTGGGGGAAGACAATCTTAATATTCATCTATAGGTTTTCAACAGGGCAATTCTTTTTTTCTTATTTACTATTTGATTCAGTTTTATTATCTTCGCAATTATTTAATTGTAAGTACCAGAGCAGCATTATTCTACTTATTATTGTAAATATACAGCATATCAGTCACATCATTAAACTGTCTTATGGACAGACCTCTATTATTAATACAATTTTTTTCACATAAAAATTTTTCCTCTAACTTATAAATACTTTTTCTTAAAATTCTAGCTTTACTGAGGTATTCTTGACATATAAAATTGTAAGATATTTAACATATACATTGTGGTGATTTGATATACTCATTCATACGAAGGCTGTCCAGAAAAAATGCAGCCCTACAGCTTTCTAGTTTTCATATTACATGGCTGAATACTTTCCAGACAGCCCTCGTATACATTGTGAAAGGATTCCTAGCACCTAGTTAATTGGGGCAATTTTTACTGTACCTGCCACCAGTCAAAATTCAGATCATGTTTTGGTAGAAGTCATATTCTCACATTTTATGATCCACTTGTGCTTCCCGGACCAGCAGCATATCCAGTGACACCTAAGGACCTGTTAGAAACACCTGGCAGAAATTCTTGGGACTCACTCAGCCTTACTGAATCAGAAAATCTGGGGGTGGAGACCAGCAATCTGTAGTTTCACAGGGCTTCGAGGTGATTTAATTCACCCTGAAGGACTGGCTCAGGGCCAGGGAGGGCTAAACCTATAGGTTAAACCATGAGTTTCTACAACACAGAAGAATGAGGCTTGCTCCTACACTCATTGATTCTCCAATCTAACTTGGTGGATAAACCACAGTTACAAGAGATGTTACGAGAACAATGAAAAATTTTTAGAGCATTTCAAGGCAACATAAGAAGAGACATGACAAAGATATTGTTGCCAAATGTTTCCCTTTAAATGGCTTCTACCTCCCTTCTGTCCACCTCCACTTTCAAGCTATTCTGTCCATTTTTCACCTCTGGTGAATTCCAAGCAAAGTAAAGGTTTTGAAGGTAATGCAAGTAGTAAGTATTGCCTTTTTAAATAATGCTCTATGCCTTTTTAATGACATTTATGTAGATCATGTTATTTGATCTTCACAATTCTATAAAGTTTAACCTACTGGGAAATTTGTGTGCCAATTTAGAACCCTCTAATAAAGTCCCTACATTAACAACCACTTTTTGAGAATAGACTATAAAGGCACTTTCAAATTAAAATTATTTCTAACCCCCCACAACTCTGCAAGCTGTCCCAAGACAGCAAAAATACTAAACTTAAGAATGTAGAAAATGTATTAAAACATATACCATAAAATTACATTAAAATGAAACACTAACTATTTCACAAAGTATATTAAATCCTGTATGAATTTAACATGGTACTATTTATTACAAAAAGTGACGCTATCGTGATAGAGAACCTTCATTTCCCAGTAATGACAGTGAAGGAAAGGGGATGACAATGTCTGACTTCAAAAATTCCTGCTCCAATAAAGAGGAATTTTCCTTATACAATTCCCTATAATATCTGAACATAACACCTACTATTTTTTTCTGAAAAATCTGAGGTTATATTCAAAATTAGGATAATTCAACAGCTCTAAAATATGACAATTTTATGACCCAATAGAAGTGGTATCAGTTAAATTTCCTAATTTTTGCAGATTTCCTTGTTTTAGCTGCATTAGCTCCTTAGTTGATAGATGATTTCTATGAGACTCAAACATTTCAGCCACATTGGCCTCTATAATGTCTTCATGACTAACACCACTTGCAAAGGTCATGTTTTACTGTGTAGTAGTTTCAATTTGGAGGGAACCATCATTTTTGTGATCACTTAGGGAACAGATCTTCCATAGAGCATTCTCTGCTAGTGCATGGGCTCTCTGCCAAGCACAGGCACTGGTCCAGGCTATCCACAATATTGTAGAATCACTAACTGTAGGTTTATTGGCTTCATTAGTTCATCAAGGGGGCCAGCGAGAAGATCTACACAGGCATCAACCTCGGACGTGGCATTCATACCTTTACCTACTGGCTAGGAAATACCTCTCCCTCAGATTAGCAGATAAAGTAACTAAATATATGAGTTGGTCCGTGGCATTACTATCTGGGGTATACAACTTCTGAACAAAAGGCCAGAAAATATAAGTGAGCCACCATTCAGAATTGCTTATCACTGTCCCCCCTTCCCATTAGATCACAAAATTGCTCTCAGGTTAGCTGAGGAGCAGACCTGCAGAGCCCCAGGATTTCCAAATAGTAGATTAGTAAACACCTCACTTTTAAAATCATCTTCAACAAGTAATATTTGGCTGCTTTAACTTGGATCACTATTTTCTTCCACTAAAATAAGTCTTTTTGGGTAATCCCTTCCAATCAAACTCTGTCATATCAACTGAAAAGTTGGATTCAAGAAAGGAAGCCAACATGTTAGGAGACTTGCAAGACTTTTATGTGTCAAAACTGCCATCTTCCTGGTTCATCTAATGCTCTGCAAACTATCCCTCTCTTGTAGTCTTACAAATGATTGTCTACTACACACTAAAATTTTCCATTTCAAAACCATTACTTCGTCAAACCCGGAGCTCTCAATCATGGCTTCTAAAATATCATGGTTCTCATTGCTAAAGTACTTCTGGTCCTATGCCCACATGTACTGAACAGGTCTCCATCAAAATATTTTTATGATAAATCAATTTACTAGCACCTAAAAGCCTAAGTGCTTGACAATCATTAAATAAATATTTTCTCAATTTTGTATAACAGAAAGTTAAGGGATTGACTCCAAGTACTTTTGCCATTTAGCCAAGTCTTAATCATTGTCAAATTGTCTTAACACTTCAGATTTTACATTTAACTAATTGATAAACAGTTTCCTTTTCCTTTGGCACTTTTTACTGTTTGGCTTCTTTCCACAGATCTTTAGCACAGGTTTGAAATTGGTGTGAACATATACTCCTGGCAAGTGCATTTTCAGAACTTTAAAAGGGCGGCTTCAGTTTTTTGTTTTTTAGATTTTCTTCCTGCCTTGTTCTTCTCTGGGTTTGTGGCTGACTCAGCAAAACAGAAGGCATAGTCAATTAAAAAAGAAAAAACCAGGAACAAAGGAAGCAAAATAGAACCAGAGGAAAGCAGAACTAAAGAAAGAAGTAAAATTCCAGGAACAAAGTTAAAGAAGATGGCCACCTGCCTGTTTTAAATGTTTCCATCGTCTCAGAAAATTCCCACCAATTTAAAGATGCTCTGTTGGTGCTGTGGCGACTTAAGCACCTTGCTCATTATGACAGCTCGCCTGCATTAGCTGGAGGCTCAAAGCTAAGAGCTCAAAATCTTTTGGAAGATCAAATGTAGAGAAGCATTATGAACAAAAAGAGGAATTGTTTAGCATGGCAAAGTCATTTCAAACTAAACTCTTAAAAGTTCCCAAAACACTACCAAACAAACACACACGCAGACAAATGTAACTAAGTGTTGAAAACGAGCCATACTCATGTATGTTACAGGTACTGATCGTGTTTTCATGGAGGTATCATGGCTTCCCCAGCCCACTTCCAAGGGAATTAAGTGAACAAGAGGGAGTCACCAGAAAATATATTGAATGTTGGGCCATTCTTCAACTGATTCTGGTTAGCTTTGACTCTTAACTGGTGTGTTCCAGGTCTTTAGCAAAATCATGGATTTATGGACTGAAGAAGTAGGGAAATGCTATATAGTCTCTTTTAAACTGTTAAATTAATATGCTAAAATAAATGTTCATATGTTGGATATTTGGCAAATTAAACAGACATATACAAACAAAAGCTACGTATGCTTTTTCATGTACACGTCTAATACAAAATATTTGTGTGTGCTGGTAACAGTGTACTTGGCGTATTTCACGTGTATATACGTACCTGTATCTGAAACCTCTGTAAGATCTGGTCAGCCATTCAGATAAGTTTTAATCTCATCTCCCAGGGTTTCAAAAAGCAAAGGAGCTTTGGAATCTCCAAGAGTAAGTATCTAACTGATAAAGGGCTGCGGACATTGGGACAACATGAAAGATGTCTTGACACCTGACCTTTCTTGAAATACTGGATTTGCTTAATGTCCTTTCCCCTGTGTTTGGATCAGCTGAGAACTGCTGAGTATAAAAAGTTATACAAGCATGTTTTTTCTCCTCTTCTACTGTTAGGCATCAGTGAATTCTTAATTTTTTATGGTTCATTAGTACTTTTACAGGGAAAAAAAACAGTGCACTACCAAAACCTGGCTCTGGAATCAGACGAGGGTGGGAGTGGATTTGCAATCCACAGAAAACAGAAAACTCCCATTGTCTGGAAGGTGGAGAAGGTGGAACTTTGGCTTTGATGTTCCAAGCATGACAGTAAGAGCTTTCCATATGTAAGGATGATGACAAATACATTTGCACAAGTATGTCACCATTATGAAAGTGGAACGTGCACAAAAATTCAAGCTAAGAGAGTAAGCAACCAAAACCCTTCCTTATTGCACATTAATCCTTTTTTAATTTTTCACTGCACATGTGACATTTTCCAAATGCAGGGTCATCTATCATTCAAACCCAGGCAGAAGGACTCAGGGCTGGGAGTGCTTCATTTCCCCTCCCTCAATTATGGTTAACAAACAATAATGAACATTCCTACAAGCTGGTTTACTGGTGTGACACTTTTCTTAGAGACATGGGGTGTCCTTTTAAAATGCAAAAAAGACAATGATTGTTCCATTAAAAAATCCACATGTAGCCTGTTACCTGCTTAAGGGGTTGGCATTTTCTCTAAGTCTCAATCAAATGAATAAATTTACGATAGCTGGGAGGGTTGGGTGCATTGAACTCTTGGCGGTAGTCCAGAACAAAAAGAGCTAACTGCATTATTTCACTTTGTTGCTTTACGAGAAAAAAAAAAAAACAGTCTGCTGCCAAACCCAGCTCAGAATTCAGGTGCTAAGATGAGGAGGAGGATGACGAGCAGTCCATTGATAAAGTGAAATAAAGATGATCTTAGGAGAATTTTTCTCATGTGAGCATTCCCTTTAACCAGAGTGAAGGGACTAGAAAAGATGAGTTGTTGTGATTGGGTCTGCCTTTGCTGTCATTACCTGGATAGAGGTCAGGTGCAGGCCCAGGGGAGCATCCCACTGCCCCATCTGCAGGAGCATCTGGTGGGGAAGTGGCCGGCTGCAGGGGTTGCACGGTGAGGCAATCTGTGAGCAGGTCAGGATGGAGCTCTGCGCTGGACCGCAACTAAGAGGAGAAAACAGAAGACAGATGGAAAGGGAAAGCTGTCCCTTGGAATACTTTCCAGGAAAAGCATCATACCCTAAGGTTCAATGCAATTCAATCCACAAATACTTACCAAGCAACAACTATGGGTTGGGCACTTGGGCTCAACGAAGAGTCAATAAAAGGGTTGGCTTTCCAATCCTAATAACACCTGGCAGGTGATTCAGGAAAAATGTGGCTAGAGGTGGATTTGACTTGAGTCCTTGATATTTCGACTTCTGAGAACCCAGCTTCCTATTATATTTCCTTTTATTTGCTCTGTATCTTATCAGAACTTGTAGTGATAACAAAAACAAACTCAAGTATATTTAGTCCAGATTGTAAAGTGCTTTTAAAATATAGAGATACTACCATAAAAATATCTTGGAAGTAATTAAGAAATGCCCATTGAGATTTGATGCCTATAGATTTTACATGAGAGGAAAATACACCAGTTAAATTTTAAAATATTGTAGAGCTCGATTAAAAGAAAAAAACAATGCCATTAGCAGAAACAAAACCCAAACAGTAAGTTGCATGAAAAAAGCCAACTAATTTAGGTATTTTATCACAACAAAATAAATTCTTTATTTTAAAGTTAAATGTAAAAAAAATCAAGTCATGTAGCAAAAGTGCTACAAAAAAGCTTAGGTGAAAAGTTACTTGATCTCTTTATAAGAAAGAATTTTGTAAGTGTAATTCAAATAGAAAAAAATCACAATGTAAGAATTAGTTATGTAAAAATATTTACCTTCTGCTTATATAAAAACATAATACCTTAAAAATCTAGAAATACATTTGTTACAGATATTGCAAATAGTTATTATTGCCAGTGTTATAGAGAGCATATAAATTGGTATTATCTTTACCAAGACAAAATGAAACCTTTAGAAATAGGGCTGGAGTACACTTATTCACCCAACAAATATTTATTTATTTTCAGACACCCCTCTAGACTCTAGGAATACTGTGTTATGGAACTTATCCCATAGAGGGGAGGCAGGTGAACAAACAAAATATATACAGTATGAGATGGGAATAAATGCTATGGAGAAGGGTGGTGCAGAGAAGGAAGACAGTGAGTAAGGGGTGAAGGATGGCAGTTTTAGAGAGGATCAGGGAAATCCTCTTGGAGACGGCACTTGCAAAAGGCCTCGGAAGAAGTGAGGAAGTGAGCCCTGCAGATATGGGGGGAGAACCTGTCTGCCTTGTGGTGCCTGGATTATTTGAGGAATAATAGTAAAGCTGGAGTGGTCTGAGCCTGGGGCACAGAGAAGGGGAATAGAAGATGAAACCGGAGATGTAAGTGAGGAGAGAGAGAGTAAGTTTAGTGCCCATCTCTCCCTCCCATCCAGATTAGAGGACTGGAAAGGGCCTTTCAGAACATTTAAGACTCTTAAACATTCTCTGGTCCTGCAGTTATCTAATAGTTGAGATGGGAGGCACACAGCATAACCTCTGGGGTAGGGACTGCCTTACCATGCAGTTCCTGATATGAACGTAAGATTTTTAAAAGGTGAAACAGAAATGACAATAAACATAAAAATGCTCAGCAAACTTGCTAAGAAGTGCAGTGTTAAAGTTTCTTTTTTAATTTATCAATTATTAAAACCTTTAAAAAAGTAGTGGTAGTGAAGGTACAGTGAGAGCGGCATTATTAAACACTGTTGCTAGGAGTGTACATTGGTACAAACTTTCTAGTGGCAATATTTTTTAAGGACCACTATTTTTCAATTAAGTTTATTAGGATGACATTGGTTAGTAAAAATATATGTTTCAAATGTACACTTCTGTAATGCACCATTTATGTGTTGCACCGTGTGCTCACCACCCAGAGTCCGTTCTCCTTCCATCACCACATATTTGACCCCCTTTGCCCTCTTCTACCACACCCTCCCCACTTACCCTCTGGGAACCACTAAACTGTTATCTGTGTCTATGAGCTTTTGTTTGTTTGTCTGTCTTGTTCGTTTGTTGTTTTCCATTTTAAATCCCACATGAATGAAGTCATATGGTTCTAGATTTATTTGTCTGATTTATTTCACTTAGCATAATAATCTCAAAATCCATCCATGTTGTCATAATTTAAACCATTTGATCATAGAATCTGTCTTCAGGAAATAGCCAAAAAAAAGGTGAAGAAAGATTTATACTCAATGTTCCAATGATATATAGCATTATTTATAGCAATGCAAAATTAGGAAACATTACTTAAATATCCACAATAGGGCTAATAAATGATCTTATATAAATTTAATGCAATATTACGCAATTATTAAAATAATGACCATGAAGACAAAAGCAAAACACAAAATTATATGTACAAAATAACAATTACATAAAAACACAAAGATGAAACAGTATAAGAAAATGCAGTCCAATATTGAAACTGATTTTTGTTCCTATTGGCAATATAATGAATTTATTTCCTGTGGAAAAAAATGATCCTTTCCTCTGGTTTCCAAATTTTCTACATTCCAATGACATGCTGGAATTGGCTGGTGCAATTCTAAGATCATCAGTCGTTTGTATCATTTCCAAACTTCCCATGCAATGATGTCAGACTGATAGCTTGAAATTGATCATGGTAAGGCTATTTACAGCATGGAAATTGGCAAATGCTACAAACTGGGTCATTTTTATATGGAGAACTGGTTGTTAAACACTACCAGGAAACCATCAACAATGACTCTAATCCACACTCTGATCAGAAGGAAAAACACACACATATAGATGAGGTACTAGTAAGTTACTATTTGGAAAACAGTAGTTCTTGGACACAAAAAGCCTCATAAGTCGACAAACATACATTCGGGTCTTAGTACAAGAATATGAAAATTACACAGTGACCCTAAGGATAGGAAAGAAGCATTTGATACACAGAGTGAGCGAGACATAATTATATTATAATTTCCTCAGTTTTGCCACACTGGAATCTCTGATCAAGACTTAGTTAATGCCTACCCCCTCAGGGCCTTTGGAAAATATGTTTGTTATTTTGGTACTAACCTAACACATGCCGTGTAAGAAAAACTGGAAAAAAAATCAAGGCTTAGAATGAGTTCTGGTGATCATTTTTAATTTATCTTCCATCGTTAAAATGTGATCTGGGCCCCACATGTTCTACTAAGCATAGAAATGAACATCTCTCTGCTTTCTATTACCAACTACTCCAGGGTTTTACAGTTATCAGTGCCGATGAGGTCTTTGCAAGGAATTTCACGGCCATGGTTACTCCTGGAGTCAAAGGCAGGCAGTTCTTCCTTAGCTTCAACAAGTTTTCATGTTTTCCAAGAGTGTGATTCCACATGACTTTGCAGTGGGAGTTCATTTGGTTTTCTCTGGGATTAAGGCATGGTTCTAGAAAGTGCTTCTTAAATTGAACAAGCCTTGAGGACCTTATACAAAATTTCTAAGAAAGGGCCATATGCATAGAAATGCAGTAATGGCACGTAAGTTTAGTATTCCTTTCTCCCTCCCTCTCAGATTATTAGACAAGAAAAGGGCCTTCCAGAACTTTCAGGCCCTTATAGGTTTTCTGGCCCAGGAATTATCTACATAGCAGAATCTTCTGGGGAGATGTCTTTCAATAAAATGCAGTTTTATATTTGGAGTAAGACTCCCAAACTAGTATTTATATAAAATATATTACATAATGTATATTTCAATTATATCTTCCTAGCTTCTAGGAATATAAAAAAGACAGAGGAAAATTTTTCAGTGGGAAATGGTCTCTAACTATGGTTTTCAAACATGGGTGGGTATCGCAATCACCTGCAGTCCCCACCCAGAGCTGCTGACTCAGTGGGCCTGGGTGCACTTCTAACAAGTTCTCAGGTCAATATGATGCAGTTGCTCTGGAAACCACACTTTCAGAACCCGGTCTCTAAGAATCTTGATGAGGAGAACTAGATTTTTTTTTGGTGATGAAGAGAGGAAATTATTTTTCCTGTGGAGAAAGGAAAATTATAAAAACCAAATTGTCTTTAACACATGAACATCATGTAACCATTTCTTATTATGTATGTCTTCAGATAGCACAATAATAAATGGTTACATGAATTTATATCTTAAAAACAATGTGGATGTATATTTTCTTTCACAGGGATAAAAAGTGTTCAAAAATCAATCCAGTTTAGCATCTGCTCTTAGGAGAGAGCAAAGGACTTACCTTTTATAGAACCTTTACTGCTATTTATGGAAAGAAGTGGAATTTGAACCCACTGACCATCAATTTGTCTAGTTGAAAGGGCTGTCGTGTTGGATAACACTGGGGACTCAAGAGCAAAAAACTAAAGTGTCCCTGAAAAAGAAGAAATTCCTCCTCTAGACTGTAGCATCAATCAGCTCCTGCCAGAGTCCCTAGCCCTACAGATTTCTGACTTGCTGACCCCCACAATTGTGTAAGCCAATTCCTTTCCTTGAAATCAATTAATTTCTCTTTCTCTCTTTCTCCTTCCACATAGTTCTGTTTCTCTGGAAAAGCCTGACTAATACACATACTACTAAAATTAGGCTGACCAGACATACCATTTGAAATGAGACAGAAAACAATGGTACTGCCCCATTTCAAATGGAACATATGGTCAGCCTAGTCTCACTGGGCTAAATCCAAGGTGTCAGTAGGCTGACCATACGTACTGTTTGAAATGGGACAGTACCAATGTTTTCTGTCCCGTTCAAAACAGTATGTCTGGTCAGTCTGATTAGGATGCACTTTGGAGGCCACTACCATATGACGAACATTTCAAGTCAGGAAGAAGAGCGTGGTGCACATGAATCCCCCAGAAAACGGCTGGATGTGGAGAGTCATCGAGATACACTTTTAAAGAATGCATTTCAATTCACTAAATATATATGAAGTCCTCATCATGTACTCAATACTGTGTCTCTCATAACAATCCAATGAAGTTGTGTCAGAGTCCAAAGTCAGGCTCCTTGAAGCTACATTATACCACCACAAGAAATAACCCCACCTCAGTATTTTCCTTTCCCACACCACACCACATACACTCACATACTTCTCTTTTCTCTTAGGACTTAAAAAAAGTATTTTAGCCATAAGCCTATCAGTTGATCTTGGTCTAGTTGGGGAAAGTAAAGGGTTCTCTGAAATAGTTACTAGTATTTCTCATTATTGTTGTATAGATTCAATTCCTTTCCTTGAAATAAATTTCTCTCTCTCTGTCCTCCTTCCCTTTCTCTCAACTGGTTGCGTTTCTCTGTAAAAGTCTGACTGATACAGATTCTACTAGAATGCACTTTGATTAGCTCTGTGCCACCTAGAACTCCCAGTGGGATCACCCCTGCCTAACTTCTTCCCCTTCCCTCATTCCTCTACTGGATTCTCCTGGGAGATCTTTTAATAGTTCACACACACACCTGAATCCTTGCTGCAGAGTCTGTCTGCTTCTAGTACTCAACTTAGTAAATACCCCAAAATTCTGATTTGATTCAGAAATGCAGAGAGCCAATCAGCAGCACTCACAGGATGCTCAAAGGCACCTGCTCCCTCTTCTTCAGCGCCTGATGTGCCTACATGCCAGGGTACAGTAACCAGATGTTTAATCAAAGTGGGGTGTTCTGGGATATTATGGACAATACTGAAAGCATAACTAATGAGATTAAATTAATCACAAAACCATAGTTTACAAGACTAATGAGAGTTCAAAAGGGCTGCATGCACGACTTCCCTACAGCAAGCCCAGTAAGTGGCTCGCAGTCTTGGTTGGATTCCCCATGATAATGGGCAACTTATTTCTTCATCTTTGCAGTTAGCTTCAATTTTAGACAGTTCCCATTGTCAGGAAGTATTTTTGCATACTGAGTCCTGATCTAGCTCTCAGCAACTGTTAGGATTCCATGCATCTGTCTATCCATAAACCTGCAATAAGGTTCATAGACATACTAGGAAGAAATGAGATATCTCTGAGATTCAGAAACCAATCTGTGAATCTTGGGAGTGTTAATGATCCTGATCTTTAATGACCCATTTTAGGGCTTAATTTCTACTCAGGTTCAAGTAAACAAATTGGCTCCTTAGCTCCTGTACAATATTCCATTATGAAATATTTGTGCCAAATGAGAGTTTTTTAACATTAATAATGAAATCACCTATCAAGGCTTGACAAGTTTCCTGCATTTGGAAATTTGAGCTGCTTCCATAACAATGTAGGGATTTTTTTTTCTTAATATATAAAAACAAGGCACCGTCAATTGTGATTTTCTTTTTTTTGTTCAAAACTATTCTGTTAATGTTTATAAGCTCTCGAAACAAGAGACGGAAATTCAACTCCCATCATTTTCTCATTTCAGATATGACTGAATAATCGTCCAAGATTAAGTGAGTCAAGTGGAAATAATTAGGAAAGGGAAAAAGGCCCAGATTCTTCAATTTTCAGTTCTATTACATTTTATTCCAAGAGCAAAGGCATTCTGTTAGTTTGCAGTGAGACATAATCCCAAAAACAAAGAAGCACAATCAAAGCCCCTTTGTTTTCCTTTTCTCCAATGATCAGTCTATCTGGCTGTGCATGTTCGTGCATCACCTTGTAAAGATTTCTTTGTTCTCTAGAAATCAAATGCCACCAAAATGTATTTCTAGAGAAACTCATCCAGAAGGAAAGACAAGTAGAATTTTCTTCCACAGTGTTAAAGTTTAGTACTAGAACAATCTTCCTCATCAAGCATTCTATATGACACTTCAAGGAATGTGTATCTCAGGGAATTAACTCACTGCCAGAAGGCTTAAAAATAATCACAATGAATTAACCTATTTTATTAATTACAATTAATTTCCAGTTGAATCTAAAAATTCTCTCTCTAGGGGATTCTTTAGCACTGACATTTATGAAGTGGCACTGACATATCTTAGGTAATTAATCTCCAACAATTTGCTATCAATTCATTTCCTTAGGGAATGACCGATTTGTAAAGAGGAACAGAAATCCTAGTCAAGACTTAGAAAAACAGTACTTCAAGAAAGCTCTTTGGGAAAATGAGGTACTATCCAATTGGGCACTCTGAACTTAAATACAAGGGATGCCTATTTGGTCAGCAGTGACTCTAAGCAGGTCAAAAAATTTTATCCATAGTTGTTTAATGAACATACAAAAATAATTGAATTGGTACATATGCTGGGGTATATCTCAATAAGAGACATGAAAAATCAGTGTCAGTATAGACACTATAAAACTACTGCTTATTTAGTCAAAAATGGTGATTGCTGGGAACTGTTCACAGAAACATAATTTCAAAGTAAAAAGGAACAAAAGTCCAATAATCTTATGCAACAACTCTATAGCAGTGCTATTCAACAGAACTTCCTTCTACGATGGAAAAATTCTAGGTGTACTAACTGGTAGACACTACTCACATGTGGTTAATGAGCACTTGAAATGTGAGTAATGCAATTGAGGAACCAGATTTTATTTTATTTTATCTAATTTTAATTAATTTAAATGTATGGTACTGAACTGCACAATATTACCACATAACATGGTGGCAGCTGAGCCTGTGTCTAAATCTCTTTGAAGACAGGAAATTCATTTCCTTACAACTCAGTGCTCTCCATTGCTGAACAGGTATAATTATTAGAAAGTATTTCTTCCAGTTGAACTGCAGTCTGCCTCCCCATAATTTGCACCCATTGGCACTTACTTTTTCCTCCTTCTCCCAGACCACACAGAATAAGTTTGCTCACAATATACTTTATAGTTCTTTTTATCTGAGAAGCCTGAAAATGCTGTAGTGTATTAGAAATTTGGGAGTTCCCTGATGGTGTAGTGGCTTAAGGCTTCGGCACTGGCACTGTCAGCACTGTGGCCTGGGTTCGATTCCCAGTCAGGGAGCTACCCACATACCAAAAAGCAAAAAAAAAAAAAAAAAAAAAAAAAAAAAGAAATTCAGCCCTGAAAGGGGCCGTGGTTTAGTTGTTTTGTCTGCCCTTTCTTCCCCCTAAAGGTTGCAGGGTGTTTTTTTTCCACAGGCCGAACATCTTTAATTTTTTACATCAATAAGAGGATACTTAATAGAAGCTTGGGCCTTATAGTTTGACAAACTGTGTGATTCTCAGCAAGTATATTCACTTGCCTAAGTGTAGTTTCCCTTCTATAAAATGAAGATAATACCATTGAGTCATTTTAGTTACTTTGAAAACTAACTGAGATGGGATTCAGAAAGTACTTGGTTATTATACAACAAGTTGACAATACACTGTAGAAGTGTATGCCTGAAACCTATGTAATCCTTGCTAACAGATGTCACCCCAATAAGTCTAACAATAAAAATGAATTTATAAAAAAAAAAAAGTACTTGGCACATGAAAGTCACTGTAGTGTCAGTCCCTTCTCTCCTGCATAGCACATTATTCTATTCACCACCCCAATTACTCCCAACACTAGGACCTCAATGGCCAACGTGAAAATGATATCTCAATACTAATACAGTGAACCAGCTGTGTGCCCATAACAGAGTATATCAGAACGAACACAGCCTTGTTCTAGACCAGGGGTGTCCAACCTCTTGGCTTCCCTGGGCCACATTGGAAGAAGAAGAATTGACTTGGGCCACACATAAAATACACTAATAATAACAATAGTTGATGAGCTAAAAAAGAAAAGTTCCATGCATAATTTTCGTAATGTTTTAAGAAAGTTTACAAATTTATGTTGGGCTAAATTCACAACTGTCCTGGGCAGCATGCGGTCCATGGGCCACAGGTTGGACAAGCTTGTGCTAGATTTTCTACTTCTATCAATATGGACTAAAAGGGTCAATAGCTTTTAAAAATATATATCATACTCTTCACTTATTCATTTAGTACATATTTACTGATGTGCTCAAAACTATGCTAGGCCTTAAAGATGAAGTGGTGCACAAAATAACTTGAGTTCCCTGCCCTCGTGGGCTTTGCAGTGTGGCTCAAAGAAAACTTGCCATTAAGTAAAATCCTTAGATCTTTTTCATGTGATGCTCTTTATTTCTGATGGAAGCTAACTTTTTATAGCTCTATTGCCAATTGATGGCACAGAACCTCTTGGCTGCATTTCGTTTGACTCAGTCACTAAGTTGACCACCATATTCCCCACTTCGGCGAATTCGCAAATTTGATGAATATATTCTCTGGCACAAAAGATGTTAAATCTCTGTCCAGGATTGTGTTATCTCTAAAATAACCCATGCCCTAGCGACACTAAGTCATTAAGAACCATTAAATAATAGCTTATCCACAATATGGATTATAAAAGATAAGAATGTAGGCTCTAGACCTAAAAAAAACCTGAATTTGAGCTTTCATGTCCTTATTCATTAAATGTTAGACAACTATGAACAAGCTCTTTAGCATCCCTTTAGCTTTGTTTTGTCTGTACAATGAGAATAATGGCACCTGATTTATAAGGTAGTTCTTAGGGATGAAAAGAGATAATAAAGTATTTCAGCAATTCATAGTATGTAGTCAATGTTCAACACATTAACTACTATTTCTATTACTATTTTTTTCACTAATATCCAGTATGAAAGCATTTTAACACTGTCTAACATGT
Organism: Lyroderma lyra; assembly: GCA_004026885.1. Classification (NCBI taxonomy): domain Eukaryota; kingdom Metazoa; phylum Chordata; class Mammalia; order Chiroptera; family Megadermatidae; genus Lyroderma; species Lyroderma lyra. The sequence goes on along the minus strand of PVJL010000315.1, from coordinate 230,724 downwards.
GCTTCTGTTTTCTTTTTTTCTCTCATTTATTTTCTTGGGGAATTTTTCTGTTTTAATCAAACTCTTCCTTTTATATGCCATAATGTAGCAATATGATAAAGGAAAATGAATAGGGACTTTGGGCTCAAGTAGACACAAGTTCAATATTAATATGTGGCCTTTGGAAGATATTTAACCTCCCAAGGCTTCAGTACCATTCTCTGTAGAATGCAGAGGCAGTAATAATAGCAACTCTGGGAGCTTATTACAGCATTATATAATATGAGATAACTTAAGAAAAGTGGCTAGTGTAGTGAATAGCTAATTTTTTTTTCTCTAAAAGTAGAAGCTATTATGACTGTCATGGTTAATACCTGTTAGAACCCCCTGTGTTCTTGCTTACCCTCATAAACAGTCTGGGGCCATATAGTGTCCAATGAAGACATTAACACAGTTTTGAATTATTCTACAACAGAAGAATATAGCTAGCTGTGGATTTGTGGAAAAGTCCAAAATACATATATTAGAAATCAAAACCAACAAAAAAACATTTCAGAACACTTTGGAGATGTTGGTACTTCATCTAGATGTCCTACTTATTACCAAAATCTGTAGCACTATCTTGCTATCTGGACAGAGTCTACGAGTTGAGATTTAAAATGATGTTGAAATGAGACAGGCATTCAGCTTGGATTTTTGTATTGTTAATATCAGTAAAAACATCATTTGCCTCCTGAGTCAGTATTATTCTAAAACTGACTCCAAAAATTGTACTTTTTTTTTTCTGACTGGAAAATGATATATAAATGGACATAGTTAATGGTAGATTCACACTTCATCTGGAAGAACATCTCTAAAGCAGAACATTAAATTAAAGGGTGAATTTTTTTAGACAAGTAGAGAAATATTAATATGGAACTTCACATGGCCATGAGAAACATCCTTCTTTACCCTTTGAAGACTCAAAGCAGGATAAGGGATGTATGTCTATCATAACTTCACAAATTCCTCCTGACACCACCTCAATGCACTAATGTGACCACACACATTCCATCCATCCAGTCAAGTGCAGCATTTTTCTTTCTATTCAAGTATTCTCAAGGTTTAATTAAAGCAGCCAGCTATCTAGTAATTACTTCCCTCCTCCATTTTACTAGCTCCTTATTGTCTGCCTTTGAATTGATTTCTGACTACAGCTCCTGCCTATCCTATAGTTTAGGAAGTGTGGAAAGAGACTAACTGCAGAAGTAATTTTCTCTTCCTTTCATTTAATTAAAACAGATTGTCTGAAAAAGATTTAAGGTTGATTTTTACTGTGCATGAGTGTTTAGGCAATTTTTAAAATGCCTAATTCTAAAAGTTGAAGGCTGCCATTTCAGTGAAGAGCCCTCGCTTTCTGCTCTCCCACCCATCCCATACTCAACAGTCAATTTAATTTTCCTCAAGTACACTGCTGACAATGTCAACCGCCCCCACCCTTTTAAAGTCCTATAGTGACTCTCCACCAAGCATTACCTACAGCCCAAACCGAAGGGCTTTAACAGGCTGGCTCTCACCTCGCTGTATGACTTCCTATTCCATGTCTCTCTGTCACACAGAGCCGAACGCTCTCCCCTATAAACCTTGTTTATTCTCATTCATATCCCATGCTGTACTTCTGGCCAGAAGTCTTCCTCATCTGGAGCCCCCCTTTCTCCAGACGTTGCATATCTACAACACATTCTGCATATTCTCCGGGTCCAATCCAATGCCATCTCCGTATCGAAGTTTTTCCAGGTCTTTCTATTCCAAAATTATTTCTGCTTTTTTAAACATTCCAACTAATTTATCTGTATTATTCTGCTGGTACTAGTGTTTTTCTACATTGAATGATACTTATTTATAAATTGTGTGTGTGTGTGTGTGTGTGTCTGTGTGCATATCAGAAAAGTAAAAAAAGCTCCTTGTAAAACGAAACCACGTCTGTCTGATGATACAGGCTAAAACAGCATTTCTTTTCCCATCAAAGGTATTCTATAAATGTTAGGGGAAATGTGTGAACAAATAAATGAATGAATAATGAATGACTTAATAGCTGCCAAGAATCCATTAGTCCATGCTTATTCTGTAGGGAAGCCCCTGAATAAGATAAAATCATATCATGCAATATGAGGGGGGAAAAAGAATGAGGCTCTTTAAGTAAGCCAAAATTACCAACTAAGAATAAAAAAGAAATTAGCCAAGTGAAATCTTAAGAGGTTTAAAAAAAGGCATTTGGGAAATTTATTTCCTTATAATACTTAGTGTCCATTGATGACAAATTTTACTAGATAATACTATTCACATTTATATATTGCCTCTTGGGATGTGCAAATGAGCAGTTCTACCAATAGCAAATGCTAATTCATTACATTTGTACTTCATAACATTCGTCTAGAAGGACTGGGGACAAGTCCAATTTTTCTACCTTCCTTTTAAAGAGTCAATGTCCAGCATATATTTGATAAGCAGAACACAGAAATTTCAACCTGAGTGGGCCTGAAACAACATACTTGTGTCCCTTTTTGACTATTTACATAGCCAAAACAAGAACCTCCAACTTTTGACTCCTGGTTGAATAAGTGACCAGCTGTGGCCCTGGTCTCCCTGGTCACTGCTCCAAATAGAGCCCTTAATACTGCTCTAGAGCTTTCTCTCCCCTGAGGTAATGTCACCAACATAAGAGCTTGCCTGTGGTGTTATTTTGTCAATGAGCAGAAGCATTTTATTGAAGGTAATTTCCCCTCTCTTATCTGGATACAGCATGTCTTAGAGTGATGCATGAATCATATGATCTTTAGATGCTCTGGTGAAATGGAACTCTTCTCTTTGGTCATTGGGAGGGAGGCCTGGTTCAGAGAAGTTCTTCAGGTGAAGCCAAAGACAGGAATTGGATTTCTCTGTTCTATGGACTCCTGTAGTCTATGCAGCCTCTGCTCAAGTCATATTCATGTTTAGAATCTACTATTCCTCCTTCGAACAAACTTTATTTTGTTTTTCTAATTATCATCCACCCCCTGCAATGAACAAAAATCCCATCTCAAAATAAATAAATAAATAACCCACCCCAGAAATCTAGACCAGAAAGCCAAAAATCAAAGGGAAGCTTCGAAGGCTTGAGAAGGGCTGCCAGAGGCCATTCGTGGTGCCCGATTACAACCCAGAAGCTCTGTCTGAGACTATACCGGTCTTGCTGGTTCTGACAGAATGAGGAGAAAAGTCAAGCTGAGGAAGAAGAAACAGTGTTGTCAATGTTTCACGTTGTACTCTAAGATGGAGAACATGATGCTATTTTTCTTCCCCAGGTATCCTGCCATTGGCAGGTTTTGGCAGGTATGCTTTGGTTTTCAAGGTCTAAGGAACTCCAGTCTCAGTGGTCTGCTGTGTCTAACTCCACTCTCAAATGCTCAGCATCTCAGGATGCCTGTCTGTCATCATTATTAGCACCCCTTAGGAAGATCCTATTATTGGATGTGATTTCACATTCTGACATTACAGGGAGCTCCTACAAGTTATAGCTACTTCAGATCTCAGCAAGGAGACCTGGGTGCTGGTAACTTTTAGTCCACTAGAAATAAATTTATCAGAGAGATACTTATATATATGCTGAGGGAAGAAAAAGTGTCATAAAAGGACATGTCTCCCTTTCTTCCCCAATAATTCTCCAAGGTAGAACCAAAGAAAACAGGTGCGCTATGGAGTTAACCACCCAACATTGTAAGTCAATGATGACAGAATATTTTTGGTATGCCTTTAAACAAACAAACAAATTAGATATTTTAAATCAGAAGTGAACAAATCAGCAATGCTTCATATAAAATATAATCTTAGAAACAAAAGTGGAGACATTAAGAATTAATAATCTATCCTGAGAATTCTGTTCCACTGTCCACAGTAACTAACTAAAGCCTGTGCTTTATAGCAGAAACTCAAGATTTGTTGATAACAGAAAGCACACGTCTTTGTAAAGCATAGTAATCAAGGAAAGGTAGTATGTGAAATAGAGGCGACTTAATTTCTCCCTCGTATTTGGAAGATCAAAAGAATATCTCTTTTCTACCAGTGAGACATTCCCCATTCTCCTACCTCCCCCTGGGGAACTAAAGCAAATTCCTTGAGTTCTCATGTCATTAGCACAGGTCAAAATGATGTAACAATAACAGAAAACAGGGTGTGCCCCTGCGCCAACTCTCTAATCAATTTCAAAGTACATTTTTTCTTTCTTTCTTTCTTTTTTTGTCCTCATTGACACCACTCAGAGGAACTGGTCACTCATGGTCTCAAAAGTTTTACAACAAATTGTGTGATTAAATTCCTTAAACACGTCTGTCCATTACTAATCCTCTTTTGCCCACATCCATTTCAGAGAAAAATTGCAGCACTCCATGGTGCCTGATTTATATTTCATTTTGAGAACAGGAAGTAAAGGGATTAAAGTTAAGGATTAAAACATTTACTCTTAACTGCATTTTTCTCCTCCCAAATGGCTTCCTGGTTGCCATGGCTACCGTTCACTAGTCCTTAGCTCTGAATGCAAATCTTTTTGCAGTAATAAAATATTTTAAATGAGACTTCATAGAAAACAATAGGGAAACTAGCTTTAAGTTCAACAATTGCTTCTGAAAGAAGCTAGAATATTTTTAAAAATCTTTTTTCTTCATCTTTTTATTTGTATCCTCAAGGGAAAAACTTAAACTAGGACAATCTAAAGATATACAATGCAGAATCAGAATTATGCAGCAGGGGTACAACAAGATTACTCTGAAAGAGTAAGTTGGTCGTTAGTTTACAAACCAGTGTTTGCAGGAAGATTAAGGGTCCTTGGGAATTTCTCAAATGTTGCAACATCATAGAACATTTTAAAGGCAAAATGCACGTAAATGCAGTGTTGCAATTCCACATTGCAAATACAAGCCAGGAAATGAAAAACTGAGGCTTTCGCCACCACAAAGTTAACTTAAATAAATATCACTGCATTCTATCTAAGTCATTGGTGCTTCATGGTGGCAGCATTTGCACAGGACTGTGGCAAAAGTACATGAATAGCATGTACTGTCAAGATCCAAGATTTCCTCATGTACAGTGCACACAGCTGACGCTGTATTGGGCGCTGAAAACGAAAAATGATGTTGACAAGTGAGCAAACACAACTGTGTTTGAGTGGTTCCTTTGAAATCATTCTCCTGACATTCATTTTAGAATGTATCGCCTGCATTCTTTTAGAAAGCCAAGGAAAACTAAGGAAATGGAATAGTAAAAACTCCATTTTAAGATCTATTCTTGAAGTCCAATATGAGGGGTTCCAGGATAAATTCTTCAGTGACTTTTGAAACACCTCCCCATCTATTTTGTTCCAATGCTCTCTGACACTTGGTTTTTCTCTGCTTTGTTATCCAGTGCTTTCAAAGTATTCCTTCATTCCCAGAGACCCTATTAAAACTACCTTCCCCAGGTCCAAGTATACTCATCATTTCTCACTTCTTCCAATCCCATACTCCCATTAAAACTACCTTCCTTGCATAATACCCACAGAGGACAGACATACATACAATACTGATTAATTAATGAGTGTGAAGGGACTGTTGCATTGCCTTTGTCATATAACAAAACAAAATTACATAGGGATCTTCTGGAGACAATCCCATAACTGGAGAATGATTGTAATAATGGTAATTCTAAGCACTGTAACAGGCTAATGGTACAGACAATTTTAGGAATAGATGAGCAACTCCATATCAGGCCATGAGATAACTGGTACTACCTATGGACAGGACAATAGCATCTGAAACAAACATGGATTTAAATGGTCAGAATCATATACAGATCCACAATGTATAGTTCCTTTTTCCTGGCTTCAGTCTTTTCTTTTGGAAACCTCTTCTATTTCAGGATGATCATTTAGGCCATTACAGGGCAGGCTGGGGTTACTTATTATTTGGCTGTTTTTACACATCTACAGTCAAGAGGGAACACCAGGCACCTACTGTTGAGATGTAATTCTCCATGGGCTTCAAGTTGCTCCATGTCTTGGGAACACAGGTACTGACTGTCTTTCTGAACTATCTTTTTAAGGGTATTTCTATGCCAAACAGATTTGCAAAATTGACAGCATTGTGTTTTCCTCCTGAGCAAAAAGGAAGTATGCTTATGTTCACATTATTGAAGAATCAGGCTCCCTAAGCTCAGAACTTGCCTCTTATAACATAATCCACTGAGTGTGTGTCATTTTGTGTCACCTTGTAGGAACTGAAACTTAAGAAGCTGACACAAGAAAATGATGATACTCGAGCTACTGCTATTGCTGTAAATAAAAAATTCTCCTTTGTCTCCAACCCAGGAGACTCATGTCTTCTGCTAGTATACATGATACTGCATCCAGCTAATTTATTAGTTTGTACCTAGGGTAAGATCTTAGATCCCTGGGGAGTTTCTGCCACCTTCAGAACCATCCCTAGGATATACAGGGCACTGGGCAAGAAAAGGTTTGAAGTATTCCTGCTTGTATAAAAACTTTGAGTCACCCCAAATCAGTATGTCAGCATCATACCACAGATCCAATCTCAAGTAATTCAGCTAAGGAAATGCCACACTGGCCTGCAGGAGTGATCTGCTCACTTGGCCACTTTCTTGGAATTAGGGCCTGTCTAATAGGGCCCCAGGATGACCCCATAGGCATGAGTCCCAAAACTTGTTAGGGTATCTAGTTAACTCAACACTTGGGGTAGAAGGAAAGACATGAGGGCTGACACCCTTGTATTTATATGTCTGGGTTCAGAGTTCCTCACTTGGATGGTACTGCTGGGCCACCACCCAAAGGGGGCGGTAGAGAATTTTGAGGAAGATACTCCAAAGCATGGAGGCCCCTAAGGATAGAGTCTTAGTCAGGGGACCTGCCACCATCTTCTAAGAGAAGGCCACTATAGAACCTATGGAAATGATTTTCATGCCAAGAGCTTCAGTTACAAAATTTCCCATGTTGGAAAATCACACAGCCCATAATAAGAATGGTAGAGTCAAAGGAGGGCTACATGTAGAGTGAGAAAAATTCAGCTGGAGTAGTTCTACTATTGACTGAGCATGCTTTGTAAAGTCACTGAGCTTCTCTGAACCTTAGGGCTTTCATCTTTGAAATAGGATTATAGTAAGTGTAATACTAACCCTGCAAACCAGTTGTGAAGATTAAAGAAGTAAATAGGCATGTAAATGCCCAGTAAACTGTGCTCTACATATGTATTTAGTGTTTATTATTGTCCTTCTTCCTATTTCCTTATAATTCTTACTTCATAAAGGAAGAGAATAAAATGGTAAATGCAGCCATTATGTTATTACTGGAGGTTTTAAATGCAAACTCACCCCTTCTTGCTATCACTGATGGTTGAGGAGATATAGGTGATACTACGTTTGTGAGTGCTTTGCTGTGTTACAGTCTCTGATCAATTTCAAGCTTAATATACAGGGTATGAGGTGAGAGGCTCATAATTTGGGGTAGAGATGGGAGGCGGGGAAAACATTATAAAGCATTAGGTTTCTCTGCTCATTTATGCCATGATTTAGGGCACCCTAATTTATGACCTGAAAATTGGAGAACTTATTCTGGATATATTTATGCATATCAAAGAACAACATTTTTTTTAAAGGAGCAGGGGAATGGATAATGCTTTATTGCTATTTTGAGTACAGAGGAATGAAACTGATTGCTGTATTTGCTTATGTACAAATGAGGAAATGTCAAGGATGCCCTTTGCAGTGTCATCTCAAAATATTATTTCTTTTTTTTTTGCGTTTTGGTATGTGGGTAGCTCCCTGGCTGGGAATCGAACCCAGGCCGCAGCGCTGACAGCACCAGCGCCGAAGCCTTAAGCCACTACACCATCAGGGAATATTATCCCTCAAAATATTATTTCTATTCTAAGTCCACAGTGGGTAACTATTATCCAAATTCCTATAGCTGGTGTTTGTGTGCTAGGCTAGCCCAAAGCACAACTATGAAACAGAGCTCCTTGTCTGCTGTGTTCTGATACCTATTCACCTATGTTTTCCCTTTTGAATCTCCTTTTTCAGAGCCCAGTGATATCCTTGCAAATACTGAGGAAAACTCATGGCAATGACTTTTTGCTACAGAGTAAAAAGAATTAAAACAGGGGGTTCCCTGGTGGTGTAGTGGCTAGGCTTCGGTGCTCTTAACACTGCGGCCTGGGTTTGATTCCCAGCCAGGGAACTAACCCTCAATAAAAAAACCCCCACCGATGCCAGCACCTAGTCCACCCTTCAAAGCAATTTTGGAACTCTTTTTCTGGAATGGCCATCAGAGCTGTTGTCATACCCAAAACTTGATAATTAAGTTTGTAAACTTGCCACCGTGAGACAGTGCTGCCAATGTAAGTGCACAGTGGCAAATTTGGTGCATAGCTTCCCAACGGGAGTAATTTGAAGGTGAACAAAGTGATATTCAGCAATGAGGTATGTAGCACTTTTTCTAGGATGAGTTTGAGAAATGAACTGTCTGACCTCGTATGTGATAGAAAAAAATATATGGGAAGGTATGTACTACTGTTAAACTATTGTGATAAAGTATGAGTATATCACAACTCTGTTACTACTTGGCTTCTATATTTCCCACAGGTGACAGTGTTGAATGGGAAATGTTAGAAAAATAATTGCTGGAAGTTGGTTGGGAGAGAGGAGTAAAGTCTAACATAGGAGAAAAAATAGCAAGGTTCTCAGGTTGCATAAACTCTGTTACCAAAAAACACGTAAATATGATTATAAAAGTATGCTTTGAGAAAATACAAAGAGATAAATGGAGAAAGAGAAATGTATACTTCAAGTTCCAACCAGGCAAAAAGATAAAGCCTAGAAATGGAAGTAATCACCAGAAGGCTTAAATGTCATGCTTGAGAAGATTCTAGAAAGAATCGTAAGTTGGTGAGCAGTTTGGAATGGAGTCATAGGAGTTAGGATAGGGTTATTGAGAACAACTAGAGAATCCTTCTTTCCTTTTTAGATATCATTAAGTAAAATGAGCTTAAAACCCATCAAGATATTTAGCAAAGTCTCTCATGATAGCATTTTGGACAAGACTGAGAAATGTGAAAATGGTGCTAGCCCCACTGGATGTAGTCACAACTGGATGAGGCACTGTCCTCCCAAAATACTGATAAATAGAAAGATGCCATCTAATTGGCTTACTGCCTTTCACCCTAAATCCCTTATTCATCCTCCACATTACCACCCTAATTATTTTCCTAATCATAAATTTGATCACGGTCTGTGTTTAAACAACTTAGCATGGTATGTAAGGCCCGTTAGCATCAGTTCCCTTGTCAACATTTTCAACTTCAGTGCTTGCGTCGACAGCCAATAAATGACATTGCAGGTCTCAAATGACCCTAGTTGAAACTGTATCCTGGCATGAAGAAAATGGAGAGAACAGAAAGGAACGCAATCCATATGCCAAAAAATTTGGAAGCTGGGTAATAAAAAATTATAGGGAAGTAGGGATACTAATGCAGAATTTCTAACATACATCAACAAGGTCATTAATTGGAAAGAAGAAGCATCCTTGGAAAACAGAACTAGAGCCCATGTGCCAGTGTCCCAGGATGGTAGGTTTTTGATCTAATAATATAGAAAATGTTTGTACCTATTAGACTTGCTAAATAACAAGAAAAGAGATTGTCTTAGAAGTCAGAAAGCTCACAATTTCATGAAGAGGCTTTATGAATATCTTTTGGAACTTTCTAAATGTGAGTCGCCATATTGGTCTGCAGGGAGGATAAGGCTACATTTAAGTACTCTTATAATCCTCATAGACTACAGCTGTGCCAAAAGCTGGCCCTGTGTAGTGGCAGTGTAGCAAGCCCTCATCCCAAAAAGCCACTTGGGAATATAATACCTTTCTATTCAGTTAAAAGAACAGCTGTACCAAGGCAGCGATTATCTGTAGTCATTTAACAGTTAACTCAAGAGTTAGTCCACACTCAACAAACAGTGGAAACAGTGAGCATTTAAGATGTCACATAACACTTTGCTATAGTTTATAAAGAGGACTCTGGATTGTTGAGTGGGAGAATAATCTTTTGCCAAAATGTTTTGTGGAATGCCAAGATTGCAAACAGTACGTCAAGACTTAATGGACGGCAATGCATAGGCAGTACTAACGAATTATGGCTCCTGTTCTGTTAAGTATTTTGGCTTGTAGGAAAATAGCGTACCACCTTTTGGCATCATATGTGGCTCCCTTTCCACTTCCAAACTTTCTCATTACTGGGAAACAAACTAAATAGAGTAGAAGTAGTAATAAAAAATTCATCCTGACGGCCGCAAGATAAAAGTAAAATGTTAAAGCATTAAATGTAGGCAAAATAAGACCCTTTTTTAAAAATCACTATTACCACAATCACTATTAAAACATCTGAATCACAGAGATTGGATTCCACTTGATAAACAACTCAAGTGGAGCCTTGCAGAAGCTCAAAGATCTATTTGTCAAGTTCCCGTAACTTCTCAAGCAAAATCCAACTGAACCAGCTGAGGCAGAAAAATGTCTCTTCTCCCCTTAGAAAATTCTTGCTGTTATCTGATTCTCACCTCTTTAAACCAGTTTCCTCAGCAGAAATGGAAGACACCAAGCCATTTTCCTCTGTTTTGTAATAGTCTCTAATACTCCCATACCTGTGGCCACAGTTGCCGCCTTTCCAGGACTGAGCGCCACCGAGTGCAGGACTGTAGTAAGCACGGTGCAAGTGCTTTCTCACTAGTGGCTACAACAAACCTATGGGATTGCTGTTACTATCTAGATTTCACAAATGAGAGCCTGTGGTTCAGAGATTTAAGTAACTTACCTGAAGTTATATCATTAATACTGGTGATGTAAGGATTTGAATCCAGGCCCATGACTCAAGTCCATTTGAAGAAGAAAATGAGCAGATAAGTCACACAAGATGAAATAAAGTAGCAAATTATAATTTATTGTATAAATTTCCTTATTATATAATTATAATAAGAAAGTGTATAATTATATAATAAGGAAATTATGAGAGGTCTTATGTAATTTTGGAAAAGGCAAAAATCAGGACATAACCAAGGTTTAAAATAAGCATACCAGTCAAACTCATCTGCATGAACTCTATACCCATCCACCTCCCATTCATAAAACAGTGTCAATGGGAAAACAGACAAATGGCAGGGATTTCCAATCCACTGACATGGATTTTCTGGATGAAAATAGGTGGTATGATGATCAGTTTGGTAGAGATTTTAAAACACATAAACATGACTACAAAACCGTGTTTCTTTTATGAAGAAAAAAAACAAAATCATAATTATGCCATGATCTCAGTTTCTATTAAATGTTTATAAACAGCTAAAATATTTTTGAGATTAAAATAAATTAATGGAGGAATCTGGAGTAGAGAAAACCAACTTACTAAAATTTCAACAACCAGTTTTCTTTCTTAAAAACACTTATAGACAGCATGATGTAATTCTAGTAGGAATAGCTAAACTTTCTTGAGAATGTATAATGGGTCAGGCATCATGGTAAGTAATTTACTGTCATTACTTCATTTGATATGATAGAAACACAACAAATATATGATATAAACTTATGACAAAGATGATTGATTTAAAAATTAATATTATGATGAACTGTATGATTTTGTAAATTCTCTGATATATAGTGTGAAATACATGTTAAAAAGTATCTACTTATTTGCTTAAAGTATAAAATTCTTTCACTGTCTTAGCACAGTGTCTTTAATTGAGTGACATGAACAAATTTGCTTTGAACTATCAATGGTATACTGAAAGGGAGTGGGTCTAGGTATATACAATAATTCATTTCCTTCTGTTTTCCTAGTAACAATCAAATTTCACTATTATAAATTATACTTTGAGGTTTACCATGCCCCATTGTCATTTGGCTAGTGTCACCTTCAAATAAAGCAACCTCAGTTAAATTTTAACATAATGGATTTTAGTTTATGGGTGTGATGGTTAGTTTTACGTGTCCACTTGGCTAGCCTCTAGTTCCCAGTCAGGCAATAAAACACTAACCTAGGTATTGCTGTGAAGGTATTTTTTTAGATGATTAACATCTACCGTGAGTGGATTTTAATCTAATCAGCTGAAAGACCTTAGAACGGACTTGAGGTTTCCCTAAGGAAGAAGAAATTTCACGAGTGGACTGCTCACCCAATCCTGGAAGCTAAGAACTCAGTGCCATCTTGAATCTTCCCTTCCCCACACCCCTGGCATTCAATCCATCACCACTCCCTGTCCACTCATATTCATCCCAACTGCCACTAACCTTGACCAGACCTCTATTAAATTTTGTAAAAGTATACTGTCCTAACCAGCACAATTACTTCTAGTCTATCTCCACTCCACACTTCAATTCACCACCTATACAATCAGTCTACCCTTTGTGAAAGTCTAGTTTTAATACCTCTGACAGCCTCAAGGGAAAAGAGTTTATCTTACTATTTTTGAACACTCAAGTGTTTAGCAAAGTATCAGACTCAGGGTGAATGTTGGGTAAATAGGAGTAAATTCTCCAGGGCATGAGCACATTGTTCTTAGATGGGCAGTCTTTCTGGGTATTATAACTAAGGTGCAAGAGTTACTAGGAGTCCTACATTGCTTTTGGCTCAGATTGTCTTTATGTTGTTTGTTTTTAAACAGCTTTACTGAGATTTACAAACAACAACCAAAAAAAACAAACAAACAACAACAACAAAAAAAAACAAAACCAAAAAAACCCACATCTCCATATATTTAGTGTGTACAATTTGGTGAATTTGGACCTATGTAAACACCTGTGATACCCTCAGCACAATCAAGGTAACAGACATATTCACTACTCCAGAGTTTCCATGTGACCCTTTGTGGGACTTTTTGGGTTTTATTTTGTGGTTCTTGTTGCTGTTGTTACCTGAGTGTCTTAATTTTAGAGTCGGTGAAATCTATGGAAGCTTTCTCTAGAAAAATTTTGCATTTAATTTTTAGAATTTCATGAGCTTCCTAAAACACATCTTTGGATGCCCCATTATGGTCCATGGATCCCAAGTTAATAATCCCTAAATAGAACCAAATATCACTAGTTCAAGTCTAAGTTTAATTCTTTCTGGTTTGGGGCTCAGCTTCCTTTCACCTGCTTGCATCTTTTTTATTTTTTAATTTATTTTTTAATTTTTATATACTAACATCAAGCATCCATGACTCAGAAAGACTGACTATAGTAAAAACCAAAAGATCACCCTACCTACAAGAATATTCAGTTCTCAGGAAGGAAAATATTTCTGTTGTCAATCACAATACACTGCCTTGGATTACAAGTATGTGATATAACAATGTTTTCTACTGAAATAGCTACTCTTTCACTTCTGAGGCCCCAGGTTCACCTTTTAAGCTAGCTGTGAAGATGGGGTAATGGAAAAACCAGGGAAATAGAACTTAAGCTAAGTCACGAATCAATTCATGGCACTGCTTAAAAGAAGCCCATACCTCTTGACGTCCAATTCAAACACTGCTTTAAGACACAGCCACCTGCCCAGTATCCACCATGAAAAGTTTTTACATTAGGCTTATCCAAGCCTGTGTGTAAAGTCACCCTGAAAATAAATCTTCACAGCTCACAGAGCCATGTCACAAACAAATGGGAAAATATCCCTTCTGAATATCAAAGTCAAAACTCAACTGAAGCTGAAAGGGGAGACAAGGGAGAACAGCAGAGAGAGCAGTAACTCCATGGGGTCACAGCACTTTAGAAGTGGAGATAAAGAGCTAAAGGGCAAGTGAGCTATGTCATGATATTTTAGGACTTTAAATTTAGGCAGCAGAGATTCTGAGCTAAATGCTTTTATTCTAAAATCATTGTCATCAAGAATTCACAAAATCTAACAAGAGAAAGGAAATGAGAAGCTTAGGCTTTTGTCAGTCAGTCAATCAATCAAAAATGCAATTATCTAGGAACTATTTCCATAAGGTAGCTGTGCTAGGCACGGTACAGCCTGAACTGCTTATTAAAGCACCTGTCATAGGGTTCTCATTCCTTACATAGCTGGCCAGAGCGGTGCCAAACAACCCTATTTTTTTTTTCTTTTTGGTCCCAATTAAGAATTTTCAGGGGAAATAGAAATAAAACTCTTTTACCATGCAAGACAAAGTATTATAATGTAATTGAGGACTATAAAAATACCCATAGATCTCTGCCTTGCTTTCAAACAATGGAACCTAAGACTTCACTTTTTAGGAATCTCTATCATTCACAAAAGAACTCCCAGATACCACGTTCCAGAAGCATTCTCTGGGCAAATTTGTCACAGCATTTCTACTATAGTTAAAGCAAGTGATTCCATGTGTCACTTGTTGGAATGAAATCTTTAGGAGGGCAAGTTCAGGTGTTACTTTTTTCTAAATCCTCAGAGCTGGTACAGGGCCACACCCGTGAACCACAAATGCTGACGAGCTGAGTCGTTTTCTTAGGTGGAAGATGTAAGCTATGTGTTTCACTGTCCCGGATCCAGTTGCCCTGATGCCACTATGGTTGAGGACAGGCTGCAGAGAAGGGTGGTTCTAACAATCGAAGATGATGCTGACATCTATTGCTGTGCTCTTAGTAGTACTAGGTTCTTTCAAAAGAAGCTCAAACAGGAATGTATAGTATTTTGACTTAAACAGTACTTTTAAAAATTCTGCAGCTAATATGTTTTTGTCATTTCTAAAGTGTCATTTGAATCTGTTCCTGACCATCGCACCTTAATAGGTCTCTTTTACAATAGGCTCTGTAACCTCCATACCAACGCCCTCACTGTTTCTTTGCTAAGTCATACGAGCATTTATATGACTTCTTTTCTGTTTATCTTATTGTTGTTGGACTTCCCCAAGACAACATGGCTCTATGAGGACAGAGACTATATCTGTCTTACACACACTTGCATCTGTGGGTCAAATCCAGTGCCTGACATAGTAGGTACTTAATATATATTTTTTGAATGGAATAAATAAAATTACTTGAGATCGTATTTCGCAAGTAATTTACTAGAAGAGTAGTTTGATGAGTTGCTCTAGAGCAAGCTTGTCCAGCCCACGAGCTGTGGGCCACATGTGGCCCAGGACAGCTTTGAATGTGACCCAACACAAAATCATAAACTTTCTTAACACATGAGATTCTTCTGCAACTTTTTTTTAAAGCTCATCAGCTATCGTTAGTGTGAATGTATTTTATGTGTGGCCCAAGACAATTCTTCTTCCAATGTGGCCCAGGGAAGCCAAAAGGTTAGACACCCCCGCTCTAGAGGAAAAATAAGATTGTTGTGTAAGCCAAGTAATTCTGAGCAATGCTTAATGTTATTTCCCTTTGGAATATATCAGTGTATTCAAGGCTCTGGGAACTCTTGCAAGAAGGAAATCATGGATATTATTTAGTTCAGCATTTCCCAAATTTATATGACAACAAAAATTTTTAAAAAAAAATCTAACGACATCCTGTGCAATATGTTCCAATGAACACACTTTGGGAAACACCGTCTTTAGAGCTAAAAGAGACACTGGGCTCAGAGATGCTAGTATTTATTTTTCTGTTTTTACAAGGCTAAAGACAGCTTCTCTGATCTTTCCAGAAAGGACCGGACGCTTTTTCTCAATGCTTACTCTCAAGGACAACTGTCTCTCGATTTCCTCACCCTCAAATGTGAGTTTCTAATTACTTCTTAATAATTCCAATCATCACACAGCATTCCAAATGCTCTCAAAAGCATAGCAGGTTTTATATAGGATCTACTTAAAGTAGAAGCCTCCAAGACAACTGGATTAAACTCCAAATCAGTACTAAAGGCCTGGGGTTAACTTGACTAATTTTTTTATTAGTTATTATTAGTTAGCATACTATTTTGAACCAAAAATATTTATGTTACCAAAGCATACCCAGAGCCTTTCTTGAAATCAATTACTCTTAACTGAGGCATCAGGACAGTCAGGCATGTATATCTCACCATTTGTTTGAGGTGTGATGTAAATAATTTGTTACCAATTGTTAACAAGTACAGAACTTAGTGACTCACTTAACAAAAAAAACAAACAAACATATTAGTGCTGTTTTAATGTCATTCCTGTGAAAGCACCACTCTTACTTGAATTCCAATACGATTTCTTAAATGTGAGAGGAAGGGAGGGGAGCTAGCTCATCTTGAAATATGTGCCTATTACTGACATTCCATTAAGAGTTGAAACGATTTTTTTGTTGTTTTTTCCTGAGTAGGGAGGGAGGGAAGGAAGGAAGGAAGAGAAGAAAACTGTCAAATTGTGAGAAGGCCTCTGATTATCTACCATGCCATCTACCATGTAGATGATAACAGAAAACAACTGATAGAAAAGTGAGCCTCACTAGTATTATAATACATGCTTCCACTTAGGGGAAAATATGTATTTTCACGTCACTTTTTAAGATTCCAACAACTGTACAAAGCAAGGTGAACCTACGTGATACTTAATAAAATTGTTTATAGTTTTGAGTGTGTGTGTGTGTGTGTGTGTGTGTGTGTATCTGTGCCTCTGAACAGATTCCAAAGAATTGCCAGTTCTACATGAAAAGAGTTGCATTAAATAAGTGGCTCTATTTTAGCCAAAAAGCTATACAGAGAGCTGTTCTCTAAGTGGGAAATATAAATACATGTTGCATTCACACACATTTCAAAAGCTGTGCTTGGTTTATAACAGCTTGCGCAAAGGTCACAAAAGTGAAAGTTAGCAACTGCAGTAGGTCAAAGGTGAATATTTAACAAACATTTAACAAATCACACCCAAAGTTTGGAATCCTCGAGGAAGTATGAAATGGACAAAAGATGCATGTCCTAACTTTTGGCCCAGATTTCTTTGTACTCACTTTTTAAAAGTCCATTTGATAAGAGTCCAGAGTTGAAGGAAATCCCCCTGCTTGTGGCACTTCCAAGGTGAAAATAAAAAATTCTGACAAAGCTCACAGCCTTGAGGAAAATTTCAAGTGTATTCTTGCCTTAATTTTCTTTTATTTACCACTCATTATCAGACAGAATTGAAGGACAGATTCTGCCTTTTGCTCTGCAGGCTACACTCTGTTCTCACTGGAGACCATAGCTGGTGACTTGAGTATTTAGCTACTCGTTTATCTGTGCAGCCTTATTTAATGGACTCAAGATCTGCAAAGTGCATTCGATGGAGAGTCTGTACATCAGCTGAAGGGATGTGTGGGTGTGCACACATTAGACAAAGAGAAAAGTTACTCTGTGCATGCAGTCAGCCAAATTACCTCAATTCTTTTGTAGAAGAGTTTTTCCCCCCTTCTTCTTTTTGCTTTACACAGTTTAAACAATATTTATCTGAGATTTCAGGTTCTTAGTTTTCAGTAGGATCCAGCAACTGTGAGAAATGGCTACATGCCCATGCCCAGGGCATCGCTTATGAGATCTCTGTTCCTCCTAATAAACATTTGTCTTACAAGTGAAGGTGCCTTGTCACTGGCCCTGATTTCAGAGCAGGGTCTCATAAACCCAGCAACATTAAGACCAAAATAATGTCATTTAGTGCCTGGGGGAGGGAGGATTTTAAAAAAGGATTAGAGGCAGGGTATATTAAATGAGTCCATGACTAACGGGGTGTGACAGAAAAGGGTTTTATTCTTTTCAACAAAACAATTCCCTAGAGGTGGGACCATTACTCCACTGTGCCTTTATCACCTTGGAATTTTTATGGTTATTTTTGATGAATTCACATTTTTGTAAAGGCTTTTTTGAAATGATGCCAGGTTTCAATTTTTAATTAAAAGTCGTAAATAATCTTAATTCTACCTTAAAAGGTTTATTGTTTCTTTTTTTTTTTTTTTTATTGCTGCCAGGAAATATTTCAAATACCAAGCCGTGATGTGAGTTAGCAATTAAGAATCTCTCCAAGGTCTAGTAACAACAATGTACCATGTAAATATTCCGTACTGGCATACCAACACAAGGTTTGAAAATGTGGATTGACTGATTTCAGGTTTATTAGCATTGCTTCTCCTGGGAGTGACATATCCTCTTTTTACTGGGTGGAGCAACTTTCATGATTTTAATTTCCACAAATTAATCCATCACAGATCCATAAAGGATTTTTAAAATCTTCAGGTTGAAAAGATAGGTTAACATTCAGAAAGTAAAAACAGTAGACTTATCATGAAGGACTGGACAACGAAAGTCAGCCAAATCCAATTTCACCATTTGCAGAAAACAGAGCGAGCATCAAAAGCTGAATCACTGGAGAGGCAATACCTCATTTTACATAAAATAAAATTAAAAGAATACTATAATATTGACATTAGATTATAATACTGCTCCTTGAAAGTGCTTCCTTGTTATCTAGATTGTCTATTGAAGGTTGTCTTCAAATTGTCTATAAATTTGTACTTTGTAGTCTCAAAGTCTGATTTTCTTTTTAAATTAGTGTTTCAAGAACCTTTCACATAATCAAACTATTCTTCCTTTATATAGAGGGTGAAACGTACCTATTGTTTGACCAATAGATACCACTAACATTCCTGAAAATATACATTATGTTTTCATACCTACTTTCAATATCATATTGTTGCTTATATTTCTCTAGTGATAGGACTTATATGTTGTCATATCCATGAAAACTGCTACTATCCACGAAGGTACTCTCTAATCTTATGATAGATTTGCCACTATAGTAAAACTTCCTACATTTGGGACAAGTTGGAGGTGGAAAATAGTCATATTTAGAGGAAAAACACTCTCAGCAAGAGGTTTTCTTTTTTTAAACTAACACAACCTATCACTTCAAGTTTTTAATATATACATAGATAATGACAAAAACCCTTAGGCAATAATCCGGCTGAACACAGTAAACAGTAAGCAACAATGTTGTGTTATTTTAAGAATATTAAGCTGCTTCTCACAGCTTTATTTATATTATTAATTCACTTAGGAGTTCCTCTGCTCTTTTAAAATCCAGGAACATATCCAATGCATGTCAAATGATCATCTATTGTTAATACTATTATCTGTTGGTAATGATCATCTGTTATCGGTTTACTGGGATTCTAATTCAAGAGACTTAACTACATACAGAAAAAAATAATTGATTTTAACAACTGACTTATAAGAATGGGTTTGTATACAATTAAGAATGTCTATCATATCTTTCTAACTGGGCATTTTTCTAACTCAGAGGAAGAGGTAAAATTATTTCCATGTATGAGCCCTCAACCGCATTGTGCTGACTTCTCACAAGGAAGTAAAAGCTCAAGTAACAAAAAGACTACAGAGCATTTTCCAACATAAAAGTGCTAAATCCCTATAAACCATAAAAGAATGCAAGATTCTAGTTAGCTAGAAGTCATAGTGACCTGGAGACCAAAGCCATGAGATCCAATCATATGAAATACGTTGATTTTTGATTTTCCTTAAATGTATTGTGAAGGGCCCTTAAATGAATCAGGTTCCCATCTAAACACAAATGAAACATTCAAAAAGGCAAGGTCAGGTCCACATACGTTCTGCCATTCCCAGGAGACAGAGTTTGCTCCAAAACCTTACAGACTCAGCTACTAGGAAACGCAGGGAGAAGAGGGAAGCTCCTCGTCCCCTGAGGTGTGGAAGCACGCCATGGCCAACCACTCGCCAGAGGTCTTGACTGGTTGATCTTTCAAACATTTATTCCAAATGTGAGATACTATGATTTCTATAAACTTTAAAAGATTAACCCCTCATTGATGCCAAAGTAATTTTAGGTTCAATTCCTTTCTCAGATTTTCATACACAGTACCTATTAAGAAACTCATTTTTTTCCTAAGCTTAAAAGGAGGAATGCATCTACACTTCCTTACTCATTCATCCTAGAGATTCACCTACCTCTTCATCAGAGCTAAAATGATTTTAGCCAATTAGTATTTTATGAAAAAGCACTTATCTCCAGAAAGGGTTTCTGTCGTGCTGTTTTCCCCAATTTAATTTTCTTGTTATTTGGACTTAATTTCCATAAAAGCCTTCTGTTACTTCACAGTTTAGGTGACTTCCATCAATTTTCTCTGATTCCTATTACATAAGCCCTTCTCAGAAATTCCCATTTGGCTATATTAGCTATATAAACCATGGCCTTGCTATTACAGGCATACTCAGAGATATTATGGGTTTGGTTCCAGACCACCGCAATAAACTGAGTATCGCAAGAAAGTGAGTCACAGGAATTTCTGGGTTTCCCAGTGTATATAAAAGATATTTTTATGCTACACTGCAGTCTATTAAGTGTGCTATAGCATTGTGTCTAAAAAAAATGCACATACCTTAATTAAAAATACTTTATTGCTAAAAAATGCTAACCATCATCTAAGTCTTCAGTGAGTCAATCTTTTTGCTAGTGGAGGGTCTTGTAAAAAACACAGTATCTGGGAAACACAATAAAGCAAAATGCAATAAAATTGCAAAAAAGTATGCCTGAACTTCGTGGAAGACTTCTCTCCTTAAAGAATCTAAAACATGTTACACCTTGAAAAGTGGAAGCGTTTCCAATGCCCTGCAGAAGCTCCCAGTATGTGCAAAAATTTAAACATGCTTTTTCTGGCTGGATAACTTTTCTTTTAAAATTACCTTTTTCCTTGCTTGTTGGTCTTTGGAAGAATGTGCCTTTACATGCTTTCTTAGGGAACTTGGGTCTGTGTAGCGTTTGGTGCATCCTGGAATTTGACAAGCATAAGGTTTCTAAAAAAGAAAGAAAGTAAGAAACAGCTGTGGTTAAATCATAAAGGTATCTGGGGAAGGTTTACTCAAAGGCTATTGACTTCAGAGCATGAACTCTTACCAACGAACTGATGTGAAATGCTGGGTGATACTGGAGCATTATATTTAGAAAGACCTGAAAGTCTGTATCATGGCAAAAAGGAGAGTAAGTTTTCAAGAAACCAAAAGATGGCCAATCTTGGATGATTTTTAAGAGATTGCTATAGAGTACAATCTTATCAGGAAACCTCCTGTGGCATTTTTTTTTAACATAGATGTTACTAGTGAGCATCTCCAGTCATACTTACAGTTATGTTCCCCTGAAAACAATCTTTGGTACTGTCAGAAACTAGGAAACACATATTCTTTAAGAGTTCAGGTATAAAGCTGTAGAAAAGTCCAGAAAAGACTGGAAATGTTTCAGAAGAAACCTGATTCAGAAAGAGAGAGGGAGAGAATTAAAAGGGAAAATTAGTAGAAAGTGAATAGGAGATAGCAGGTTTCAAACAACAGACACATGAACAATCAGTCAGAGAGATACTAATGTTATTACTTGTAGAGGAATCCTGGTGCTAAACCTGGGTTCTGTGACTAAACCCTTGGCTGAGTGTGATGAGAACAAAGTTTTGGCTACTCCAGTCCCACATGCTCCTGAGATATGACATATAGAGCTTAAGGCTGAGTCTAGAATCTTTTTTATTTTTGTGTATTTGTTGATTTGGTATACTCGTATAATGATTAGCAATGAATGAATGAATGCACTATGCATGAATTCAAATTTGAGCACCTAACAAAATCATAGCAAGGGTTTGAGAGTATGGCTTTTAAGTTGTGAAGTAAATAAAAACCTTAGGTTTATTCTAAGAATTTAAAAAATCACATGATTGGCTGTGTTGATAAAATGTAGTAACAGTCACTCATCTACCTATGATCTTGTCAGGTAAGATATTACAGCTGTGCCTACAAGAGAACCGAAACCCTATCTCTAAAATAGAATTCTTGCTTGAGAAACGTGCTAACCTATTGACCAAAAAACAAACAAACAAACAAAAACCAACAACAACAACAAAAAAAACCCAAAATCAGATACTTTTTTTTCTTACTCTTTATATTTTGTCCCTGTTTTCATGTACATTCCTGTTACCTTGCTGGCCAACATCTATGTGGATTATATTATTTGCCCTGTTGGAGGTCATATTCATGACTCACTTTTTTTCTGCCATTTTTGATTCCAAGAATAAGATAAATCATGAATATACAATTTTGTTTGACACTCCCAATGGAGTTTGATTGTGTGATGTGATTGCTCATTGAGTAACTGATTGATGGATTGAATCACCCAACAGCTTTGATGTTTCCGTGATGTGCTGGGCACTATGTTGACTATTAGGGCTTTAACAATGAATAATGGATGAACCAGGTTCCCAATATCTCAGTCTTTACAAAATGGTGAGCCAAATATGGGTTGAAGTCATTTGCCGATGAGTTTCCATTGGGTAAATAAAGGTTTTTTTTTTTTAATCTGGAGATCTTTTTTGGATTCATAGGACTTTATTGTCTTTATCTTCCTTCTTCTGCCTGGCTTAAGGAGTGCAACTAGCTAGTATTGGCATCACGTTGTGACCACATAAGCTCATGTTTGGAACATTAGAGGACGTGTTGCAAGTAAAAACAAAAACAAAAACAAAAAAAAACTTTGGGAATATTAACATGTTATATAAATGGATGCCATTGTTATTACCACAGTCACTATTATTTGGGTTGGAAAGATAAGAAGTAGGTAATGTCAGTTTGTATTTGAATACTCACCATTCCCTGCAGTTGGCCTTCACTCTCTACATGCTATCAGCCACCGGGGCTCATATGTCAAAATAGCAAGGTAAGGGGCTGGTCTAAGTGTACTGGTGGGCTGCTCATGTCATCTCAGATGCCCTAAGCTTTAAATGGCATGACACACTTCATCAAGCTCTATTTTTCATTATTTTCTATTTGTACTGTAAAATTATTTCCTGTTTGAATATTAAGATGCTAATAGAAAAATAAACTAATAAACTTTTCAGGGTTAGAATTACAAACTCAGCAATCCTTAAGGGAAAGCCATTTTCCTGTTAAGTAGAGATATTTCATCCAAAATTCTGATGGAGTTAGCATAAGGAGTACTTAATAAAAGGGAAGAGCACCTAAATTTAAATAATAAATTTTTAAGCCACTACAGTTTGCTTTTGAAAACAAATGTTTCATTTCTATATGATTTAAAAAGAGTTTACCAATTTGTTAACTGCAATAACAACTTAAAGAGAAGGTAGTTTGGATCTTAAAGGAAAAATGATAATTTTTAAATTATTTAAAAAATAAAAGCTACTGCATTGAACTAAATCATAAAATCATTACCTTTGGTAACTTTTCTCAAAAGTTTTAAAAAGGGATATTTTTTAAAATCCCAAAGTGATTTTAGAAAATGCTCCCCTAGCTAAAATTAGCTCAAGCAAAGAAGGGTTTTGTAGAACCATAACACTTAGCCTCACAATAGTTCTTTCAAACTACAGATAACTAGCTAGAGTAGACACAATTTCTCAAGACAATCTTGTCTCATGAATGTTCATTCTTCCATGATAAAGTTTAATGACAAATTGAAAATTTTATTGGATTCTACCAAGGCCATTTTAGACTTACAAAATAGGGCATTTTAACATAATTTATTCTTTTTTCCCCATTTCTACTTTAAAAAAAATACTGCTATTCACCAAATTTATTCATTTAATATTCTATTCTGTTGGTCCTAAAAGCACTGAATTCAATTCAGTTAGACCAGAAAGGGTGCATCTCCTATCCATATTACCCTAATTTTATTTCTGATATTTACTAGGCAGGCAAACGATCGCATTTATGTACATTAGGAGATAATTCTGTTTAGAAAGGTTATGTGACATATAGCTAAAATGACTTCTATCAATACAACTAATAGAGACTAATATAAAATTTAATAAATATGTTCACTATAACATCAGGAGAATCTTAACTATGTATGAGAAGATATGTAGAAATATCAGTATCTTTTTAGAATTCAAACTCTGGCATAGTTTAATAATAGACATCAGAATGTTAACACTGAAAAAGCACTGTCATGATTACATTAAGTGCAAGGATGTGGATTAAGAGATCTGTGATGTGTATATTACTTTGTTAAGTGAAGTGAAATTACATATAGTCTACCTGGTCTCATGTAAGAAAAATGGCATCAAAACCTGAGAAATGCAAAAGAGGAAGATCAACATAATTGAGAAAACAAAAGAGAGGATCCTAGAAGAGGCATTTGCAAATGAACAAAATGTTGCAGCATTAAGAGAGTTAATTAAGGTGTAATAATGAAAATCAATTGTTCTCATAGGCTTTATGTCATTGGACAGGTAGCTGTTAACATACAAAAAGTGTGAACCCTTGGGAAAGAGTTGCTGATTTGTTTTAGATCACTTAAAGGTGAAAATACCAGGTGGTTTTTAAAGCGAAAGGCCAGTTCACTCTTAAAAACCATGCCAACCTCAACATTTTTATGTCAAGAACCAGAGTTAGAAAAAAAAAGTGCTTCTTATCTCTAGCAAAAGTAAATACTGGGTAGCTTAGTATATCTTGATATCTGAATATTTATTTTAATATCCAATCTGTTGTGGTCACTCTCTGTACTTAAAATCTACTATGTGATAGCCCCTAGACTGCCTCTGCTTTGCATACTGAGGTAAACAAAGAACCCCTTTGTCCCAGGCAGTTGTAATATTTAGGATATTCATAACTAAAGAAAAATGAGGAAAGAGCAAAACAGGGCCCTTCTGGCACTTCACCAGTTTCCCCTGCTGCCCTTGGCACTGCCCCTATAACCTGCAGATCATAAAGCAAACACCTTCGCCATCCCACTATCAAAGAGGCACTTCCTCACACCAGGGCTCCAGGCTGGAAGTTGGAAAACTCCTGCCATCCTTACAGTGTCCAGATGCGTCCTCTGGTGCTTGGCGCGGTCACTGGAGTTACTGAATGCCTTCTGACAGCCCGGATGCTGGCACAAATATGGCTTCTCGCCTGTGTGACTTCGCAAATGAATCTTAAGATTTTCAAGCCTTGAAAAGGCCTTCTTGCAACCTTCAAACTGCAAAAAGAAAATAATTTCAGGTTGTTGAGAAAGACCTTGAACGCTTGAGTCTGAGGGACAGAAAAACAAAAACAAAAACAAA
Organism: Lyroderma lyra; assembly: GCA_004026885.1. Classification (NCBI taxonomy): domain Eukaryota; kingdom Metazoa; phylum Chordata; class Mammalia; order Chiroptera; family Megadermatidae; genus Lyroderma; species Lyroderma lyra. The sequence goes on along the minus strand of PVJL010000315.1, from coordinate 205,757 downwards.
AAACGTCCTTAGTTTGTACTTAGCCTAAAATAAAACAAAAAATAAAATAAAATAAAATAAAATCCAAACAGTAACAAATATTACTTCTGAAAATACCCATATGTTTATGTGCACTGCAGTTTCCACTGAATATACATGCCACTTTCCATACCAGATTTGGGTCCCAAATTGATTTCTGTGATTACTTATGTCAGAGAAAATTCACTGTGAGCCATCTGGCTCAGTTAATAAAAATACAGTCAGTAATGCGTGTCTTAAAGATTTATTAAAAAATTAACACACTTTTCCATTTCCAAATGGGTCTAAATTGAAGGAACCAGGAAGGAAGAAACTTTTTACAACTAATAAACTAAAAAAGAAAAATCAGAGTGATGTAGGAAAAAAAGGTGAATTGAAGATCCAAGAGTTCAAGATGAAAAAGGCATGTGTCCACTACATTATTATGATCATAAATTTTCTTAACTATATTTTAAGAAATTTTTTCAAGTCTCAATAGATTGACCTTTTTAATATATGAGGTCAGACAATTTCATGAACTCATCTTAGAAGAAGTGCCACATACCTCATTGCTGAGTATCACTACGGTCACCTTCGAAGTACTCCCCTTGGGAAGCTATGCACCAATGCCAGTGCCTAGTCCACTCTTCAAAGTAATTTTGGAACTCCTTCTCTGGAATGGCCATGAGAGCTGTCGTCGTGCCCCAAATCTGACAATTAAGTTTGCGAACTTGCCACCATACGCTTACGCTGGCAGCAATGTACAAACAACTCGGTAAGGTGTCATAACCTTGCCAAACATGCTTTCAAAAAGGTATTGGAAGACAATTTATTTATTGCTAAATCATTTTCCAAATAAAGTAATAGTTTCATGTTTGTTTTTTAAAGAAGAATTGAAAATGTAAGATTGAAGATTTCAAGAAATGCTTCATTGGTTTACCAATAATATTTATTGATGGTAATATTTACTTAATGCCTTCTGTAGGCAAACTGTCAGCTACTATTTACTAGCTGGTCAAAGTGATTCCAATCCTTGGAATGACAATCTAATAAAGAAAATGTGTTAGAGAAAGCTTATAAGTGAAGTGTAAAGGTGAGATGGGCATTTATCCTTTAACTCTCTTATTGTTGCTAAGCCACAGAATATTTATGTCACCAACAGTTTTAATCCCATTTGAGTTCCCACTGCAAGAGAAACTTAACAAATATGGAAAAATTAACCAGAATAAAGCAGAGTATGTTTAAAGTAATTAAGAAATCTCACTTCTTAGAAAAGAATGTATGTGTTTGTGGGCAGGGGTGGGGTATGGATTCAATGGAATATAAAGAAGGTAAATTCAAGATGGCTTACATTCAAAATCAGCAGTTATAACTTAACCTTACTACAAGAAACTTCGTAAAACTCTTTGATCCTCTCACGGATTACACTAGATGATGGAGTATACCTTGTTCATGAAGAGATGATCCAAAACTGGTTAGGTTTTGGTTATTTGAATTTTCATTTTTAAGTAAAGGATGAACTAAGGAGAAAGAATAGTCAAATATGAGTATGTCATAACTCTAAGTTGTTCAGATTTTGCATGCTGGAATATTTTAAGAAATTTATGAAAGTTGTACTTATTTTGATGGAGAGTTATACATGTTTCATAGACATATGTTGGTTTATTTCAATTTTGATATTTTGCTTGAAATAACTTCGGTATTTTCCTGATTTCTACTTCACATAAAAATAGATTTAGCCTGAACAGAAGTGATCACTGACGAAGCCAACTACTTTTTCAAGAGTGAACGATATGCTGTGTCACTAGAGGGAGAGAAGAATTAAGTGGCTTTTATCCACAGGTTTGCAAGTCAGTCCCAAATTTGAGAATAAAGTGGCTCAAAGTTAACCCCCAATTCATAGCTAAAAAGAGGACTCCGTTGACCAAACCTCTGTTTTAAGATTCTCTCTGAATGACGACTCAGAACTAACTCCTGGAGCTCAGTTTGTTTTACTTGGAATTACTTAGTGGACCACACTTAGGTCTAAAATGAACTTGTGGTTTTGGACACATCAAGCCTGTAGCCTAGTTCCCAGCAAGGCTCTTTTGTAGGGTGGACACCATTTGGGGGCTGGCTCCTGGGGTGCATACCCAAATGTGGGTAGGCCCCAGCATCCACTCCCTCCTACAGTTGCAAGATCTTGGTAAGAGACAAGGCTGCACTGTTTTGGTACCAACACGGAAGTGGAGAATGATGTGAGAACATATTTATAAAGTATTTGTGAGTATTGGACAAACAAGACCCCTGGATCTACCATAGTATGAATAGAGGAATCTCAGGCATGTGCTAGAACTAATTCAAACAGTCCACTGGATGAAACACAGACTGGAGGTAGACCAGCATTTCCAAGGTCTCTCTAGTTAAATGGCCAAGTAAATGTGCAATAAGATGTCCAATTTAAAGCCAACTAACCACTGTTACTGCTTTTAACAGAAGCAATGATCAAACACCAAGGGGCTTGCTACATTCCAAGCAAGTCAGTGAAAAATGAATTACATCTCCGAATAGTCGGACCATTTTTAAATAGCAAAGATGGAGGAAAATATGAGCACCCAGACTGAAAATGATAGCATAAAGATTATCTGTAAAATCCTGAAAATCCAGCTGATAACAGAGTTTCTTCTGGAAAAAGAAAGGTCAGGAGACAAAAGTATTTGTAGTACTTATACTAGTATTATAGTATTTTCAGAGAAAAAGATTGAGTGAAGGAGTTACTTGAATAAATGCAAGAGAAAGGCAATATAATGTATTCAAGGGCTCATAATATATATCATACCCTCATTCTCATTGAAGAAATACACTTGAAAAAAACCATGAACCCAAGACCAGTAAAATCAGTCACTGAAGAATTGCTAAATGGTTGGGTGGGGAAGCCTACCACTCAACCCACCAGGTATAAACAAGCCACACCTGACTGAACTTGCCACACTAACAGTTCTGCAAGAGTAAGGAGGTGTTCCAATTTTGTCTGGATGAAACTTGAAAATAAACAATTCTGTAATGAATCATTATAATTCATTATGGGAATAACCCTATAATTCAACACAAGAATTTCCCTTAGGCAATTTTACCCTTAGAATTATACATTCAATTAAATGCAAATGCATTAAAAATAAACTAACATTTAGTTAGAACTACAACAGATTGTTACAGAATACACCAAAACTGGATGCTTTGGATATTTGAGCAAACAAGTGCCTTTTTTCCTTATTATTTTTTTTTCATCTTTTCTAAATCTTTAACGAGTCTTACTTTGGAAATGAACATCTTAATCTAGGGAAGCGAGAACCACAGGAGCAGCATCTCCTTGGTCTGGCCAAATGCTTTTTCATCGAGATTCCTAAAGTACAAGGTCCAACCTGAAATCGAAGGTCCAAAGTGTCACCTGACTATTGTTGCCACTGCCACCAACCAACCCCTACACAAAAACGGCCAATATCCTCGTCTCGGTCCTCTTGTATCAGGACTGGCAATGGAACCATGAACTTAGGGCCCAGTGTCACACAACTGGATCACCTGGTCTGAGGCTGCCCGTACTTCAAACACAGGCTCTACCTGGGAAGATGACCGAAAAACAACAAACTCTCAGAATCAAATGGGATGGCAGAAAGAAGAGAATTAGAACACAAAAGAGAGACAAATGCAGGGTAGTAATGTGGGAGGGAATGGTAGTGGGAAAGGGATCTTTTATACATTAGTAATTTTGTCTAAATAGCATTCATTTTTCCCCTCAACAAATGCTGAGTAAGCCCTATGAGCACGGCACTGTATGTGTTAGGAACTGGGAGGAGCAAGACGAATAAAATTCACACTTTACTCATGAGAATATGGAAGCAAGGTCAGTGTGTATGCCTGGGCAGGTCATACACTCATGAACCATGAGCAGTGATTCTCAAAGACTGGACCAGCAGCATCGGCATGCCCTGGAAACCTGTCAGAAATGCAAACTCTCCGGCCTCACCCCAGACTTACAGAACAAAACCCAGTGGGTTTAGTGTTAACAAGTCCTCCAGGAGATTCTGACCTTACAGTGTGTCAGGGAGTTCAGGGATGCCATTCATATTGTAATCACTGTCCATTTTCTTAACAAAATCTCCTGACAAAAGTGAAGTGTCTCTCAAAATTCACCCCTTTCTAATTGGGACAAGAGTCATAGGGACTAGCAGCAGTCCTGGACTGGAAGGGAACATCTCCAGTCCAGGGTAAGACAAGGTTATCTCCACCTGCACAGCAAAGGGGACAAAACCCCAGAAAGTCAATCACATAACAGAGATTGTTTAAACTCCAGGCTATTTAATTTGCTTCCAGGCAGATGTCTGGTTCTAAAATAGGTATGTCTGCAAGTTCCCTCAATGGCCTCCTGACCAACAGGACATCCCATATTTTTAGTGCCCATTACATTCCCCTGTTGAGAAAAAGCAGTGGAGGGGAGCCATCATTTTTCAGGTGCACATTTCAGTGGCTTTACAGACACACGTAGCAACAGAACTTTAAATCTCATGGGTTGTGAAAATACTGCATTTCACGAAACCTCTCTCAGAAATATCTCTTTAACTCTACGGCTGTTTTCAAGTAACAAACTTTAATTAAAAAGTACAAGTTGCCTCAAACCCAGAGAACCTTAGCTTGTACCACTTTGCTAATTTAGGAGATTATTTCATATTTAAAGGATCACAACTGGACTGTAATCACCTTCTATGTATATTGGCTTGATTACAGATTGTTGACATTAAGTGGCATTAAGACGACCTTTGAAATATTACTTTCCCTTTCTATTAGAGGCTTTTGTGTAAGGTTCTGGAAATGAAAGGCTCATTAGATACTATTAAAATAGGATTTATTCCATATGTGTAACCAATAATCAAGCAGAATATTACTCCCTCCCCTAATCAGCTACATAGCGTGCTAAGAAGCACAAGTTCATATTCAAAGCAGTAATAACAGCAAACCCTTCTTGATCAGGTTTCTATACCATCATGAAAGTCAACAAAACCCACACAGAAAGGAGTCTATGATGCTGGACATGCTTTTTTAAAAATATACATTTGATTTCAATTAAGGCTCAGTGTTTATGAACTCTGGAAATATACGTTTTTACAATTTCATCAGTGAAGACCAGGTAATCCCATTAGTAATGGCTGACACTATGATATGCTGTGCAGCACCAGGGGTTGAGTGATGAGTTATGTGCTAGTTTATATCTTCCATTGATAGCCCAAAGACAACAGAGACGAAAGGCGTTGGCGGATAGCTCAGAAAACATTTCTATTGCCGAAGACATAGTCAAGGTGACTTTTATAATAAGCCAAGGGGTTCAAGTTCACTCAAATTATGGACATACTTGCAAAATGTGTAAATGACAGATTTGCTTCTCCTAGGACTTAGAAAGAGAGGGCCAAAGCAAAGCCCAGGGCCAAAGGCCACCTCACACACCTAAGAGGTGAGAAATCTGACTCACTTATTCAGCTGTGATTTAGAAGTTTTCTTCCAGGACAATGCTCCTCAGCTTTATGAGCTCTCCCTTCACCTGGGCACCTTGTGAAAATGCAGATTCTGATTCAATGCATACAAAGTGGGGCCTGAGATTTTGCATTTCTAACAGTCTCTTAGATGATACTGCTAAATGTTGAATGTTCAAAGATTACACTTTGAGAAGGAGGGTTCTAGGGATCATTAACCTACCTTCAGGTTGAAAATGCACAGTTTGATGAGACTTTTTTAGAAGAAGAGATAAAAGAAACAACTAGAACAAGAACCAAGAATAAAGAGCTTGCTTTTGAATCAAACAGCAGCAGCTTTGTCCTTAAAAATGTGGAAGAGTAAAATCTATTTTAAAATTTCAGTTGAGAAGATAACAAAGTGTTGTCTGGGTTAAACAAACAAACAAACCAACCAGAAGAAAAGTCAGAATAAAAAAGGGACAAAAAAATCAAAACGGGAAGACTTGCAGAAGCACACAGGCGCCCTTGGATTTTTGGTTCTTCGGTTTCATTCGCGTTTGGACATATGCTTTGCCTCGTGCCACCCTGTGGTCTATTCCCAGTGCATCCTTATCAGTACTGGATGCTCTAGCAACTCTTAGTACTCACCACATCAGTGTGTAGAAAGTGTTACATAAAGGGAGAGGAAGAAAATCATCCAAGTGCCTTGAAGCCTTTACGAAGTACCTAGTTCATGGACTCATAACATTGAGTAATAAGGAACTCCTTCCTATCCCGTCTCAGAATAACAGTTCTGCAATAGGGATGGCAATGTCTCAGTGTTGTCACTTTGTGATTTTACTCATGTTTTCAGCCTAATCCTCCTCTTGTCCATAACGAAACAACATACCCATAGAGAAGGAGTTTCTATCTGATTTTGTAATACTTCAAAGGTCCTCTACCCAGAGGAATAGTGTCTTCCTTGGAAAATTACTTCAACTTGGGGCAGCATTACCCATGGTTAATATGAGAGTTCTTTTAAATTCAGGGAAATCAGGGCACCCCAAATTAGTTTTCTAAAGCTCCCAAGTACGTAAATAGATGTACACTTGCATGCTGGATAATAGCCTTCAGTGTCCCCGCCCTTCAGTTTGACTGGGGCAGCTGGAGGAGGAGGGGACTATGACACTTGGGCTTCATTGAGCCAACCACTTCAGTGCGTGCCATTCATCTGCCGTTCTGAAGTGGCCCACAGTACTCACTTATCCAGATTTTCTGGAACTATTAAACATTTTGTAGGATTAACATAAAACCCTTTCTGTAATGTTTTCCTAAAGAATAATAAAGAAATCCCCGTTACGATGTTTTTCCTTGTTATTTTGGAGTATAACATGGATCTATTAACTGGCTCATAAATACAACTTGCTGGCTTGCTGGGCTTTTTTTTTATTATTAAGAAATCTATATAAAACAAAGGTTACCTAAATGGGCAGTATGCATGTGTTTCTTAAGGCAATTGGTTGCTTTTCAACATTTAGGGCCATGGGTAGCAGCTGTCCCTTAAAAGGAAGGGTATTCTAAATGAGGTGACAAAATAAATGAGGGTGAACTTAAAACACGAAAATGGAAAAAATATTTTCAAGAAGCCACATGGCAATGGAGAAAGAAATATGTTATTTCTGGGCCAACATTTGAACCACATTAAATTTTTATGGAAATTATGAAGTGTCTGGTTTATAACAATTGAAAGGAGCTGGGGACAAATGGAACCTCATCATGGGCATTATAGTCACAAGTGGAAAAAGAATACTTCACAGTGCAACACTGACATTTAAAGCATATGGCCCTCTCCAGATATTCAACAAATACAAAGTATATTATTCATGCTGTGTCAATAAAATGCCAGAAAACTACAATTTTAAACAAATAATTATTTCTGTGAGTGGGTAAATAATAAAAAAAATTAGTTGGGATTGTTTAAACATAAAAATAAGTTAGTTGCCTGATTTTTCATTGATGCTATTTATTAGCATTGATTTCATGCAACTGCAAGTATATGAGAGCTGTCTGGAAAAAATCCAGCCATTGCCAATATAACATTGTCATATTACATGGCTGCATACTTTCTGGACAGCCCCGGTATATCCACTAGAACACGTATACTTCAGAGGTTCAGTCAGACCTCTACAAATGCACTTTGATTCCATGCTAGCAGAGCGAATATATGTAAGGCTACATAACTAGCCTAGCATAAATAAATCTATCAGCAATCAAATTAGTTAATTTTCTATGTATCTGTGTTTCTGACCACCACATAGTCAGCTATATTTCCATATAATACATCTGTATAAGCACAGTACTTCTAGGAAGTATATATAAGCATATACAATAAAGCAACTTTAAGATGTTTTGCTGCTCTGTATTAAATAAAACAAAAATTTCAAACTCTTTTAAGTACCAGTTTGTATACTAAGTATTGAGTTTCTTGCACATTCAGTACTTTATTACGCTCTACAAGTGACACAAAGTAAACAGCAGGCTCAAACCTACATTTCCTGCACTCACAGAACATTCCAGGACATAGAGATATATGTGTATACCCAGAATAAATTTGGAATCTGACCCAGCCTGCTCTAACACTCCCAAATTATCTTCTACCTAACTAAAGGTGAGGAAACAAAGAAAATGGAGGGATCATCCTTTGGATTTCAGGCATTATTTTTGACATTTAAAAAACGTCAGAAACATTCTCCAAATCTCAGTGTCTCTAAAATGTCTCCCAAGTTTCAGAAGACAGAGAGAGGTAGATGGATTGAAAGAGAACTAAGTAAGCAAAAGGAAAGGAGAAGTGGAAAAACGAAGAGAGAGAGAGGCAGACTATAGGTCAGAGAAGTGTTGAGCATATATGTGGTCGAGCCTGTCCCCTCCTCTCCGTCCTTTCACCTCTTCAACCCGGGCTCCAGGCCAGTCCACCTGCAGCTCCTTAATTAAGCAGTATGCTCCTTTTTGCCCCTGTACCTTTGCATGTGTCTGGTGACATCCTGCTGACCCTGTAGTTTGGTGTCACCTCCTCTGTGACACTTTCAGTTATGCTTTCATCAAGGCACAACAGATCACCCCTCCCACACCCACCACACCTTGTCCACTGCCTCCCTAATGCATGGAGTTGCACTAATTGGATTGTCTGTCTCCCCGACTAGGCTGTGAGCTTTATGAGGACAACGGACTGAGTCTTATTCATCTTTTTATTGCCAGCACTGGGTACTGCTTGGCATATACTCAAGTGACTGTGGATAATTTGCTAAATAAATGCTAAACAAAATAGACAGAATGAACTCTTTGTAAAAACGCATATTGATTTCCTCGACTTCTTTGTGTAGTAAGCTCATTAAGGCCTTTTAATTAGGTAGGGCCAGTTATTATTCATGATGACATCAAATGGTCAACATCGCAAAAGCTATAAATTGCATTTATGGGTTTTGCTGGATTGTAATGGTCTATAGAACTATTGTAAAATATATTTAATTATTTTAACTAACTATGTGAGGAAACAATACTAATAACATATGGTTGTATTTTTGTGTGTGTGGATGAGGTGCATTAACTTCTTTATTGATGTTCTGAGAAATTTGTAGCAATATTGGTGAAGTGAGTGAACACTTTTGCTGCCACACCCATTTCCAAACTTGAGCTAAACATAAACAAGACCCATTGAGAACATCCTATCAGCAATAATTCAAGGCACAAAAATGTGTGCCTTCTTCATACATAAAGAAAAATAAACTTAAATTGCCCTTTAAAAGCTGAGCTAATCTGCTTTCAAACATGCCATGAAAGAGCCTCTCTTCAGAGCATCTCATGCAAAAAAAAAAAAAAAAAAAAAGAAAAGAAAAAAATTATCTTTGGGATCTTACCTTAATTGCCCTGAGTCAAATATTGCCAAAGAGCCAGTCAAGCAACTTCCCATGATTCCATGCCTCTGCCCATTATCCTATAGCCAATCTCTCTGAATGGGAGGCAGACACTACAACCCCACATAATCCCAAATTATAATCACACCTAGCTCCAGAGCTTTCTGTGTTGAGAGTAGAGAGGGCTGCAGCAAGGCCTTGGCTCCATGGTTCCCTTTGGCAGTGGACTGGCTGCCCTGTAACTGTCTTCGACTGCAAAGAGAAGAAATGCCACTGCTTGCCTTTAGTTTTATTAAGAATTGGCATGCTTGGTTTAACAGAACCAGCAGTGTATTTATTTACTATGGTGTTTTTTGAAATGATTGTTGAATTCTGTCATCTCTTGACGGAGAAACTGTTTGCAGGTTGCAACAGAATGTATGATAACATACATACAGCAACACAAACCTTCAAGATAAACTGTTTAAGTCAATTTGCGATCATATAGGCACATAGGTGCAAATATGTGCATATGTACTTGTGGATACAGCCATGGGCACACACTAACACTCGCACACAAAGCCCACACAGATTTTGTAATAAATCTATGTGTTTAAGATCTGTGTACAGTGGTATAGAGGCAAGCATGAATTTGCCAAGAGAGAAAAGGAAATTCACACATGAAGAGAATAATTTACCATAAATTGGCCCATACCGAGTTTATTCCAAAAAACAGAGTGCAAGATGCCAAATTTTTAATGGCTCTTCCTATTCCAGATTTGGCCCTGACAAGCTTTGGAAGAGAAGCAAGTGGGCAGGAAAGATGGGATTAAAAAATTATATATCTTAAGTCCTTTCACTCTCAAATATAAAACACCACTGTGACAGGAGGAAAGACAGTGGCAGGGATATCTTCCTGACATTGTGATTTTCTCAACAAAAAGCCTTCCATTTTATGCATTGCTTAAATATAAATTCTGTACTTGCTAAAAATCATCTGCAACTGGATGCTTAAGAAAAGCAGCAGATATGAAAAGAATGGAACTCAACACCTGGCATGAGTCCTGGTGGCCATTACAAAGGTAAAAACTCAGAGTGATGCTGCCTGTTAGCTCCATAGTCCTAAGACTGACAACCTTTTGTGACAACAAAGCCCCTCACTCGTTTGCTTCCAGAAGGCGTCGCTTCCAGTTTTCCTTCTCTGTCCGCCGAGCTTTTCTGCATGGCTTTCCCCTCACAAGCCTGGCGGGCACAGAGCATGTGCTCAGAAAACCTTCCATTTCCTCCACTTGCTCTTCCTCCCTGTTCTGATGTTAAACCCTCTGTCCTGTCTCTGAGCCTTCTTACTGACTGGTGAGAGAATTGCTCTCACACCTTGCCCTTTCTTCCTCTGATGCCCATGGTTCATCCCTGGGCAATTATCTGTCATTAAATCCATTAACCCTTTACAATTATGACCATTCAGGTTTTGAGACCAACAGGACATTCAATCACTGTACAAATGCATTGAGTTTGATCCCTATAATTATTAGGAAAATACTTTCACTAAGAATTATAATCTCAATCCCCTTGACTATTCTGTTTAATGCAACTTCCACACCTCTCTTTGGAATTTGACTCCATTTATCAAAAGAATCATAAATCTACATAAAATTCTATCTACAAGGGTCAAGTTCGGAGTGAATGTGAATCATCTCAGATGTTTTAATTTGATAAGAATATTGGTTTACTATTTAAAACTGTTGGCTTTTCATGGAATTTAAACTACTACAAGTTCTTATTTTCCCAATACATTAAAAATGAGTAAAATGTGCTGTTTCTAAGATAGGTTTATTCTTTTATTTCTTTGGCCATCTGACAGAGCCAACAATCCTGACATGAGAGTGCTCAGCATGCTGTAAATTCTCAATAAAAGTCAGCCACTATCGTCACCATCTTTGATGTACTGAAATTAGGTAGCATTATTACCCCACTTTACAAATGGAAGGAGTGAGACCTGGAGAGGTGAAGCAACTTGCCGAGAGTCACGTAGCTGGTAAGTGGCAGAGCTGCGACTAGAGTCATGGCCTCTGGGCCCAGTTATTTAACCAAGTATTTCCTCCAGGCAACCTCAAGAGAATATTCCTTCTCAAGAGTTCAAAGAAAGAAACGTGTCTTGGAAGGAAGCCAGAGGCACTCTTTTTTCTGTTTCTTTACAAAGTGAAAAATATTTATAGTTTAAGTTCATTGTAGTCAATAGGGTCAACGATCCTCAATCATATCAGTCATTCTCACCAGAGTCTGAGCATAGAGTGAAGTCATTAATAATAACTATTATGAGCTTTATGTTCTTGGCTTAATCTTCCTTTTTACCAATTCTAATTCTCAATTTTAAAAAATGTGATATGCATTTGTTAGCCACTCAGATGCTTGGAGTGCTTAGAAATGAATGCAAAGTGAGACCTGGTATGAAACAGTCAACTTGAGTATTCTAGAAGGACCAGAAGGCTACAGAGTCAGCCAATGAACTAGCTGGCAGCATGAACCCTTACTCAAATGAAGGGGTCACTGAATTTACTACCAAGTTACCAATGGTGACAGAACTGGGTAACTTCTGAGATGCATACTTAGCTAAGCCTTTGTACAAAGTAATTTTACTTATGGAGAAAAGAAAGATGCCTTACAAGTTCCCATAATCTGCTTCATAAATATTTTTATTTCAGAAAAAATGATTAATTGACTGAATATTTGTCTAAATATAACTTATAACTCCATTTCACCAAGAAAGACAAAACAGTTCATTTTACTATTGTCCTTTGTTGAATATAAGAGTTCAACCTGCATCACATCAGGAGGCACATGGCTATCAATTGTTAAACCTGGTCTAGACCTCTCCTATGAGCTCTAGCCCCTACTGCTTATTCGATATCTCTATACTGATGGTTCACAGGCACTTCAAAGTAAATATGCCAACACTTAATGCCTTTTCCTCAAGACAGAGTCTTCACTCCCTGCTCTCTACCTACCCAGCAAGTATAGGCCCAGAGTCTGGAAGTAATCCTTGACATCTCCCTCTCCCACATACCCATTCTAATCTCCAAGACCTCAGGAGTGTATCTCAAAAATGTCTACTTCTCTCCATCAACATTTGGTCTCTACTAGTCTAAGCTGCCATCCTCTCCTACCTCATCTACTCCAATAATCTTCCCCTCTCCACACTTGCTCCCACCCATCATCTAGTCTTCACAGTGCTGCCAGAGTTACCTTTTGGAAAATAGAAATCTGATCATGTCACTCCCCTGTGGCAACTTCTTCAAAGGTTTTTCATTGGTTTTTAGATAAAGACCAATGTCTACTCATGGCTTATAAGATCTTGCTTGATCTGGCTCCTGCCTACTCTTCAACCTTATCCTCACCTCATCTTTCTTCCCTCTCGACCCCTCAGCTTCAGCTACACTGATCTTTCAGTTCTTCAAAGGTGCTGTGCCCTTTCTCACCACCTCAGGGCATTTGCACATGCTATTTCCTTTGTCTGGAAAAATGTTTTCCTCCTATTTGCCTGGTTAAATCCTACTCATCTTTTAGAGCTTAGCTGAAATATGCCCTTTTCAGGAAAGCATTCGCTGTCCCCAAGCTTAGGTTTAGTCTCTCACATATATGCTTTTATAACATCCTCAAGGAATGTGAGTTCCTTTAAGACACAGACCAGACTGGTCCTTTTTATGATGCACTAGTGTGCACAGTAAGATCTCAATGCAGATTCGTTAAATAATTAACAAATGAGTCACTATGCATTAAAATGCAAGTTTTTTATTTTTATTAATAAATGCTTTCTTTTCTTCCCTCCCTTCCATCCTTTCTCTTTTTAAAACTGTGTTTCTAGGGCTTAAACTCCACTCAGAATAACTGTATACACGTACAAATAGTGTTTGTTCTAACAAACAATGGAGAATAATAAAAAATGAGTAGAATTTAAAGAACTCAGGTCAAGACAAAAAAAAAATAATTGTGAAGCCCTCTATAATTTCTAAGTGCTATCTGAAATGCAAATGTTTTCTAGATTCCAACTGCACATGCAGAAATATCTCAACTCATTTTGACAAAGTTATCCACCAGGGAGATGAATAAATAGCTTCACTAAATACATATGGTGCAATTACACCCAGCAATAAGTGACAATAGGTCTTGCTTTGTAGTAATCTAAAAATTCAAAGCCCAATTATTTCAGCTGTTCAGTAAATAATACTGAAAAGATGTGGTGGTAAAGCAACTTAAGAACAGACTGTATTAGTAAACGCTAATAATCTCTTTACGATCCACAGAACCACTTCTTTTTCTTCTCAAGGAAACAAAGCTTTTTGTAAATTAAGAAAAAAAAATAGACATCCATGAGCTACAGCCAAGAACAAAATGAAAGCAGAGAGTACTCTTTTTGATCTTTCAAGGGTAGTATTTAGTTAAAGAAAGTATGCTGGACTACAGAAAAACATGGCCAGAAACATGAGTGTTTGGAACCTGAAAAATACAACCGTTGGCAGCTAGCCTTTTAAAAATGTATTTATAAGAAAAGAATAAAGAAAGGATCTATCTCTACAGCTCTGAATTTTAGGGCAAACTGACACTGACTTTAATGAAAGGGGTCAGTTTCAGACTTCTTTTTAGAATAAAGAAGCACTACAAGTAATTGGTATAATTAGCAGTTCAGATATGCAAATCAAATTCAAACTTAAAATAACTGAGATGGAAAAGCAACCTGAAGAGGAGAAAGAGAAGGAAAGAGAGGAGAGAGACAAGCATGGAAAGACAACCCTGGCTTTTCTGGACCACTGGAAGTCATCTGCAGTGTGGCTGACCACTGTAGTGACATTACTCGTACATGGGGACGCTGCTGGTCACTTGGAGACCACCACAGTGAGTGTGAGGGGGAAACTCGGGAGCTGCCTAGGCGCGGGTCCCCCCAGACCAAGAAAATTTGGAGAATGACAAATCAAGAAGGCAGACTTGGAACGATAGCCCTGTTTAGAGCTCTTGTTTGCATGCTCTCTGGACTTGTGGTGTTGATTAGTTCCCTAATTTGAGTGAACCATATAAGCTTTTGGCACCTCAGAAACTAAAATCATGTGGCCAGTAAAAATGTTTATTTAAGGGAAAAAAGTTAGCTTTTGCTTCGGTTTCCGCCTTTACTTAGCCGCCTCACTACTGGGAAATGGCATCTACCTCACTGTCCTTCTGCGTGTCTGGGATCCACCCACTGTAGGTCCCCTTGAACCAGGAGCCTCCAAAGGGCAGCACCGCCACGGGCAGGGACACCATGGCACTCTCTAACCTTCTGGACCTGCCCAGCATCACTCAATTTGTACTTTCTTCGCACATTACATTTTTCCTGCACAATTCCTCACTTATCTGCCATTAAATAAAAATAGCAGCTATCATCTACTTAATGGTTCTCTCTCAAATTCTGCATCTGATTTGTTTATCCCTCTGTTGCCACAACCTAACAGAGTGCCTGGAACTTGCCAGGTGCTCAACAAGTGAAAATAAAAAAAATCAGGGGTAGTTGGGTAATATTAGGTCAGATAATCCAAATATAAAGCTACTCTCTATCATTATTTATTCAATGGTCAAAAATCAAATACTGAAAGTTTATCAAGTAATTATTTGTACGGAGACAATGCATAAGACCTGAAACAATCACGTACCCAATGGTACCCTGGGACAGGGCTTCTCAGACTTTAACATGCACGTAAATCTTCTGAGGAATTCATCATATGGCCAACTCTGATTCAGCAAGTCTGAGGTGAAGCTCAAGAATCTATATGGCTATAAAACTCTTAAGAGTTGTTGATGGTCCTGAGTTAGGTCCTACGGGTCAAAGTGACAATCTACACACAGCTTTCCTTCCAGATGAGTCTTATTTATTTTGTGTTTAAATAATCACATTGTGATTATTACCAAAGTGGTTCCCGGTTTAGATATTCACACAGATGTTTGGTTGGGGGAATGAAGGATCACCATTTCTTGATTTTTTTCTGGGACTTGGGGTCTGCACTACATATATTTTCTACACGTCACCAGGATATTTATCCCAACGAAAGGTTCACTTCCATCAAGAGACTTTGGCCAGGAAAAAAAAATAACTTGGATTTTTCTATAGGATATCATTTTTATAATAAAATCTTTTGAGAATATTTGTTTAGTTTTTCGGACAAAGTCGTGCATATGCAGCCTTAGGTGTTTATAAAACACAGAGGGTCCTCTTTATTAGGATTTCATTCCATTTCTGTGATCGATGCTACCTACATCTTTCTTTCCAGCAGTTTCTAAGTCACTGTGGAAAGCCTGAAACAGGCTGATGGATATTGACATTTTAATCTTCTACACCAACTTCCACATCTATTAATATTCAATGATTCTTTTGTAAAGTGACAGAGTTTGGGTTGTTTCCTCAAACAATGACATAAGAATGTACATGTTTCCTGTAGGCAATATCTGAATGTCTCTTTGTATACATGGTCTTGCCTCATACCACAATGCAGAGAGCCGATCCATGTTTAATGATTTTTCTATGGATTCAAAGTAAATAGTTTTAAATGTCTTTTTGATAACAATTCTTTTGCTGGTACTTGATGTGGCTCTCCTGGAGGAGTACTGCCGGTGATAATTAGATTTGTTTATTATGCATATCCCTCTTCTACCTCCAACACACACACACACACACACACACACACACGTATGCATTTGCTGAAAAAGTTAACATGTGGCTTTATATCTGTAGTACACCAATCAACATACCGAAATCCAGACTTAGAATCCTAATTCATAGTACCAGTTTTTTCCTTTTTTTCTGCTCTTCACTTGGAGTGATTAAATTAAGTCTTTGTTGGAATGAAATGTAAAATGTGTTCCACACATACATTTAACACTAACTAAGCTGTTCTCCCTACCTTCATTATGCTTTGAATTTCTGTGATATCTTATATTCCAGGGGCTCAATTTACTTTTATAAATATTCATTGGTTCTCCCTGCCTCCCCCAACAAGCTCCTCTGCAATAGTGCTGCTAAACATTCCCTCCATTTTGCACTTAGAGAAATTGAGGCACCAAGGAGGAATCTAAGGGTTGTAACTAGCACTTAGAGAAACTGAGGCACCGAGGAGGAATCTAAGGGTTGTAACTAAGGGTTTTCACTTAACACAACAGCAGCGCTGAAAATGTGACTTAGGAGCCCCCTCTGATAAGAGGCACCCCTCTGCCAAAGTTCAGAAATAATGGGACTATGTTCGCGGATTAAATCAGAGGTAGCTTGCTCATATTCTAGGCACAGCTTTGTTTCTTACTTTGTTCTCTCCCTAGTACGAAGTGCAGTAACAGAATGGCTGCCCTGTAGTTAAAGAGAACCGATTACAGAAAAGAACAGTTGGAGAAAACAAGGCAAAAGTACTTGAATTTTAGTCAGTGGGAGTCCATCACAGTAACTAATGGGCTGAGAATGTTTCTATTTTTTCACCAAGTAATCCATATGCAAATTTCCTGCAGTAGTCAATATGCACTTTCAAGCTCAGTAAATGTTTTCTATTCTTTGCTGCTTAGCTCTCTCAGCTTTTTCCAATTAGGCCCTGTTTATTTAGAAAAAAAGAAAATGTCTAAAGAAAGGATTAAGCTCTGTATCTTTTGGAGAAAGAATGAATATTAGAAATTCTTTCAGGATCTAGAGGATTCATTCTTTACTTGTCCTCCCTGCTGGGGTGGGTAATGAGAATAAAGTAAACGGGGGGGATGAAGCTTTTTACTGCATTTGGTTTGTTCAGCTGAAAACATGCCTTTGACATTCTGGAATCAAATCCAAAATTCATGATAATTCATACAATAGTGCACATGGAATAAGCCTGTGGGTAGATATAAATAAATAAATGAGAGACGTGAACGCTCAAAAGACCCACCTGGTGAGCAGAAGTTCTTTCTGCAAAAGCAAGAGAATCCATGATGCAGAGGCACAAGGGGACATGCTGGGGAGAGAGCAAAAATGGCAGTAGCTAGCTGCTGTGTCAATAAAGGTGACCCAGGAAGCAGAGTCGTAAATCAGAGAGCTGTCTCAAAAGCATGGCCTCTGGGGAGAATCCAGGGAAGATGGTGAAAAGTCAGGTCCTTCTATTTAGATCACTACATCCATGAAGACATACGGTGTTCTGCTTGTCTCTTTTTAGGATTTAAATGGAAAGTTGAAGTTTATTTTGTGCTTAACCTCCACCACTGGCTTTTGAATTCCATAGAAGCACAAAGGTGTCATGATCCTGAGAAGGAATTTCTGCCACTGAGAATGGCCTGCTTCAAGAAGTTGTTACGGACTTCGTATATACACGGGGTGCCCAAAAATTGCATAACACATTTTAAGAAAGAAAAAAACTGTATTAAAATTGTAATACACAATATATACCAATGATAAAAGATGAATACAAGTCACATTTGACGTTTGCAATTACAGAGGTGCTCAAAGTGGTTACCATCAGCATCCAGACACTTCTGATTATGGTGAACCACTACTTCAGCTACATTGACTGAAGTTTCCACTTGTATCACCGCCTATGCCATTTCAATTTCTTCCCGAAGTACCACTGGTATAGCTGGTTGTCTACGGTACACTACATCCTTGAAGGTTCCCCATAGGCAGAAGTGAAGGGGTGTTAAATCAGGAAGACATGAGGGAAACTCAACCGCACCTCTTCTTCCTATCCATTGTCCTGGCAAATGGTCTTGCCCTCCTCAAATGAAAACCATGTTTCTGCCATTTTCTTTGACTGTCTTGCCTGTCGCATGGTGATGCTAGCATTCATTTCATTAATGGCATCTTTTGAGTGAACATTATATTACACATTGCTACTATAATCCAATTCAACTTTAAAAAGTAAGACATAAATAACATCTCTTAAAATGTGTATACATTTTTTGGCACCCCTGGTACATATGAGGGCTTTCTGGAAGGTACCCAGCCATGTAATATGAAAAATAGAGGCATTTACGGTTGGATACTTTCCAGCAAGGTTATGGCACCTTACCGAGTTGATTGGACAGTGCTGCCAACGTAAGTGCATGGTGACAAGTTTGCAAACTTAACTGTCAGATTTTGAGGATGACAATAGCTCTGATGGCCATTCCAGAAAGAGTTCCAAAATTGCTTTGAAGGGTGGACTAGGCGCTGGTGTCTGTGCATAACTTCCCAAGGGGAGTACTTGGAAGGTGACCATAGGGATATTCAGCAATGAGGTATGTAGTGCTTTTTCCAACATGAGTTCATGAAATTAATTGTCCAACCTCGTATGTGTGTGTGTGTGCATAAAATTTTACAAACTTTAAAGCATAATACCAATAAAAGAAGGGTCATGGACAATGGTTATGGTTGGCAATAAAATAACAGGAAATATCCAAGATGCTTCTAGAGTCTCAGAATAGATTTTTACCAAATAGGCTGTGAAGGGTTAAGCGTGAAAAAAATACCAAAATGTCAGATTAATTTTTTTCTCCCAGGACTTACAGACTCACAGACACAGGGGCAAATCATTGATAAATTATATTTAATGATAGACTATTCACCTGGTGATTGAATAATATATTGCTTCTTCAGAAATCCCCACATTGAGTTTGGTCGCCTGCGAGATAGAGCAGGAAGAAGCAAAATCTCGGGAAAGTAAGGTATCAATATGAACAGCAGTGGGAAGTTTCCCCTTAATGGCAGTTATGGAAAAGAGGAGGGAACTTGAATGAGTAGCATAAATGCACAAGCCAGTGGCTAGGACAATTCCATAGTATGATCCCCCTGAATTTTTTTTTTACTACAATTTCTATATTTAACAACAACAACAACAACAACAACAAAAAGGCAAAAGAAGAAAAGACTTCTTCAACTCTGGTCAAACTACCTCCTTACGCTGTCCATGACTAAAAGAAATTGTTGTGGTTAAGCTACCCAAAGCTCATTTATGAAAGTTAAATTCTATTCTTCAATGTGGTAGTTGAAAGAAAAAAAATCACCTTCAATAGCTTTTTAATTTTTATTTTAAGTTCTACAACACAGTAATACTCTCAAATTTCAATTTCTTAAGTCTCAAGCTTAGAGAAAAATAAACTAAACAAAAGTCTGCCCCAAATCCAGGCTGATTATTAAAATGCTACAACCGAGTACCCGGGGTTTGAGAGTATAGTTGGTATCCAAATCAACAGAAATGTCCTGGACAGAAGCCTTCAGATCACCATGGAACAGGCTTTGATGCCCTTTGTCTAATTCTGTAGAGACTCAACCCTCAAGTGGAATATTTTTGGCCTGTCAAATAAAGGCCTTTCCCAGAAAACCAAAGGAAACATTTGGAGGGAGACATTGTTCTGATTCTCAGCCCACTCTTAAGTAATACAACACACTGGGTCTAACCTCTAGCTTTAGAGTGCACCAAAAGACATTACATGGAGGGTTTTTTTTTTCTTTCGATCCCATGCACCAGTTATATTTTTTCTCTTTTCATTACCAAAGTATGGCTTCTTCCTTGAGCCAACTTTGAATAACCCCCAACAGTAATTCCATTATAGGAACAGCTTGGTACAGGAGAGGGCTGACCACGCCTTAACAACTTTGCACATTTGCTTTTTATCTAACTCTTCCGCAGCTTTGCTGATG
Source organism: Lyroderma lyra (assembly GCA_004026885.1). Classification (NCBI taxonomy): domain Eukaryota; kingdom Metazoa; phylum Chordata; class Mammalia; order Chiroptera; family Megadermatidae; genus Lyroderma; species Lyroderma lyra. The sequence goes on along the minus strand of PVJL010000315.1, from coordinate 185,766 downwards.
ATTAGAGTGCTCCCCAAAGGGCAAATTTTGCTTCAACGCTCAGGCACATGAATAACAAGAGGAACAATCTACACCTGCAGTCACAAGCTGATTAAGCCCTCGTGTCCTCCCTGACAAATCGTCTAAGAATTCTGTCCTTGAGAACTTGCCCTGGAACTCACAGCACGGCATAAGCAGCTGGAGCGAAAACCTGCAAAATCTTCACTAGGCTTCTAAGCCACCTGCCTCCCACAGTGCTGTGCTGGGGAAAGGGAAAAAATCTCAGAGTGGCTCCATATCTATATATCTGTTTTTTCTTTGAAGGTATGGCCTATGGGTCTCACATGGAAGAGCAGGATAAAATCACCATCAAGCAGTGGGTTTGGAGTTCTTGCCTGAGAGTACTTTACACTGCCTACACATCAAACCTGTTCTTGTTTATGCAGTAATCAGTGTATTTGGATTGAATAACGCTTCTCTAGTTTGGCTGCCTAGCCAGTTAATGTCTGCTTTTACCTTTATAATTAGCACATTTAAAAGAAGATTATAAAAGTTGCTATTGAGGTGGCAGTGAGGAAAAAACACTGAGACTGTGTGTGTATGAGGAACAAAGACCCAAACTACAGGGAGTTCAAGATGAACCATGAGATGGGATTTGCATACTGCAGACTTGTCGACCAAGGGACTTTCTGAGCCGCCCTGGGGACATACCACCAGAGTAGAACTGACAGAAAAGTAGATCTTCCCAGGAGAGGCAACACAAGAGAACCATGATTTTAAACAGAAATCATTTTTAAAACATTGCTATTAGGTACATACATATATACCACTGCTCTGAAAGACAAAGAAATCAGCACAGACAGACTTCTTGGTGAAGTTTCTTTAATTCTCATCCCCAGTCTGGCTCGGGTGCATAAAGCAAAGAGCTTCTTAATGTTTTCCCTTATGTCTTAAAAACTAAGAATTTACATCATCTGCTCAGGTCCAACAAAGACTTACACCGTAGATGTTGCAAGACTGGGCAAAATGTGTTGCCTGAAATGTCCATGTTGCAACTTGGGCAGCCTCTTGGGAATGGGAAATGAGGTCCCAAACAAAGGGATTATCATGGTTAATGAATCAGACCTTCAGAGCTGGAATTCTGTGGTAGTAAATGCTACACTCTTAGAGTTCTTTATGAAAAGCTGAGTGGTAATGGAAAGCTGTGACTCTTCCACAACTCCAAATCACCGATTTTCCACCAGAATGTCACAACATTGCCTTCCGCTCTCAGTTCCCTATAAACGTCTGCCATATACAACTACTAAACCCTTATGTGAACAAATGCCCAATTCAAAGTTTTCATGCAACTTCATGCACTTTTTCCCTCATGTAATAACAATAAGGCTTTCTGAAGAGGAGGGGAAGAGAAAGAAAGCACCATTTTATTGAGTATCTAATTTGTGCCACGCCATGGGTTTAGTTGCATACACAAAAGTTTCCTAAATTAATTCTATTTTTTGAAAATGTTACACATTATTAGCCTCAGTTTACTAGTGAAGGAATGGGGACTGAAGTCAGACTGATGTCAATATGCCTGTAAAGGCCCTAACTCTTTCTACTCCACTCTGCTATCCCAAGAGTTCTTATGGCTACTCTTTTTAAGCACAGGGCCCTGTCTCACACATCATTTAGTCATTCATTTTAGTCAATAAACAGCTATTGGGCTCTAACTCTAGGCTGGGTAGCATGTTAGGGTCCCAGCACACAAAGATAAATAAGGTTGGGGTCTTTGCCCTTAATCAAGTATTTGTTTGGGTGGGCGTGTAAACTAATAGACGCAATACAATGTGATACAAAAGACATGAGCAAAGACAGAGATGGGTTGTGTGACTCTGGGCTGATACCATACAAAAAGTAACTTTTCGGGTGGGTGTCAAAGTATGAATAGGAGTTCAATGTGTAGAGTAGGGACTTAGGGAAATCTAGGCAGAAGAAATGCCATTGGCAAAGTCTTAGAGGTGGGGAAATAGACAACATGCTGTAGGAACAGGCTGTAAGAAGACAGCAAGAAGTCCTTGGTGGATAAATACAGGGTAAGAGACCAGGGAGAGGATATGGTAAAGACTGTGGAAAAGTCTTGAGCCCCACTCTGCACTGAACATGTCAATTTTTGTGTTCAGTAGGCACTCTACAAATATGGGCTTAAAAATAAAAAAACAGAACATATAGCTCCTCTGACTAAAATACTGCATTGGCTTCCTGTGGTACTCAGAATAAGATCTAAACTCCTCTTCGCAGTTGGCCAGCAGGCATGTGTGATCCACTCCCTGCCACATCTCTGACTCGATCCTCCACTGTCCTCACAAGCACTCCAGCTATTCCTCCTAAAACGCAGGCAGCCCTTCCCACCTCAGGGGCTTTCACACACGGTTCTTCTGCCCAAGCACTCTGCCTCCGCCTCTTCTCAGGGCTGGTCTCTGCCTCTCAACACCACTATCACTCCCTCCAAGATATGTCCTCTGACCACCTTCTCCTAGGTGGTTTAACTGCTCTTATAAGTTGAATTTTGTCCTCCTCAAAATTCATGTTCGAGTTCTAAGCCCCAGTACTTCAGAATATGACCCTATATAGAGACAGGGTCTTCACAGACCTAATACGTTAACACAAGGTCAGTGGGTGGGGTGGGGGGCTAACATCATAAGACTGGTGTCCTTATAGAAAGGGAGAATCGGGACATAGAGACTCCACAGAAGGAAGACAGTGGGAAGAGACAGGGAGACTTCCATGTAAATGTGAAGAGAGACACCTACAAGCCAAGGACAGAGGCCTGGAACACAGCTTTGCTGGCACCTTAATTTCAGACTTGTAGCCTCCAGAACTATGAGACAACAAGTTCCTATTATTTAAGCCAGCCAATTTGTGGTTCTGTGATACAGTAGTCCCAGCAAACTAATACATCTGCTACATGCCCTACATGTCCCTCTACAGCACTTACGACCGTCTGGAATCATCTGGTTTATTACTTATTTATCTACTAAGTGTATCCATGTAGGAAGGCAGGAGTCTTTTCTTGCTTTGTTTATCTTATTCTCTAACATAAAGAATAGCACCAACGCATAGTAGATTCATAATACATTTTTTGCTGAATGAGTTAATGAAAAGTCTGTGTTTCAGTGGGCTAATAATTGATAACTATTTACTTATCATGCATTCCAATGACCTGTGCCTGTTCACAGGGCCTCTCCACCATGGGCAGATGAGGGCGAGCTAGCCTGTGGTGTACCAGCAGAACCGCCAACAGTGAGATCAGCATTATCTGCTGGTACTTTACAAAAATTCTCATTTTGCTCTTTGCCCAAGTTTTTCATACGAACATAGTTTGAAAGATCCAGTTGTTTCTTTCAGTGTCCTGATGTCCCGCCAAACCAAATTCAATTGATTGAAATATAGCCTGCTGATGCTTTTGTAAGACTAAAGAAGTGGATGGCAACCTTCCACCCCTTTGCTGAATGGTGTAATTGGCCTGCCATAGAGAATTGGGGAATTTTAACACATTCCCCATTTGGCTGAGCTCACCAATTATTCCCCAGTTGCTATCAGAGCCACAGACTTTTCTTCTTTGGGGTCATTAAGCTTGTCAAAACTAATTTGTCACCGCAACTGCTGACCCTCATTGCTCTGACAGCAGCACAAGGATCACCCTAAATGGGCTCTTGCATTACAAGAAAGTAAATGGTTCATCAGAACCCACTGAGCTCTTGTTGTATGGCTTGCAATGGCCTCTGACCCCAGAAGATGTGGAAACAGTATCCCAGAAGTGACACAGGTCTCAAAACCCATGTACTAATCATGCCAGTGTTACCAAAAACTATAAATAAACAAGTAAAATGAATAAATGCTTGGAATACAGGCTTGAATCTGATATGTGACAAAAGTATGCTATTCTTGGGCTTTGACAAAAATCCGAATATATTTCATGTTCTCTGCATGCAACCACCCAATGGAAGTCAGGTGGAATTAAACATGCCATAAATCACGGGTCCCTAATAAGCCAGTCAGAATAACATTCTTTGAAAGTTTCTTGATTGTAAATGCAAAAATATTCCAAAATCAAGGTTGCCAGCATTAAATAGGAAGAAGGAAGCTTGCTGTGAGGAAATAGCGTTCCATTCTGAAACAGTACTTTGTGGGCTCACCCATATTGAGAATAGTTACTAACCATTTGCTAGAGTTGGCAGGTTTAGTGGGTCTACATGCAAATCTCTGCACAATCACACAAAGGTAAGAACAGTCAATTAATTTCAAAAGAAAGAGGAGATCTTTAGTGACTGCAAAGCAGGCAGCATGAAAAGTTGCACTAATTCTTTCAGGTTCAAGGGGACCAGTTAATACATGAATTAATGAAGCCTTCTCAAATAAATTATGGCCTCAATGTATCTTGATATAAACATGTAACATGAAAATAGCATTATCAAAGAACTTTTAGTCTTCTTCTTAAAGAGATTCAATCCTCCATATAACTGAGTTTAGAATAATGGGCCGCTCCTACATCTTCCTGGTTGCACTGTAGATCAGACGTGGTAACTTTTGTAAATAACAAAGGGAAGGTGGAAATAGCTGGTGCTCATGCTTATACCTCATTAGTTTCTTCCCCAGAAATATTAATTTTCTCCTTTTAAAAGGGGCGCCAGTTCCCTAATGAAAATTAACACTGTAAGTATGCAAGTGGAAAAAGGGTTAAATCTTTTGAAAAAAGGTTAAGTTTTGGTTGTTTACTTATATTTATTCAAACAAACCTGATAGGCTCATAGCTGGTCACTGATGTCATGCCTTGGGCAGTTTTTGTTTGCTTTTAGTTTAAGAACTGACTGGAGGATGGATTGAGGAGCAGAGAGAAGGGGAGAAACCAATATAGGGATGGGGGGAGACGTGAAGGCCAGAATTTCATGGGAGCCTCAGATTTAGCTGAGTTCTAATGATGTCACTCAGTTTTTACTCTAGCTATAGGAATCCCCCACCCCCAAGCTACTTTCAGCAAGGAGTAAGCTAAAAACTTGGCAAATCTTGCAGTAACACAGTCTTGAATTGGCGGCCAAGATCTGGATGTGAATTTTAAGTTGTTTTCTCCCCAAATGTCCAACAAGATCTGCTGTGATTTAAGAAGGGGAAAAAGAAAGATTTATTGATGTATAAAAAGCCACATTTCAGAGTTGCCAGTGCTAATCAATAACTGGAATTTCACAAAAGACCATGTTAGACTCAGTAATGAAAAGGACACACATATAAAGACAAGTATAATTACATGGCATAAATAAGGACAGGTTGCCAGAGACTGCGTGTTGCCAAATGCCTCAAATATTCATGTTCTTTGAAAGACTTATTTTGCATCTATGGAGGATGAATAAACCTCGCTAAAAAAAAAAGAAGGCTCTTCCCAAACCTTTGCTCATTTCTGGAATTGAACCCTTTTGCAGGTTCTGAAATGTTTAACTTTGTTTTTCATTAATTTGACATGTTCACACATCACATCCCCTGCACTTCTGGAGCTCTGAACAAAACTGGCAGCGAAAGTGCTGGAATAGCGAGGGATTTCTGGCCCTGCTGGAGACGTGCTGCTTGTTCTCATAAAATGTGAGGTCAAACTCCGCACCCCTGTGAAGTCTGAGTTATCGCAGGAAACTGGAGACTTTCTGGGGCTTGGCCAAGTGGGATCCTGTTTCCAAGTTCTTAGTGACTCAGCCAGAGTTAAAGTCAGCCCTGTGCTCCTTGGGACTATCCTTTAACACAGACATCAAATACGAGGAGCACCGCCGCATGAAAGAGGCTGACTCCTTGGTAGTAGGTTTCAGAGCCATAAAGCAGAAGGGCCATGTCAGGGCTTTCTGGCTCACCTTTAGAACGGCAGAGGAAGCAAAGGTGGTGGCTTTTCCAACTAGACTGATAATATCGCTGGGGGGCTTTAGTCAGTGGGGGCTGTCCCTTGGGGGGACAATGTTCACCATAGAGAAAGTGGCCCCTCAGAGACGCTGCACGGAAGGGCCTTCTGTCTCCCTTAGGGCAGTTTTCAGTTTCATTTCTGAATCTGACTGCCGTGAAGCTGAGATGAACTGAACACAATGTCCCACGGGTAAACTGGTGCTTTTTCTAACCTGTGAAGAGTCCATGAACTGTTTCAGGGTGCCATGCATGTTTTAAGTGAACAACTGCATTGGCACACCAGTGGGTAAGGTTCCTGGTAGCTGGAGGTGTCTTCAAGGCGCGAGACGAAGAGCGAGTCCTAGGCTACGAAGTATCATTGCTGGCCCCAGCCATGGGCTTCAAGGAGAGGTTGTATCATCGTTACCAAAGATCGATGGGACTAATTTACAGAATCATCAGTAAAAGCCATGTATCTGCTCAGATTCTCATATAGCCTTTTGTAGACAGAAAGATAAATCAGAAGCTCTGAGCAAGCGCATTTAATTTTCACCTGACAGCCAGTAATAACGGAAGCATCATATAAAGGTTATGTTTCAACGAAAAAATCTATTACTGGGCAAACAAAACACATTTGCATTAATCACATTTTCTTTGCACCGCATTTGACAAAAGGTCAAGACATTACCCAAAAGGGGGTGGAGTATATGAAGAGAATTCTACTTAAATCCGAAATTTTCTTTTTCTAATTTCCCAGGAATTCAATCACATACTCTGTACTTTAATGAGTAATTATGTTTAATTAAATCTGATGTTCTGAAGATGACTAGCCAAAAATATTATCAGGCATATAACGAGGATCAATTATTCTCCAACAGATGATGTTTCTATATTTCTAAAGTTGCCTGTGTCTAGAACATACCTTGACTGCTATACTGGAGCATTTGAAAAGAACAAGAGATAGAAACAGAATCTTTTCATATTTTGTCTTCACAAAAGGTTATCAGGTGAAATGATTTATTAATGACAATGTCAAGGCCCTTGTATTTTCAGAGTTTCTGGGTAATAATAATGGGGCATAAGGGTGAAGTAATATTTTTAAAGGACAGTATGGTGCTTTAACTTTAAAAGTAAAAATTGAAAGCGATATTAAGAGATAAGAGATTTTCCTTAACTGAGAACTCTGCAGCATGGTATAAGGCTCAGGGTATGGCTGCCTTTCAGAAGTCAGATACAACAATCCTATTCTAATTTTAGTTCTGCTTACTAACCATTGTGTGATCTTGGACAAAGTAGAAAAAAAAATCATCAAAATCCTCTGATGGCCACAGTTTTCATGCTTGGAAATGAAAATAATAATAAATCCCTCCTAAGGCTTAAGCATCACAAGATGCTGAAATGTAGGCACTCAAAAAATCTTTTCTTTCCTAATTCAAATACTAGAATCCATTGGTTTATAACTTTTAATCATATCCTATGTTTTAATCATCAAGACTCTAGAGAAGAATTACAAAAGCTCTGAACAAAAATTCAAGCTTTCTAACCTCTGGACCAAACATGTGGATGGGAAGGCCAGCACCATGGAAGAAGTGGCCAGAGACACTGCTTTCAAGACCAGCTATGTTCCTACTCTTTGCAGTGGACAACATGTCTCTCATCCAGCAAAGACCCACTGCCAGGTGATGACCAGGAACTAATGGCCACCAACCCTCCCATTCCCATCTGTGCTGTTTATTTGGATCCTAGGAAATGGAGGGATTTGGGAGAACGCAGGGTATGACACACACCACAGCCTCATATAACCATGATCACTGTGTATATGCATGTCAGTGTGTGTTAAAAAGTGCTCTTCAAAGTATCGTCTTTAGACCAGCAAGCATCAGCATCACCTAACTCCTTGATATGAATCCAGAAATCCAGACCCCATCCTTATTTAATCAGAACCTGCATTTTAACAAGAAACGCAGTTAACTGGTTTGGGAAACCTTGCTTTAAAACATAAAATAATGATCTTCTCTCCATTGTTAGACTTTAAGCTAGAGTAAAAGCTCCAAGAAGGACGAGATCTTGGACTTTCTTAAACACAGATATATCCCAAATTACTAAAATAGTTCCCGGCACACATTGGGTGCTCAGTTATAACTGTTGAATGAATGACTAAACAGAATGATAAAATTCATCAGAGTCTAAATAAGATCATGGCTTTTTAAAGTGCCATCCTGGGAAACGACTATTGCAATCAGCAGAAGCAAAAAATGTTCATTCAATTAAATGCCAAAAGTATTTATTGAGAAAATTCCAAATATTCTGAGTGTAATAAATCAAACGTGTTGGTGGGTTGAAATTGACTTACTGAATGAAGCAAAGCTTTTTCTCAGATAATGCTAATTGATATATCCTATGAATTGCTTTAAAAATTTACCTCTTTAAACAACTTTATTAAGATATAATTTGCATATCATAAAATGCACCCAATTTAAAAGTGTAAATCAATGATTTTTAGTAAGTTCACTGAGTTGTGCAACTCTCACCATAACCCAATTTTAGAACATTCTCATCATTTCAATGAGATCCCATTTACAATTAATCTTTGTTTCCACAATAGCCCCAGGCAACCTCTAATCCATTTTCTGCAAAGAACTGACATTTTGGGGACTCCTCAATCAGGTACATGATTGATATAGTGCCTGCAATTCTTGGGCATTTAGTAAAGAAGCTTGGTAAGGATCTCTCTTTGCCAGCACTTGGTCAACTCATTTTTACTTACTATTATGCACATGAAAATAGTTTTGTAAATTCACTTTTTAAAAAAAGTTCTTTATCCTACTGAAATATCAGTATTATTATATATGAATTAATATACCAGTGTATTTATTGCTTCATTTGATGTACAAACAGAAAAATAGTCTGAATCCTCAGTTGTGGTACTCACTAGCATAGGCTGTGATGTTGCTATTAAGAAGCATGTGTTAGAGCTACATGTACCAACTTGGAGAAATGTCCATATTATATTGCTAAAAGGGAAAAGCAATACTGAAAAATATTTGTAGTATGAGTCTGTTTTTGTAAAAGAGAAAAAAATCACACGCGTGCATGTTTCTAATGTTTCTATAACTAGCAAGAACATACAGATAGACATACTAACACTTAGTATTTTAAAAGTGAGAAAAGTACTACATATGTTGTAGTGAGCAAATATTGTTTTGTGGTTTCAAAAGAAAAATCCCATAAATTATGACTTTAAAAGTATAATTATAATTTCCATTAACTCAGATTAGCTTACTTATCCTTCCCTCCTCACCATAAATCTAAATTCACATGGTTTTACCAAATGCGTGGGCTAAGGTATTATGTGGTTTGTAGAGTCTTCCGGATTATAACTTAAGAGGTTCCAAAATTGAATTTCAAATTTACAGAGATGGTGTAAGGGGATGAAGACCTCAACAATATGATTTTATCACGCAGCAGGAATAGCAGGATATTCACCTCACTTTTATTGGTTCTTAAAAGTTATTCCAACTGAATGGGGCAGAAGAGGCATGGTAAATGCTAGGCTCACTATGGTCCTGAGGAAATGACATACACACTCCAAGAGCTCTGGTCTCAATGACCATTATACTCTAATTAAATAACATAGAAAACTTATCAGAAAAGCAACAAAGAAAGGATTTTTTAAAAGGAGATATCATTTTCAGCATCACAAAATGAAATCGTGACTATACGCATATATGAAAAATATATTTATGTGATAAGCCTCCTATAAACGTGATTAATAGTGGTCCATTTTCAAAGACATTTGATTAAAGTGATATCTGGAAGCTCACTAAGGTGCTATGGTTCTATTTTTTTCCCAGTGGTAATATTTTTTCCCTTTTATAAACTTCTGTTTTTCTTGGTTATTCTTGTTGATTTCATAATTATTCTTTTTTTAATCAATCTTTTAATTTAAGCATTACAACTAAAAAACCCACACAAATGATATGCATACAGCTCAATTAATTATTCAAATTAAACACACTCATGTACCCACCAGGTAAATCAAGAAATAGAACATTTCATCATTATTCCTAAAAGAAATTCAATCTTTAATTTCAGGGAAAAACATCTGAATTACCAAATACATTTAGTATATGTAGGCAGTTATTCCACACACTGGGGTTTAGTCGAGGCTGTCTGGGTAAAATTTAAATATGAGTGAGTGAGCAAATTTAAACATGACTCCAAGGAGTCTAGAGACCAAACACCCCTTGGAAAATGTATTAGGCTCCATCAACACAGCCTGCCACGGGTCTTTTCCATTGTGTCACAGGACAGACTGTCAGGACCAATGACTTGTCTGTCTTTGAGTCACAGAATTCAAGCCAAAGCCTTGACTCATCTCTGGGTTCATTTTTACCCCTAAGCTTCCTTTGTCACCAAAGTATAATGTAATGAAATGCATGTGACCCAGCATGCAGAACAGAGCCTCACTGTTCAAAGAAGGTAAAACAATTAATTTGTCAGCACAAAGTGAAGACTCAGAAGGCTGGAATATCAATCTCTTTTGCAATCTGTTATTCCTTTTTTGAATAAAAGGTTGCTTAGAATCCACAGTCAGGTTAGAAATGCAGAAGTTCAAAAGTGAGCAGACCCTGAGTACTCCCCGTACCTGACAAGAAATATTTCCAAATAAGAAAAAGTCCAAGGAAAAAATGTATTAATGCTCAATGTTTCCATCCAAAATAGATCTTCTTTGGGTCTTGAACATGTCAGATGCACAGCTATTTGTTGACTTTATCAGAATTGATATAAGGTAACCAGAATCAATTCCATGAAAGCAGAAATCGCAAGAGCTACAGAATTATTCTGTGATTATTGCTTATAGCAAATGGTGCATTTTAGCTGTGCTGAAGCTTCTGAAACCCCAGGGTCGTTCTTTGTTTCCTCTGGAGGTCTTTTCTTCCCAACCAAACAGAACGACTGTGAAGGACTCAGTTTGCTGTGTATGAATCAACCAAAATAACTTGAGTCCTTCTTTTTTAAGTTCCATGCCTGCTTTGTTAGAAGCCCAAATGGTTGCTTTCAGAGTAACTCCTGATGACTGGAAACTTAAGCAATGAGCGCCTCTATCCAGAAACTGAGTAAAATTCAAAAACGTGCATTTTCAGAGTATACTGTCAAGAAAGGAAGCAAGGTGAGGTGCTTAAAAGTGATTTTGTTATTTCCTGTTTCGGGATGTCTTGCAAGTTGGTGAATAAATGCTAAACGCTACCTATGATAAAATATTTTATTTAGAATTGTACAGTCATTTTGTGTTCCAAATGAATAACATGCACTGCATTCACATAGCCACACTCTTAACCAGGAAGTCAGTCATTTAGTTTTAGCTTTCATCTGTGCTTAAGTGCAAAAAGCTGGCAATAGGTAATTTGCAAACAATTATTAAGGGTAGTTTTCAGAGCTGGTACACATATATAACCACCAAATAGCTGGCACAGATCCTTCTGCTTAAGCTCTGCTTTTTCCTAAAGTGGAGAGTAAACAAGACCCTGGCTGTTTCACTGATGCTCGTAGATATTTGGAACTAAAATGGTCATACGTAAGATATTCTCATGGTGAAAAAATGTAAACGTAATTTGATCTTACAGTTCTTATAAAGAAATAAATAGTTTTGATTCTTCTTTGACAGCAAATTCTGTTAATTTATGGACCACGGAGACCAAAATGTAAATTTCCCTCTTTCCTAGTCAACTTGGAAAAACAAGTGTGTTATTTGGAGATGGAGAAATCACAGTGTTATCAACCTGAAAGTTTGCCATAGCCATCTTTTTCAAAAATTTAGAAGTAAGAGAGCAGTGATTCTCAATCATCCCAGGGGTGCTTTTGCCTCCAAGGTAGGCTGACCAGATGTCTCGTTTTAAATGGGACAGAAAAGAACGGTACTGTCCTGTTTCAAATGGTGCCTACAGTCAGCCTATTGACACACTGAATTTAGCCCAGTGAGACTAGGCTGACCATAGGTACCATTTGAAATGGGGCAGTACCATTGTTTTCTGTCCCATTTAAAATGGTACATCTCATCAGCCTACTCCAGGGGACCATCTGTCAATGTCTGGAGACATTTTAAGTGTGTGTGTGTGTGTGTGTGTGTGTGTGTGTGTGTGCGTGCACGCATGTGCGCGCACTACTAGCATCTAGTCAGGTCCCCACCAAAGAATTATTTTGTCCCAAATGTAGTAGTACTGAGATTGAGAAACCTTATCCGAAAACATGGTGGTGTAAGACTATTCGTTGGAGCAGAAACTGAGATCTCTTTATCTTTGAAATACACACAAAATCCTCATTCCAGTCAACATAGTGCAACTTCTAAACTTCTGAGAACGTTTACCCAGTAATCGCCCTAGCGTGAAGCTGGCAATCCCTGGTGGTGTAGTGGCTTAAGGCTTCGGCGTTGGTGCTGTCAGTGCTGCGGCCTGGGTTCGATTCCCAGTCAGGGAGCTACCCACATACCAAAAAGCAAAATAAATAAATAAATAAATAAAAAATAAAAAAAATTAAGAGAAAAGGATAAGAAGAGTATTTCCCAAGTCAGGTGCTGAATTCAAAGTAGGTTGAGAGGTTCGAAGCCGGCTATGTTTGCCCTGCTATATGACCTTGGTCTTCTGGGATAAAATAAAAAAGGACAGAAATAAAGGGAAGGGGGGAGGGAGGGAGGGAAAGAACAGGAAAGGAAGAAGGGAGGGGAAGGAGCATCATTACCGAATAGAGCAATGGCAAGTTAGCCATGTTACTCTTCTTCAAGTGAGGACATGTGGGGGCTCATTTTAGATACTTCTTGTCCACAAAGACACTAAGCGCGCTCTGTCTGATATCACTTATGTCAGAAGGAGCTTGACGCTGAATTCTCTTTTGTGTTTTAATGGTGCCACTGACACAAAGCAAGTTTGGGTCATGGTAAAACTGACCCAGCATGAGAAAAGAAGTTATTATCCATTGTCTATGCAGTCATTATTTGCACCTAAAAATAGCATTTTTCAGAAGTGAGAAAATCCTAAATAAGCCATTTGGGGAAACTAATAACAGGTTTGTGAGAAGAGAGAAAGGGAAATGAAAAGAGATCTATCGCACAATTAAATCACAGATGCAACCGACATGCTCAGACCCTCCTGACACCAGGACTGCCAAGATGCAAAACTGGATCTAAACACAATAAATTAATCAGTGATACACAGAGTAGCAAGATAGGCATGAGGTTATCTGATGGGCACACTGCAACTGCTCTATTTGATGTATTCACACTTGCCTTCTCAAAGTCGGGAAGAGATGAGTTGACTCGCATTTCACCCTTCTCCTTCAGGTCGGCAGTGGCCAGTGGGGCAGTACTGCACTACTGAGGATACCGCTGTTTTGAGTAGTAGTGCTTGTTTGCCAACAAGAAGATACTTGAGAAGCAGGCATGCCCCTGCCCTCTCTGGTACAGGCATAGGCTTTTGTTCAGAAAGGTGTGTTAGGACACTTAATCTTTCATGCAACATACTGTAATGGGTTAATATTCCTATCTTCACTGGTTTTCATATCTAGATTAGAATGCCATTGAGAAGGGTGCCATTCTATGGAACCCTGAACATAATTTACAAACAAAAAAAATTGGTTTTGTGCCTGATTTGGAAAAGATGAAACTGAATATAGCTCCTTTAAAAAAAAAAAAAAACCAAAATTCCAATATGGCTTTGAAGGCTTGAGACTGTTCTCTCTTTAGGGTGAAATTTATGCATGTGACAAACCATTCTGATTCTTTATTCCTCTGTCTAATAGAACTTTAGACTTGCCTCATCTGTACTCTGGTTATTGGTTACCTCTAGATCCTGTGAAAGAGTGGGGTGGTGTACAGTTCAATTCTGGAGGGTGTGTTAGCTTCTTCAGGCTGCAAGGGCCTTGTGTTACAGGTAATGGTGTCCCAAACAGGAGGCTCCCCAAAAAGCACAAGCTTCTTCCTCAGAATAAGATGACAAACTTCCACCTTGTTCTGGTTTTTTATACATGAAATCAATTTATTATGAAAAATTTTATTAGCATATACAAAAGTAGAAAGAATAAGGTGTGAACTCCAAATTCCTTTTATTAAGATTCAACTACTAAGATTTCCCAAATATACTTCACTCATCTCTTTTTCTTTTATTTCTGATGTATTTTAAAGTAAATCCTTTATAGCATGCCATTTCACTCCTACATCATTCACATGTGTATCTTAAAAATATATAGGTATTTAGTTACATAACCAGAACCCTATTATCAGATTTAGCAAAATTGCCCTGGGATTTTCTAAAACAAACTCTTACTTACTTTTTTTTAAATTAAATTTTCAAAATTAAAATAAAGTATTCTCAATTGTCTCAAAATTATCTTTTTAATAGGGTTGTTTAAACTGTTTCTAAATAAGGTCTGAACACTGCATTTTGTTCTTGTATCTTTTAAGTCTCTTTATTTCTAGTTTCTTGACAGAAGTTTCAGAAAGGTTTCCTGTCTGATTTCTGATAAGTTCTCATGGGGTCATTTCTTGGATGAGTGATTTTTAAGTGTTCTTTCTTGTCAGATAATATGTACTAGGGAAGGAACTCTTAGTACTTGAGGTTATATTACTATTAAGAGTATCTTTCTACCTGTGTGTTTAGCTTATAACTTGACTTTACTAGTATGGGTAAGTACATAAGTATTTATTTATTCCTGTTTGTTTCAAAAATGATTTAAGAGAGACTTCACTTATAGAAAAGCAGATTTTGATTTCTGTATTGTAATAATTTTTTCCAAATTACATGTTTCAGTAAATTGGGATTATTCTAGAGAATTCCTGCTTCTGACACTAACTGTAAGGGTTAACTAAACTGCAGAGTTTGAGAACAATCTCCTCCACAACATCACCCTCACTTCTGATACCACCTGCAGGTTTTGGGGGTTCCCCAAAACTTTAGACTTGATAATTTTCTGGATAGGTCCACAGAATTCATTGAAAGCTGTTATACTCATGGCTATGGGTCATTCAGAGAAGGGATACAGATGAAAATTATCCCAAAAAAGAGACACATAGGGAAGAGTATGAGAGGATTCCAAATGGCAAATCTTCCATTGACCTCAGAATGCATTTCCTTTCCTGTACTGATGTGAGATAAACTGCATGGAGTAATACCATCCAGGGAAGGTTCATCCGAGCCTTGGTATCCAAAGTTTTTATTAGAGCTCCATTAAGTAGGCATAATTGATTGATCACAGTTGTGGTTGATCTCAGCCACCAGAATGACTGATATCATGAGACCCACCTCACCCCATGTCCCATGGTTGGTCTCCCTGGAGTGGCCACCGCCCACTCTAAAAAAGGCACTCTGATCAGGTATGATACATCACTTCCCAAAAGCCAAAGGCAAAGGAGACCTCTTACTAGGCAAGGTCAAGTTCTTTACTGTACAAATAAAATACCTATTCTTATAGACCATGCTAATCCTAGTCTATTCCTCTTACTATGATAATTTACTATGGAAATATTTTTCACACAAAACTGTTGGAAATTTTTAAATGAGAAGCAAATTAAATACAGGTATAAATACCTCTGATAACATAAAATTAAGAGTATCAAAATAAGAAGGACACCTCTACATAATACTTAAAAGTAAAATGAGAGTCAGGGAAGTACAGCCTGAAAAATATATACCATTTCCAACTACATAATTAAGAAGAGGAAAATATAAGACTTTTTAATATTTTATGTTTGTAAACTTTTACAGGTTTGCTGTTGAAAGCTAACTATTTATTTATTTATTTATTTCTATTTTACTGTAATCCATCTCAAGCCTCACAGACCTAGGTGAGATTTCTTAACAGAAAAGAAACCTCTTATAAAAAATCAACATTTTATGAGCTCAGATCACTTGTGATTCCTTTAAGTGCAAAAAATAAGCGGACATATGGTACAAATTCTCACTCATTTCCACTTTAGTTTGCAAGTGAGATGTGTAAAGCTCTTCAAGACCTTCCTTCCCTACCACACATGAAAACAGAATAAGGAGTACTGGATTTGCACCTTTTTTTTCCCTTTCTCAACATGAAATTTTATGAATTACACACAGTGGCAAGTTAGGAAGTAGGTTTGAAAAAATTGATGAATGGTTTCTACTTCACTTAACAAATATATGAATATGAAAGAACCATGTTTAATTTCACCATGTTTCATCTTTATTAATTAATTTCTGGCTCTGGAACCTCCCTCTGATGCACTCAGCTCATGGTGGAGTTGTATTTCTAGTCAACGAAAAGCTTCTGGGTTGCCTTGTCCACACATGTAAAGCAGTAGTTACTTCCATAAATAATCTATGCTGCATCTTAACTTTTTGTTTCTTAGTGATTTTAATGAAGTTTAAGGCAGTGAGTGAGGGTAGAAAACTTTGCTACAGATAGGACACATGTGGCCTCTCCTAGTCTGTAAAAGTCAATCAGCTCCATTAGTGCCTTCAGATAAAGCATCGCTCACAGTTAGAGGGCAGAGAGTACACGGGGCAATTTACAAGGAAACTATTGTGAGTTTAAAAGAAGAGCATTTATATGTTTTTTCCACCTCAGAAGTGTTAAAGACTATAGACTGCAGCTGAGGGAAAATTAAGGGCCCTATTTACACATTTCATTGTGTCTGTGAAGTTGAAAAAGAAATGAATTCAGTTGCAAAACTATGCAGTTCACTCTGGCAGTTTCATTGTCTTAGCGTAGGGGTAAATGTCCTTTAATCTCATCAGCTAGAGAGAGATGAATATTTGGAAATCAAAAAGGAGCCTGAAATGCTAATGTGAAGAAGAAAAAGAATAGCTTAGAAGACATGCTAATGTATGTGGAGAATGAGGAAGAAGCAGGAGGTGGGGGAGGAGCCTCCTAAACCAGTGATTTTCATCTGGGTGGGAGAAGATGAGAACTTCCTGGGGTTTCAGAGTAGTTTGAAAAAGGGCATTAAATAATATAACCTCCTATTCTGAATACAGAAAAATACCTTTCATTTCTGTAACACAAACCTTGGCAAGTCCAGCCCAGTAAAATCTTCTTGGCTGGTAGAGACGAGTCAGTTCTAACCCAGCAGCCAGGAAGATTCTCAGCAGGAGAGGGAGCGGGAAGTCGGAGGAGGGAGGAGCAGAACAAGCACACCTGAGGGCAAGAAAGGGCGGGGACGGCCGGGACTGTCGGAAGGTCCTCCAAAGCGGCATTCCGTTTTAAAAAACTGAAAAGCATGGCCCTAAGATATCTGAAAAATATTACACTTTTAGAACCCTATTCAGTAAGAGCCCTTACTGCAGTTTCAAGGTAATGTTGGGGGCATTCTTGGAGTGCTTGACATTCTGGAATACAGTTGACCTCTGGTACTTTCTGGAACCTTGCTGACCTTAGGTAGAACTTTTTTTTTTTTCATTTGCATCTTTCTTTTGAGAAGCTCAAAGTACCTTATAGGTGCTTAGTTTTTAAACTTCTACAAGCGCCTAAAATAGACCAGAAACCAGTAACATTTTAGGCTTTACCTGCACTCTTCCAAATCAACATATTTGGCTCTCTTTTGTGTCTCTGGTTGTTTGTCCATCTTGACAAGTCTCTTGGAATCGACAGGAAAAAAGCTATCATCATTTAATGACCCCTTAGAAAACATGAAGATACGCCAAACTGCTCTGCTTCCTTAGCCTGCATTAACACATTGCACCTGTCAATAAGTGCAGATAAATTAGGTGACTGTAAGAGAAAACTGCTAAGGTAAGCCAGTAACTTAAAAACAGCCAGCAAACACCGTGGAGGTGATACACCTTGGTCCTATAGCTCATCAGATCAGTAGCCAATCAGGCCGTGGTGGGCCATATGTGTATTATTTATAAATATGTCTGCTAATGTAAAGGTCGTGCTGTTTACTGCTCAGGGACATCAGGCACATTTGGAACCATCCTTAGAAATTTTTGGTTTCTTAAAAAAAATATTTTGACAATTAGTGACAAATGCAATCCTGCCCCCATATGTTTTACACTATTTAAAGGGAAATGACATCCAGTTGCCTTCACATCAACACATATTTTTTTCTGTTAATAATGAAGTTAAAAGATGGAGAGAAATGGAGGTTACCTTGCATACATATTTGTAAAATATAAATATTTTTGCAAGTTTCCTATTTCCATGCTTGCCCAAGAGGATAGAGCTTCCAAAATCTGTGCTACTGTTCACAACATAGGAAGTAACAGAAACTTTTCTTCCAAATTGGAGGAAGAAAGTAGAAAAATAACCAATGATGAAAAAACGATAGTGGAGTTTTGCCATGAGATGCAGTCTTCTGCTCCCTTGCTCACTTCTGTGCTCACTAATTCCTCCCCCTCTTTCCTGAGCACGGAGAGGAAAAGGGCACTGCTTAAACGTTGCCCTCTGCCAACCTCTGCAGAGATCTTCTATGGACTAGTTTAGGATATCCAGACATCTCAATCAGGACTGAGGATTATAGGAGATCCAGAAGTCCAGAATAAACGTCACACACTGCACACTCATCTGCTTGCATGCCGTTCCATTCTTCACAACCAACAGAACAACAAGGTTCTCCACGGCACGGAAGGCAGGAACTTAAAAACAAATAAACAACCCCCCCCCACACACACACACACAAAAAATACCCCAAAACCCTTGGATGACATCTTTGGTGAAAAAAAAAAACAAGCTTCTGATAAGAGGGAAAGAAAGGTATGAAAATATTTTGAGAGAATTTATTTAATCGCCCAGCAATGCCTTCCATTCAATTTACCCCTCAAATCTGAATAACCATGACAGATGGCTCCTGTTAGTTTAAAAAAAAAATAGCTAAATTTTCAGATAACACAGCCTTCTGTCATGTTCTCCTCCTCCAAGGATTGTACGGTTTGTTTAGCGGCTCTGAACTGCGGGCTGCTCGTTGGTGACCAGCTTTCGCTTAGTATCTGCAGACTTCACACCACTTGATACAGTACGTTCAGAACTCCGAGGGGGGAGAAATATTGTCAGTTTGGATGACCCAAGACCTTGGTAGGCCACCCCTCCCCAACCCAGATATTAGAGCCACATTTTACACACAAAGCAACGTCTGAAACGTAAGGGCCCAGAGGAAAGCTCTTGGCTCTTTCTGCCTTGCCATTTCTTTGTAGCAGAATCAACTCATATCTGATGCTATAATTACAACCCTAATGGACACACTTAATTTATTTTGGAGAACTGAAGTTGATATCCACTACTGCTATTATTAAAAAGACTAATGAGAGCTGCTCGGTAAGAAAATAAAAGATTTATTGAATTCCTTTTGGCACCCGGCACAGCTTAGCAATTTTGAGAGCCCATCAAAACAGCAGAGATATACCCTGCTCAGATGTGCTGTATGGGATGTGAGCTGGGTATCAGATTTTCAATAACAAATCTGTCACTCCGATTTTAATTAGACGGCTTAAAGCAGCTACATCAATAATGGCAGAATGACGGCTTAGTTCAAAGATCATAGAGATGTTACTCTACTTTAATAGTCCTTTTATACAAGTACATATTTCAGAAGTTTGTGAAGCATTTCATCTTGACTACCCCTTTCACCAAAGAGGAGGAAAACATATTCCTAATTGAATTGAACCACGAACACTAGCAGTCATCACCATTTCTATGCCAGGCTGTTGCATCCAGCTGGTTAGGAGGTCTAATTTCACACAATGCAGCAATGAAATGCTGCTAACTTTTATTTGTGAGTGTAAAACAGTAATATTTCATGACAGCAAAAGGCCAGTTGACGCTGTTGGTGGCACCCGCCACTGGTCTTAACCTGAGAGACAAATAGCAGTCTGGGCTGAGTAGCGACAAGCGGGCCTTTCCTGTGAAAAGCTCACAGGAGAGTGGAGGGAGCACCTGACCTGGGTGGGAGGTGGAAGCCCTCCGGAGTTCACATGCCGCTGGAACACTCCTCAGCCCAAGAGCTGCTGGATGGTGACCTCCGAGGGAAAAAACTGTTTCCAAAGGCCGAGCCATTTCTTAAAGGGGCAGGGCACATATAATTATTATATTTCTTTCTACTGATTCTTATTATATGAATCAAAATGCATTGATTGAATAAACTATAAAATATGTTGTATAACAGATACACACTTTTATTTAGAAAATGAAATCATGCTATATACTGTAAGGATTTTTGCTTAATAATTTATGGTTATCTTCCCATGTCAATAAATAGAATCATGTGCCCCCCCAAAGAACATGTCTATTAATGACAGACTGCATATATTACAGTGGTCTCATAGGAGTTTAATAATAGAGCTGAGAAATTCCTATTGCTTAGTGACACCGTAGCATGTAACTCATTACTCGTCTGTGGTGATGCTAATACAAACAAACCTACTAGGCTGCAAATCTTATAAAAGTATAGCACGAACAATTACGTATAGTGTATAATATTGGACGATAATAAATGGCTATGTTACTGGTTTATATATTTACTATACTATACTTTTATCATTATTTTAAAGTGTATTCCTTCTACTTATTAAAAAAATTGCAGTAAAATAGTATGTCATGTTATGCCAGCAGCAGCCTCATACATCGCACGTTTACTGTTTCTCTTGATTGCATCATTTTCTAGTGTACTTGACTTACTCCTGGGTTGTTTGTACAATAACATGCTCTCTAAGTTTGTGGCTTAGCAGTAATAGGCGATACCATATAGCTTAGGTGTGTAGTAGGCTATAACTACACTCTATCTTGTTTACACAACAACAAAATCACCTAACATTGCATTTCTTAGAACATAGCCCCATCATTAATCACAGCATGGCTGTTTGTCTCAAAATCATCATCTTTGACAATTGGATAATGTTGCATTGTATGAATTATCCATATTATTTTAATTAGTCCCCTCTTGTTGGACATTTAGATAGTCTCCAGTTATTTTGCAAGGACATGAGGCATGATAAAAAAATACAGTTTAAATTTAAAAACTTTTATTACAGTAAAAGATACATTGCCACTAATCCTCCTCAAAACACTTCCCCTTACTTTGAACCCACTTATCCCATCATTCTTGCCACTTTCTGAGGCAGTTCTGGACGTCTTCTTTGTGAGTATCTGAGAAGTGGGTAGTTTCATCCTCCATCATGACAACACTCTGTGTCACACACCACTTCTGGTATGCAATTTCTGTCAAATAAAAACATTATGGTGTGTCCTCATCCACCTTATTCACCAGATCTGGCACTGTGTGACTTCTGGCCCTGCCTCAAAGTCAAAATGACCATGCAAGGTAAGTATTTTGAATTGATTCAGGATATCGAGGCAGCCACGACAGTGCAACTAAAGACACTCAAGAAAGACTTCCAGAACTGCTTCAGAAAGTGGTGAGGATGATGGGGTAAGTGTGTTTGAAGCAAGGGGAAGTATTTTGAGAGAATTAATGGCAATGTGTCTTTTACTGTAATAATTTTTTATTTAAACATTCACCATATTTTTTATCGCAACTAATACTTGGATGTGTATATGTATATATACATATCAATACTAATATAGAGTATATAAACATATTCTTTATATGTGAACATGTACTATATACACACACAAATGACTATGTTAGAATGAAGTATCTCAAGATAAATTCTTAGAACTGAAACTCCTAGGTCAAAGTAATTGTATTTTAAAATATTTTTGCATCTAGGATAACCACTGCTTTAATGCCTGTGCATGGAACGTTGGTTTTAGAAGCACCTTCTCCTCTATCAGATCCTGACAAAACCCCAAACCTGCCATTATCATTTGCACAGCATCATGCAAATCCTCAATTTCATCTTTACTTCCTCTATAATGCTCTTTATCACTCTCTAGAATAATGTGAATATTCTCTAGACCCAATCCCTGTAAGTCATCCAGTTCTGATGAATCCCCAAGGATGTAGCCACAGTTATACTGACTCCCCATAGGCATGACTGACACTGACTTCTGCAATATCTAAATAGCACATGTTTGGAATAGAGATCAAGGTCTTTGTGTCAGTGCCATTTCATTGCTATGCGTCAGCTCTGCCACTTTTCAGTGTATCTGACTTTGGGACAGTGCCTTATCTTCTATATGCCTCAGTTTCTTAAGTGTTCAGGTTCTCCTATTCCAGGAAGCCTTCCTGGACCTCTCATGTCTGGGTTAGAGGCCTTCCTTTGTGTCCCCACAATATTCCATACTTCACCCAGCATAACACTTTCCAGACAATTCAATAGTTGCCCGATTACCTGTCTTTTTGCAAGACTAGACTATCAAAGCAAGAACTGTATGTGTCAATATTGGTTACTACTTATGAGCCATTCACTGAAAAAGGTAATTACTGAGTGCCAATTTTGTTTCAAGTATTAGGCATACCTCTGTGCTAGGGACAGAGCAGAGAACAAGAGATAAAGTCCCTGCCCTCATGTGGCATACATTTCAGTGGGGGAGGGACAAACCAATAACCAAATAGGTCAATATATGGAGTGGCAGATAATGGTAACTACTGTGGCGAAAAATAGGACAGAGTAATGGGACAGGGATGCCAGAGAACGGGGCTGGGGTGGGGAGGGCTTGCTGCTTAAGAAGGGTGGAGGCAGAGGAGGTCTCCCTGAAAAGGTGACAGGTGAAGAAAGACCTGAGGTGCCTATAGAGTTGGGAGAGGCCAGTCTCACTCCTTTGAGAAGCTAGCTCCTTAATGTAGTTTTCAGACATGAGTGCTGTGTATAACATTTTGCTTAATAAAAGACATCTGCTGCTTAAAAAAAAATTTGCCAAACATCACCCCTAGTGTAAACAGCTCTGTGCTAGGCACTAAATAAAGTGACTTTTAGACCAGCATAATATCCCAAACAATAAAAGCTTCTGATAGGATGTACTTAGGTGTTGACAGACAGAGAAGCTTGAGTTCATGCTCAAAGTAGCAGAGCGGGGATTAAAATCTTTATCTGCTACCTTGAGAGCTTGTATCTCTCTTTTCCACCCGAGACGTAAGCTAGACCAGCAGGCTATCAAGTTGTTTTAATTCAAATGTGATGGAGCTCTCATGTCACAGGCATGGTTTTGCTTGCA
Source organism: Lyroderma lyra (assembly GCA_004026885.1). Classification (NCBI taxonomy): domain Eukaryota; kingdom Metazoa; phylum Chordata; class Mammalia; order Chiroptera; family Megadermatidae; genus Lyroderma; species Lyroderma lyra. Next base: position 162,819 of record PVJL010000315.1, on the reverse strand, counting down.
TTTCCTATGTGATCTTGCTGTGGGTTTAGATACCTCTGAGAGCCCACAATGATAACCTAAAAGAGTTCATTGATGGTGCTCTGTATGGTCCAAGCGATAATTTTTTTTTAAATATCAGAAGGCATTTTAATTAAGATTTCTTCTCAAAAACTACATAGGTAATTCTAAGTCAATACAAAGTGAATGTTTTTTAAGGATGTGCCTAAAAAGTATTGCCCCTGGCCTGGCTGTCTCCATCAGGTCACTGTCCAGTTCTGCCTTCTGCTCCTCACTGCCTTTCTTCTTCTCTTTCCTGCTTGCTTCCCCACTTCCAGCTGCCAGCAAGTCAGATAATTAAATGCCAAAGTAGTGACACTTGGCATTTCAATGAGCGCTCTGTATTTACTACACGGTCTCTCTCGACAGCCCTCCTGCTCAGCATGCGTGCAAGCTCTACGCTGCTCTGCTGAACTGAAGTGCTCCTTTGTTGCAGAGCTGGATGAACTGAAGAAAGATGAACTCGGGCAGCAGCCCAGAACTGAGAAGAGGGAGGCCACCGATTCGCCAACGTCTCTCCTTGCCACCTCTTGAAGTTTATGTCCTCAATTCAATTAAACAAGCATTTGTTAAAACCTTAGCCCTCCGTGCTCAGCCCTCTGCTGGATACTTTTAAAATGGATTCTGTATTAAAGAGGACGGAATTTTAGGTGTTTTCCTTTCAACCAGGTACTGCCAGCATATTATATTGTACATGACTGGAAGGTGATTTCACATTTACAGCTCATCCAATTTTATGTGAAAGTTATTAGTCAGAACAGAAGTAGACATTGGACATGAAAGTCTGACTCTAGCTACCAGGGCTGTAATTTAGCCCTCGGGAGAACTGGAGTCATTTAAAATCTGCCTCTTCACCAAAGATATCATGTGTTCAGGCTGCAGCTTAGTCATCACTTCCTCCTGGAAGCCTTTCCTGACTCAACAAGTCTGACTAAAGACCTTCCTAGGTGTTCTGACACATCCGGTACTTCGCATAGTGTGACACCGTTAAGTGCAGAGGGTAGGAAACATGTCTCACTCACTGCTGTGGCCCCAATGCCAAGCATACCTACAGTATATCAGTGGTGCAAAATAGAGTTCCAATTAAACTGCTTTGCATAGATGGTATTTTCAAATCCCTTCAAGCCATACTGAGAGAAACATGGTCCTAAAATCATCAATATAATTATTAAACTGCATGTAACGTTTATTCATTCATTCATGTATTCAAATAATGATTATTTATTGAGTAACTACTATTTTCTATGCATTGTGCAAAGACATGTTATTCAAATGTTCCGTTCGTTTTTTTCAAGAAGGCAACTTGTGAGCTACATGCAAGAAATTGGCTCATAAGGGCTTTGGGGGTAATTTTTAATCAATGAGCACATTATGGTTAGTCTGAGGCAAGAATCATCACATCACTCTTTATATTACCAGTGCCTTGAAGAGGATATGACATTTAGTAGATGCTCAATGACTGCTGGTGAAAAAGTGAATAAGTGAACAACCTGAAACAACCTAGCCAGTACTGCAATAATAAGTTACTCTGGGAATTAGTGAAATCAGTAACTAATATGCAAGGAGACCACAAAATCCTTGAGTGGAACCACCCTCAACATATGCTTCACTTCCCATTAATATACTTCTTCTAGTTAAGATGGAGTAGCAGGGACCAGATTTATTTTCTGATCTCTGTCTGTCACACACACACACTCACACACACTACGTAAAGCAATTCTCCTCAAGACTCTGAGTATCAAGCAATGAAAGACAGGAATCTCCAAGAGAAAAAACAAAGTGGCAAGGCCTAGTATTGCCCACACTGTTCCTTGAGAAAATTTCCAGGCAGCAGCCTAGAGAAGGGCCCAGGCAGAATGTAGGAGACTCCCTAAATTAAGGAAACAGAGCAAGGGAGTGTATAGGACTTTGTGGAGAGCCATACAGAGAAAAGAAGATACAAAGGGAAGATTTGCAGAGGGCCCCCCTCAAGTATTCAGCGAAGAACTGGTAAGAAAAGCACATGCACATGAGTCAACAACCTGAGTTGTTCACAGATAGAGTAGAGTGCTCAGGACCGTTGTCCCTCAGTATGGGGGAATAATGAACCCCAGACTGAGCACTGTTTCAGAACAGAACCTAAAAGGACCAAACTGTTAAGTAACTTAACTACATCCCAGACCAAAGCTCAAGAATATTTATAAGAATGAAAAATGTGAAGCAACCAACAAGATACAACTCATATTGTCTTGTGTCCAATCAAAAGCTAGCAGGCATGCAAAGAAGCAGAAAAATGTGACCAACAATATAGAAAAAAATCAATCTGGTTTTGATGGGCTGATAACTGACACTGCTATTAAGAGTTAGCAGGCAAAGTCACTAAAATATTTGTTAAAACTGTATTCCCCCCCCTTTTTTTTTTTTGCTTTTTGGTATGTGGGTAGCTCCCTGACTGGGAATCGAACCCAGGAAGCAGCGCTGACAGCACCAGCAACAAAGCCTTAAGCCACTACACCATCAGGGAACTCCCCAAAACTGTATTCCTTATATTTAAAAAGTTAAGAAAAAAACACAGTGTAAGTTAAGTAACAAAGTGTAAGTTAAGATTACACTTGTAGAGATGAAAACTGCTATGTCTGATAAGAAAGTCAGATGTCTGGAAGACAAACAGATCTAACATTGCAGAAGAAAAGATTAGTGAGGTTGAAGACAGAGTGGTAGAAAGTATCCAAAATAAAACACAGAGATAAAAGATAATTCTAAAATATGAACAGTTTTCCATTAGATGCCATTATGTCTGGCTTCAGAGCCTGTGTTCTTTTTACCCTGTCATATCCTAGTTCCACATAATCAATGACACCCTACCTGCTGCAATCTGACTGCCTAGCTGAGGTGGCTACTCAGGATGGTGCTTATTGTGAAGCCCTAAAAAGGAAAAAAAACGTGTGTGTGTGTGGGGGGGGTGGGGAAACAGGCTATCCTGATGACCTTCCATGTGCAAATATCAAATCTGGTCAAATCTGGACTGAAAGACTTGAACAGATGTGGAGGTGTGTCCTGAGTAAAACGACTCAGTCCACAATTGTGCGTTGCTTATGGGTAAAGTGACTGGGCACTAGAAAGAATGACAGTGGAGCAAAGAGCACCTTTTACACAATAAGTCCCTGTAAAAACCCAACGAGTTCTGAATTTATTATTCACATATTAGCAAGACCCAAAGGTAGCTGGAAAATCAACATCTAATTAAAAACAAAATTAAGTTTTTACTATGACCCACCGTCCCACACATAAATTTCTTTTCCCATGAAAATAGCTTACATTAATATGGTGGTTAGCTCAAATACTTTTTCTTTTTTTAAAAGGAAAACAGACTTTGCTTTCTGTTTCCTTTCCCAGAGCATGTGGTAGGCTCTTAGGGTCCAGCATCAACTCCAGCTGCTGGCACTGAACATTTGGCATGGACTAATGGCAATGGTTAGTCACCATAAATTCACCCAATCACTTAACCAAGGGATGGCACAGAATCACTGAGTCACAAAATCCCATGACTGAAAGAGATATGAACAAATCAGCAGTGCAGTTATCATTTTTAGCTGCCCAATATTTAATCCCTCTTCTAATTCACCCCAACTTTCTTTGGGAAAATTAGTTCTTCATGAAGAATTGTATGAGTGCAAAGGTAAATCTTGGAGCGAGCTGCTCTCTACAGAAACTACAGAAACCAGTTCTGCCAGGGGCTGGGCATGTTATCTGTTAAAAGCTGGGCCAATACTGGATAGTCTCCCCTGGACACTGCATTTTGAGTAAATGATTCAGCTGCTAAATTGGTTAGAGATTATTTATAATAGGGAAAGTGTGCTGACCAAAATGAAGACACACTGACAAACTAAGAAGGATGCCTGGGATTCCACTTAATCCCATGCGTGGTCCTCAAGGCTCCGATCGATCCTGTGAACCTCCCACTGTCCTCAATTTGCTCACCTTTGAACTAGAGTTAATAATAATTTTTACCTCCAAAGGTTATTACAAAAGGGTGTTAATACATGGACAGTGCTTAGAACAGCACCTGGCATCCAACAGACAATAAATGTTAGCAACAATAAATAATAACAATAATATTTCTATTATGATTTTCTGTTATTACATCTACTAAATGGGGGAATATACCTACTACATGAGTTTATTCAGGATCAAATGCTATTTACTGTATTTCGAAGGGGTTATTAACCATATAGTGCTATACAAATTTAGGTGGAATTCATCATATGTTTGAACTTTCTAGGTTAGAGAGACAGATTCTTACACAGAGAATCCTCTAATCCCCTGAAATAGTAGTATGCAAAGCTGTGTGAATGTGTGTGTGTGTGTGTGTGTGTGTGTGTGTGTGTGTGCACGTGCATCTCCGTATTGGGGCTGGGTAGCAGGAGTGGTCCATGGTCTTCATCAGAGTCCTAAAGCCAACCATACTCCCAAAGAACACACACCATTATTTTAGAGCTTCTGGAGAAAGATGTAAGGTCCTTACGACCTTACTAGTGCTCTTCCAAAATTCTGCGACAGGTTTATATTGGAAACAGCCTCCACAGCAGCAGCTGTTTAGAGCCAATTCCTTGAGTTTGCTGAACATTTCAAGAACTTGCAAGATCTGAAGGTCAACCTGAGGACCAGCCTAAGAATTTGGTATATCAACTCAGGGCTTGCTTGCTGAAGGAGGTAGCCGGCACTGGTCATAGGCTGCACCATCAACTGTGAACCACTTCGAGGTTGTCTATGAAGAAAAGCGATGTGAGAGGCTGAATTTCTAGTACAGTACTATTTCTGGACTGACTAAAGTCATGCTGGACTGTAAGGATATAAGAACAACCTCACTGTTAAGATAACATGAGATGGGATAAGGGGTGACAAGGTGGCAGGCAGGAAAGCCTTGCTTGCATCAGTATAGAGTTCAAAGTGAGATCTAGGAATTTTTTTTTAAAGTTCTCTTTTGCACATCATATCATGGAAATTTAAAGACAGAGAACCAGGATTTTTCTACTCTCACTCATTCTTTCACCCTCTATACCTTGTTTTCTTGCTATGTCAAGTAAGGCATCTGTGACAATCTCTTACAGTTCTTTCAGCTCTACCATTCTAAAAATTCATGAGAAAAAGACAATTTTATAAATAAAAGGCAAAACATTTTATGCAATGTCAGTCACAGTCACCAGGCCTAAATCATCACTAATCTAAAATAGAACAGAATCCAAATTAATGAGTTTTTACAGCATGAAAAATCTTCAAGGTAGGCTCATATCCTGGCCACAGTTCTAACAATTGAACCCAACATTAGACCACAAACAAACACTAAAGTAGTTTTCAAAAATGACAGGGAAGGCAAAAATGGAGAACATGTAGTGACAGATTTAAAATGACCCCTAAATATAGGAGAGAAAAACTGAGAAAATTAAAATTTCATTTGTGAATAAAATGAGGCTATTTCATTAAGAAAACAAAGTCTGCAAATTTTAAGGTAATTGAATATGAAATTCTCCTCTTAATTAAAAACCCAGCCTATGTCCCAGTGACCTCATTGCTGCTTAGGCAAAGAGGACAGAAAAATGTGAGAGGGGAAAACAGAGACCAGATCCTCTTCTTCAGGAATGTCTGGTAATCCAACTGATGTCCCTGAAGCTGGTTCTCTGCATGCTTGTTTGTGGGGGAGGTGTTTGGCTTTGGAGGTTAGCAACACTTCATAGTCCACACTGGGCCTTAAAACTGCCTAAGACCCCACTCGTGTTTGAAGTCCAAATGTTTTTGTTTTTGTTTTTTTTCTCCAAGACCTTCCTGTAGAAATGTGCCCTTCTGAGGAGGTCTGGAAATCAATCCTTGACTCTATGTCCAGCCCATTGGTTTCATCTGCTGTTCTCTAGTTAGAAACCAGATAAAATCTGCCAGTTATTCTGCAGCACACACACACGTCCAACTACACTCCCAACTTGTGTTAATGCAAAAATAAATGAGTAGTAAAACACAATTAAAGTTTCATTATATAGTTAAAGGCTCTCTTGACTAAATCAATCAGTAAATAATTTTATGCTTCTACTGTTGCTAAGACACAGTGAATATTAGAGGACATAAAAGCACACAGAAATGCATGAAAAACACTCCCTACCTTTAAAGAGTTTATAATCCAATAGAGAAGGTAAGAGAGACAATAATTCATAGACAGTGCAAAGCACTTATAAAAGATAGTGGGTGTGACAGGCAGGGCTGGTTCACAGTGAAGAAACAGCTCTGAGTGAAGTGTTTAGGGGGAGGAACAATTCAGAGGTCATGACTAACTAGTGATGCACAAGAGGGAGAAGGAGAAGGAGAGTCAGGGACTTTCACATTTTCCGGTTTCAGAAACTAAGAAAAGGGTGTTGTTGTTAACAAGGTAAAGGAACAAAGGAGAATGGGGAGATGCAATCAGGAGACAGGAGGTTCTGTTTGGGATTTTCTCTTTTTTTTATATACCTATGGGGAAACCAAGAAATCTTTCTACAGGGCAGTGAGTGTAAGGATGAAGAGAGTGGACTCTAGGGCCTGAAACCCAAGCTTGAAGCCCTGGGAAAATTTCCTATCTTTTTAGGTTTCAATTTCCTCATCTGCAAATGGAGCTATGAATACTTTTATTACATGGTTCCTCCGCAAAGAGGATTTAGTGAGATAGCACCAGTAGGATGCTTACAGTGCCAGCTGCATAATAAACCTTATATAAATTATCTCACAATCAGCCCTGGAGTTCAAGAGAAAAATGTCCAGATTATAGTTCCTAAGGTCTAAAAGGGCATGCAAGTCGCAGCTGACTACATCTGCAATCATTGAGTACTTGGCCTCTTGAAATGGCCATGCTATATCTCCCTGAGTCTTTGTTTCCTCTGCTGATAATAGTTCTGACCAAGACCTCTTCCTAAGCATCCCTTCACTCTGTTTCCACCTCCATTCCCCACTGCCACGCAAGGTCTTGGGTTTTCAGCATCTGCTACACTGGCTTTATCACATTTCTTACTGTCTTTGGTGTCTTGCTTGCTACAAGAATTCTCCAAAAAGAAAATTTTAGCATGTGTTTTAATCATTGCTTTCGGGAGAAAGTCTTGAGGCAAGCACATAAAACTGTCACATTCCCCCTCTATCACCCCTCCCTGCCATGATCTTATCTGTAGGCACCCCCATTAGCTGTTTCCTGTATATGTTACACCTCTGTGCTTTAGTACCTACTGCTCTGCTTGTGTTCACCTCTGTGCCTTGGGCTTAACTTGCATATGCTCATAGAGCGAGCTCAAATGCCACCTCCACAGCAAAACCTTTCCAACTCATTAAGACAGGCACTGCCTCCTAATTCCAGATCTCACGTGGATTATAATTTAGAGGGATAGCTCATTTAATAGCAATTATGCTATATCCAGGTTACAGATACTCATCAAGGGAAGCCCAAAAAATGCCTCATTCCTCTGAGTAGCAAATCTGAGATGGCTATAGCACTGTTGCATTAATACAGTTCCCTCTGCACAGAAAACTGGGACCAGGCTTATGAATGAGCTATGGGTTATTGTGATTCTTCCTACAGAGCACGGTATCATTTTTTTTTACCCTGAGATTCCCTGTGTAGAATTGTGCACACAATCAAATCTCCTCAGTTGTTACTGGGAGCTAATTCAAGCTCGTCAATGGTGGAATGTTGTTTGGCTGGACTCCTAAGCCCAGTTAGCTGCATAACCAAAGCTTGCTTTTTGTTGATCTTTTCTTCATAGTATTCATTTTAATATTATGTTTGAGGTTTCCTTTGTGAATAATGTCATTCTTCTGAAGCATAATAAATCTTAATTATTTTTATGCACATATTTCTGTAACATTCAGCATCCCCATAACATTAAACTTCACTGAACTCCCGCAGGTTGTAGCTGATACGCTATTATTCAACACAAATTCTCACAATCTACCTTCGTGGGCATATTAAGAGTCTATAAAATTACATGTCATTATAACCAGTCAAAAAACACAAATGAGACCATAGAATTAAGCCTCTCAATCAGGTATCAACATCCAGTTCCAAGGTCTAGAGGTTTATACATGACACCAATTGGCCAGAGAAATAACTCCAGACTCCAGGGAATCAAAGCTGCTAATGTCTTTTGGCTCACTCAGGACACTTGTGCTAACAGTATGCTACTGGCTGACAAATTCCCAGCATGCCCTGTTATGCTGAAATGGAGACCACAGAATGTCTGGCTTTAGTACTGCCACAGCCTGCAACAAGCGTGAGATGCTTCCAGGGAGCAGACTGTTTAAAGATTCTGCTTGACAAGTTGACGTAAAGGAGGCTATAAATATGGCATTGGTTCCTAGTGCTGGAAAATTCTTCCTGACGTGAGAATGGTGTTTCTCACTGACGTTGAGGAAAAGCATTTCAGATTAGTTTCAGGCCAGCTGAATCTTGATGAATCTCTCAGTGAAACTCTTGGGTAGAAACCTCCCTCATATTAAAACCCTCAAAGGACCCTGTAACTTTTATTCTGGGACTCTTAACCCATTTTAAGTAAACAATTCTAAATTATGGGTCTCTCTCACAAAGCAGCAAGTCCCATGGGGGCAGAGATCTTGTGTATATGGGTTATAGTTGTACTACTCCCAGTTATTAGCAGAGGCCCTGACACCTAGTAGGCATTCAGTAAGTATCTACGGGATGAAAAAGTCTGCAATATGCCCTTGCTTTCCTTTCCCCAAACTCCTTCCACTACTTTGTTTCCTCTCTATCCTGCCCTACAGATGGAATATAATTAACTCCAGACACCTACTACTAATGCCAAGTTGGGAAATGCAATTTGAACACTTACCTTGCTGGCATATGGAACAAAAAATCAGCAGAATTAGTGACAACCACAGATACCATACTCTGAATATTTTTCCCTTCACAGGAAGTACAGCAGGAGTGTTAGGGAAAATGTACAATAGAAAGGCATGGCCATTACTCTCACTGAACTGGCAATTTAATAGGAAAGATGAATCTGAAAAATATAATCAGTAGGTATGGTTGCACACAGAAAGTGCTTAAATTATTTAGAAAGAATTAATATCTCAAGGAAACAGACATAAGAGATAATAAAAATTATTGGTCCAGGTGTATCTTATTAAAAGTTGTCTGGCTTACAACTAGTTTACATTAGAAATTTTCATGATTTAAAGAAATCAAAATTGATTCTGATGAGTAAGGTACAATCCCATTACATCCTACATCTCTTGAATTTCAAGTGCGATCCAAGAACTTACCACTTCATTACCACTTAAAACCAACTTTCCTTATTTCTCTCCAGGACCTTGAGAAAGATAAGGGAGAGGGGGCCAAATTAACAAGTTGGCTCCTCTTCCTCATCAATAGAGAGTCTCTTTGGAGGCTGAGTCTCACAGCCATGGGGTCTGCATTCCAACCAGTTAATCCTCAGTGAATATTACCAGGCACAGTGGTCCTACTACTTGAGTGATCTAAAAGAACAACCTCTGTCCTACCTTCATACAGCTTCAATGTGGTTGGGGAGACAAAGTTGGATCATATGAAACATGGAGAGAATAATTAAATGTTAAGATTTGGTGAGAGTAAGGGTAGGGCAGTGAAAGTTGAGAGACCGGAAATGATAGGAGATCAGAAGGGTCACAGAGGAGTTAGTATTGGGGAGGTTTTGAACAATTTGTTAAGACAGGGAATGAAGAAGAAAGTTCACCTCTACTGAGGAGACCCCTGTGCAAAGGTGGGGGCTGGGTAGGCACTCGGAGTACATGGGTTGGGGGAGTGTGAGAAGTGGCCCAACTGCACAGGAAGAATAGGGGACACAAGATAAACCTATAGAGTAGGAAGTCAAATCCATTTTCAGGAACTTCAACAGAGAGTATGGGCCCATTGTGGAATTATTTCTGGAACGAAGACCCTTCCCAATGTCTCTCAGGCCTTGACTTTCATCCAAACTTGAAAGAAAAATATTAAAATGTTAGTAGGAAGAGACACATGAAAATCTATGCATAGTAAATATTTGTCAGCCAAGGAGGCTAAAAAGCTGGTGTCAGAGTCGCTTGTTAGGGAACTAGAAAAATGCGGATAAAATGAATGACTAGAGAGGGAAAGGATAGAATTAAATCCTGGAGGTAAAGTGCAATAAAAAAGGGTAGGGTAGGGGCAAGGAATCGGAAAGCCAAACTCCCAAAGACCTGGTATTTTGCCCAGGCTCACCTTCAAGTGGCTGAGACAAAGCAGAACGAAGCCAGGGAACTTTTGTCATGTTTGCCTAGGTATAGCTCTGCTTCCCAAGATACAGGAAGGGTTGTTTGTCCATTTTAGGGCTGGTGAGGTGTCAGACAACTTATTATTTTGTCACTTTATAAGAATATTTATGATTCTGGAAATCAAGAAGTAAGTAGAAATAAACCTTACATATCTTTTGAAAATGTGTCTCATTGGCATTTATTTCTAATAGTTTTGTGGAGCACTTTCCGGGGAAAGCTTGAACTCTTTCTTGGATCATTAGCATAACACTGCAACAGAGGTGCTGCAACACTAAAATCCAAGGCTATCTGCAGGCCCTTCGTGACTTAACAAAGTTAGTACATCTCTCAACACTCTGAACAAATAAGATATTCAAAATCCATCAGATGAATGGCTGAGTGGATGGGTGGATGAATAGACAGATGGATGCTAGCATATTCATATTTTTTGAAGGTTTTCTAATAAGGGACTCCATAGAAGAATCATGCTATCCATGGTTTATGACAAACCTAGGTCTAACCCAAGAACATTGACTTGCTTTGGACTGTGATGTAGTGGTCTGGTTTTCTGGTGCTATGGAAGGCATCACGCATAGCTAGTAACTATCATGAAACATCCTCTATAATATCGCCTTACCAGGCAGGCCCAGAAGACTGTAACCTTCGTGAGTAGAAGCCTAGCCACTTGCTGGGAAATTTATTTCACGGAAGGACACTGAAAACCCTGAGAGACATCACAAACGTTTCTGCAGAGCTTTGGCAGGCTCTAAGCTCTGTTGTCTGCCACAGGGGGATGGAGAGAATCACGGACAGCTTTAATCTTATTTTACCTGCAAAGTAATTGCTTATACTTAAAAAAAAATCCAGGATTGGCCTGTCTGATTTTATTAAGCTTTACAGAATGACACATTTTAATTCCTTTGTTGTTTCCACATAGTGCTATTGTATATACTTGCTAATGCTGAAAACAGAAAAGAACATGACATTCCAAAATGTACGCTTTCCCTGATTTGCCCTTCCTTCACCAGCATGGGGTACTATTACTTCATTTTTTTTTCCTACACAGCTGCACAAATTAAAAAAGGAAATCATCTAACTATACTGCCTCTTTTTGTCTCTTTTTCCCTCTGTATTAAATACATCCCCTACCCAAGATGATGTTGGTATGGAGACACCATCTATCTCTTAGGTCCTTCTACCCTAGAAATGTCATGGTTACTCATGCTAGGCTCCACAGTTTGTTACAGCTCTAATCATTCTAACTTGTACAGATGAAATGGTTTGCTACATGCTATAATGTTTATATGTCTGACCGCATTCCTTTTTAAAAAGTGATCTGTGAGGGAAAGCAAAAGTTGTTTTGTTTTCTTGTTCATAAAAGTTGGGGCCTTTTATGAATGCAGAGAAAGATGTACTATAAATTTAATATCTGAATAAGCACAAACTAATAAAAAGTATACACACTTTAAGAAAGGGTGCCAAAAAAGTATACACACTTTAAGAAAGGAGAAAACTATATTAAAATTGTAATACTCAGTATATACTGATAACAAAAAATGAATACAAGTCACGTTTGACTTCTGCAATTACAAGAGGTGCTCGAAGTAGTTACTATCAGTGTCCAGACACTTCTAATTATGGCTAACTGTTGCTTGAGCAGTGATGACCTAAGTGTCCACATGTTATCGCTGTGCATGCCATTTCAATTTCTTCCTGAAGTACAACACATCCTTTAATGCCCCCGATTGGTAGAAGTCAAGGGGTGTTAAGTCAGGATAATGTGGGGGAAACTCAATCACACCTCTTCATCCATCCATTGTCCTAGAAAATTCTCATTGAGGTAAGCTCTCACATCTTGTTGTTGATCATTCCCAAAAAGTGTGAGAACTGCAGGTAAAATGAATCAGTGTGCATGTCTAGGCACAACTGAGCAGTAACGGTACCTTCAAAAAGGAATGGTTCAATTAGTCCCCTTAATGATAGTCTGTACTAGACGTTGAGGCCTGGTACACTGAACTATTTTTCCATATGAACGTGTGGACTTTCTGGAGCCCAATATACATAATTATGTTGGTTCACTGTTCTGTTCAGTTCAAACTGTGCTTCATCAGACCAAACCATTTCCCCCACAAACTCCTTATCCTCTCGTACAATGTTTTGGAAACACTCACAATATTGTACCCTTCGATCAGGGTTGTCTTCATTCAATGCATATAATCTCGGGATGAAAACTTTCCATTTTGGTGTTTCAAGAATGCATCATATGTTTGTTCTAACTCCTGTCTCATATGCACATTGTTTGGTACACTTCCGTGGTGAGTGTGTAAACTCTTCCAACACCATAGCAGAAGAAGCAGGACTTGCTATGGTACAAGGCCTCTGGGATCCTGCCTTGTGCACATCATACACAGTACCATGCATCTCAAAGTTATCATAAATGTGGTCAGTTGCTAGGCATGTTGGAAGCTGCATAACCACGCCTCTATTGTCATTGTACTTCCACAGTGTTCTCAAATTTCAAATACCAATTCAAATGGTCATGTGCTTCTCAAACAACAACCATGCTTCCACCATTTTCTTTGACTGTCCTGCTCATCACATGCTGATGATAGTATTCATTTGATTAACACCATCTTTTGAGCTAATGTCATAGTACACAATGCAACCGTAATTCAATTCAACTTCGAAAAATAATACATAGATAGCATTCTTAAAATGTGTATATATTTTTTTGGCACTTCAGTATGTAAAGTTGTTTCAGTTTCTGATTAGTCAGAAGGGCCATGCCTAGCAAAGGTAATATATATCCAATGACATATATAGCCAATGGACAGTTTCAAACGCTTTTATTCACCAAGACTTTACTCAGAAACAGAAAGGAAATTGGCTTTCTTAACTTCCTTTATTTTCCCTATCATCTATAAAAGCCCTCAGGTAGTTAGCCAGAAAGAAGGTAAGAGAACCAAGGCCTAAGTCACCATAGGATCACTGGCTCTTAAATATCAGCAGGAATAACACAGAATACAAACTTTCCCGAATTAAAAAAAATTATAGTAAAAATCTAGGTGAAGGGCCATGACTGAAGCTCTTTCGGCCAGTAAACAATATTCTCTTGTTCTGGGTACATTCCCTATACACAGAGCTGCATTCACAAAGATAAATCTTCTTCACCACTTCAGTCAAAATTGGATATAATTCTTCTGTCAGAAAGGAAATTCCACAATTTTATGGAACATTAATTACAAGGTACAAATTCCTGGTAGATAGATACTTGAGTCCAGAAGGTATACATATGTTCTCTCTAGAATATCTTTTACCACAGATTGTATACAATAGCTACTACTAGATTCACTTTTTTTTTAATAGAATGGGTCAACTAGTAATAGTAAGAGATTTTAAAAATAAAAAAATTAGCAAAAAAAGCAATTTTCTGATTTCATATAAGAAATCTAAAACTACTCTAGAAATGACAAGGTTTATTGATATGCAACGCTGTACAGAAGCAGAGGTCATCTGTGTTAGGGGTACTATGTACAAAACCAAAGAACAATGATGCAACAATCTAGTTCTGTAAAAATATTTCTTAATGTTTCCTTCTAGTTTTTGCTGTCCAATTTATATTTAAACTTTAGAATGTTACTAAACTATAAACTGTATAATTTGTTCTACACACATCAATTATAAATTCATTTGTAGAGAGGAAAAAAGGAGAAATAAATCAGTCATACTAATTAAAAAAAAAATTAAGTGACAAACTATCAAGAATGACTCCCCTGAAAGAAAATGAAGTCTTCTTTACTTATAGAATAATTCATAGAAACTTCAGAGCCACAGGGTCCAGCGAGCAGTGGTATTTTGTACTTTTACTTTGCAGGCTTGTGCTTTACCTGAAAACAGACGCTTTGTCTTTTCTAACATTTCATGTGAGCAAATCTGAGCAAAATGTGCTTGCTCAGCATTTGAAGAGTGCATGAAGACTGGGAAATAAAGGTGGTGGATGCTGCTGCAGATAATTTGCTCTGGGGCTTTGATAATTACTACGAATCAAATTTTAAATAAGGACAGAAACTTCCTGGTGTGATAATAAACTATTCACCCTCCCCACATTCTGATCTCTCAAGGAGATTTATTGGAAACTATGTATAATTAGTAATGTGCCACTAATAATCCCACCATCTAATCTTTCTTCCCTAGTACCATATGTACCAATCAGTTCCCAATTAATGTAAGCTATTTTTCAGAGCAAGCTATATTTTGAGACACAGCACTAGTCTCCCAATGAAATATTAATTAAGTCTTGAGATCAAGGTCATTGTTCAATAAAATGTGGTAACTGGTCAACAGGGTCATGCCACTTTCACGTACCAGAAAAAATCTTGAAATCATGGGTTATTTGCTCACGTGAGGTCATCCAAGTGCAGTGATCATGCTCTACACTCCAGCCACACTGTGGCCTGGGAAAAGGGGAACTGAAGAGATGGAAGGTTGTGAGGGTGAGCAAACAAAGAATACACAATCAGAAGGGGGCTGGATTAGCAGATTATTACAAATCAACCTGGGTAAGTATCTGTAGGCCTAAGGCCACTTACTTATCCCAACATAACACTGACTTCAGTAGAACTTTTGCCCCATAAGGAAGGACTGAATGTTGCCTAGAAATGCATAAAGAATTGTGATACAAGCACTTATAATAAAGGGGGAAACATTTTTAAGAAAGTGACTGTATACTTTAAACTGAATACTCAGGGCAGGGAAATAGAACTAGCAAGAAGGATCCAGATACAGCAAGTGATCCAATCTAGGAATCCCCTGTCCCCATGAAATTTACATATTCCTTACCAAAGTTGAGACCTGATAGGGAAATGTACTTGCTCATTGAAAACACCCAGTAGTGAAACCTCTTCTGTCACCAGCAAGGACTGGTGGGAGTCAAATAGTACCACATAAACCAAGTCAACCAAAGAGCACAACAAAGACTCTAAAGATTAAATGGCCATTGGAATCACTAAAGTAGGCAAAAACCCACATGGTTAAACCTAAAGAGGTAATTGCTTGCTAAAATAAAAGATTGAAAAAGAAGACAGTTTCTAAACATAATAGACAAAATGTCCAGAATATACTCGAAAATCACCCATCAACCAAAACCTAAGAAAATCACAACTTGAATGAAAAAAGACAATCAACTAATGCCAATACCAAAATGAATACAATGAATCAGATATTAGAAGTATCTGAAAAGGATTTGAAAACAGCTGTCATAAAAATGCTTCAACAGTCAATTATAAAATTTTTGGAAAAAAATAGAAAATCTCAGAAAAGAAGTAGAAGCTATTAAAGAAGAATCAAATGTAAATGACAGAACTGAAAAATAAAGCAAAAGAAAATTTAAAACTCACTGGATGGGCTCAGTAGTATAGACAACAGAGGACAGAATTGATGAACTTGAGGACAGACAAGAGAATTCACTCAAGCTCAACAAAGAGAACACATACCACAAAGATAATTAACAGAGTCTCAGGAATATGTATGACAATAACAAAAGATTCAAAATTCCTATCATAAAAGTTTCAGAAGGAGAGAAGAAAGAAAGTGGAGCTGAAAAAGTATATGAAGAAATAATGGCTAAACCTCCCAAACTTGGCAAAAGACACAAACCTACAGATCCAAGAAACTTAGTGAACACACACAGGATAAACACAGAAAAATCTGCACAAAACACATAATAAATAATTAAAAATTTGAAAACTAAAGATAAAAAAATATTGAAAGCCATCAGAGAGAAAAGATACACATGGGAACAACAATTTGAAAGATGGTGGATTTTTTCATCTGTAATAGGAGGCCAGAACAAAGTGGTTTCAAGCTGAACTGAAAGAACTGTCCACTTTGAATTCTATTACACCCAGAGAAAATATCCTTTAGGAATGAAGGGAAAATGAAAACCTTCTCCGATGAAAAAAAAACAAAGATTTTGATGATAGCAGACCTACCTTTAAATGCTAGCTAAAGAAAATTCTTCAAACAGCAAGGAAATGCGAAAAGAAGAAATCCTGGGGCATTAGGAAGGAAGAAGATATAAGGAAAAGGTAAAACTATTGCTACACACAATAAATTATAATTTCTTTATGAATTTTATAAATCACATTCGATTACTGAAATAAAAACTGTAATTACCACCTGACTCTCAAGACAATGATATTTAAAAGTGGGGAAGGTAAAGGGACCTAAATGGAAGTGAGGTTTCCATATTTCACTTAAAATTTATAGGAATGGGGTGGTGAGGAGCTGCAGCAGGATGGCTCTAAACCAGAAGGAGAAGGAGAGAGGGAGCTGCACGCATGTGTCTTGTTCCACAACCAGCATGGTCTGAGAGACCAGCATACAGGATTGACCCCAAGATTCAGGGGAGCATCTGCAAGGTCAGTTCTGTATGCTGGTCTGTACACGTGGCAATCCAAGAACAGAAAGGTGCAATTACACCCAAACTCCCTGCAGGACCTGCACAACACCAGGAAAAAAACAAAGCCATGAACACCCCTCCCTCACAGACCTCTGCCCACCCATTATCACCAGTGAACACTAAGGAAACTGTAGCAGCGAAGGTCCAGAGAGGTTGCCAAAATGAGAAACCAGAGAAAGGGAGCTCAAAATAAATCCAAACAACAGACAAAAAAGTAAAAGATATGGGGACAGATGACCCATCAGAAACAGAGCTCAAAGCAGTGACTACAAAAATGCTTAAGGAACTGAATGATAACTTCAACAGAGAGATAGCAAGCATAAAAAGAAGACATACAAACCATTATAAAGGACCAGACAGAGACAATGACAACATTAACTGAAATAAAGAACAGATTAAAAGTCACAAAACTACTAGAATTATATGCCTGAAACCTATGTAATCCTTGCTAACAGATGTCACCCCAATAAATCTAACAATAAAAATGAATTAAAAAAAAAGTCACCAAACTAGATGAAGTAGAAGCACCAAGCAGTGATTTGCAAGAAAAGCCAGCAGAAACCACCCAATCAGAACAATAAAGAAAACCAAGAATCCAAAAAAAAATAAAAAAAGAGATTGGTTTGAGATTCCTCTGGGATAATATTAAACATAAAAATATTCAAATCAGGGGAGTTTCCTGGTGGTGTAGTGGCTAAGGCTTCGGTGCTGTCAACGCTGTGGCCTGAGTTCGATTCCCAGCCAGGGAACTACCCACATAACAAAAAATATTCAAATCATAGGCCTACCAGAAGGGACAGAGGAAAATCAAGGGATCCAGAAATTATTTGAGGAAATAGTGACTGAAAATTTTCCTAGCCTGGTGAAGGAAATACACACATAAGCTCAGGAAGCACAGAGAGTCCCAAACAAGATGATCCCAAACAGGAACACATCATAATTAAAATGGAAAAAGTTAAAGAAAAATTCTAAAAAGAGCAAGAAAAATGCAAGTAGTAACTTATAAGGTACACCCATTTGATTCTCAGTGGATTTCTCACAAGAAACTTTGCAAGCCAGAAGGGATTGGCAGAAAATATTCAATGTGATGAAAACCAAGGATCTGCAACCAAGAATAATGTATGTAGCAAGGCTAGCATTCAAAATTGAAGGACAGATAAAAGACCTTCTCGAAAAAGCTAAAAGAGTTCATCAATGTCAAACCAGTACTATAAAGAATGTCGGAGGGACTTCTTTAAGATGGGAGACGGGATGGGAGAGTGGGTAAAATAAGGGAAAGGGATGGAGAAGTTTAGTTTGGTTATTACAAGGCAATAATCAAGGAGATATAGAGTATAACATGGGAATATTGTCAATAAAGTGGCCATAACTGTGTGTGATATTAGATGGGTACTAGATTTGTTGCGGTAATGGGAGGAGAACTGAATAGGTGGGGAAGAAAAGGAAGAAATCAAAGTACAAATTCATAGTCACAGAATAGTCATGGGGATGTAAAATGCAGCACAGGGCATACAGTCAACAACACTGTAATAACTATGTATGGTGTTAGAGGGGAACCAGATGTATCAGAATGAGGATTTAGTAAGTTATATAAATGACTCATCACTGTGCTGTACACCTGAAACCATATGACATTGTAAGTAAAATGTAATTTTAAAAAATAAAGAAGAAAATGCTTCCTAAGAAAACAAATTTATAGGAAATGCATAAGACCTAGAATACCTAAAACAGTCACAACCAAGAGTAATAAAGTGAGAAAAATCACTCTATTTGATATTAAGGCTTACTGCATAGCTATAGTAATCAAGATATATATAGTAATCACATATGATACTGATGAAAGGACAGACCCATACATCAATAATATGGAACAGAGAACCCAGAAATCGGCCTACACAAATATTTCACAAAGTTGTAAAAGTAATGCAGTGAGGTCAGTGTCTTGAAAAGTGTTATTTTATGTATTTTGTCTGGGAGAGGTGTGTGTGTGTGTGTGTGTGTGTGTGTATACAAGAACTTACACAGGTGTTACAAGTGTATAAAACTTCATATATACATGAGTATATTTTTGTATTATTTCTTACAAATGAAGGTGAATCTACAATTATTTCAATAAATCTTTCTATGCAAAAAATGTGAATACTGTCACAGTATGAATGATGAAACCAAGTAATGTTTCTGCTATGAAGTCAATTTTTAAACATGGCATGTGTCAACCAGGCCAGGTATGCAGGTGTACAGCATAGACAGGGACTTGAACAAATTAGTTCTGTGTGTAGTTTTCCATTATTCAGTTAATTATCATTGAAAAGCCACTGCTCTACAAAGAAAGGGGGAGGAAATATTACACTCACAGTATTAAAATCTGTCAGGAGGAAGACAGATGTTAATAAACATCCTATCAGTCAATTAGCAATTACTGATACCAACAGGTCTTAAATTCCAGATGGCAATGATACAATTCTTTTACTCCCCAAAGGTTGAGCTACACCTGGCATGGTCCCTGACTCATGGTAGGCACTCTGTAGAGTTGACCAGTGAATAAGGAATAAATTCACACCTAATAAAGAAGTTCCTGACAACTAGGAATTCATAATTTTCTGACTGTGTAGGTCAAGTGGGAACTTCCTGGTACCCTGATTGCCTAAGCCCATACTTCTCAGTCTCCCTCCATAATAGCCCTTGCTTTCTACACAACAGAAGTGTGAAATAATACTTGATTCCCCTTGATTCCCAGGATGTAACTAACCTGAAGCTGTCCAATCATAAAGTTAAAATTAGTTTTCAAATACTCTAAGGTATCCATGTTTGATATTTAAAAACATGTTAAATTTTATACAAATTAAAGTTGCATACAAATTTAATTTCATACAAATTAAATGACAGAATTGAACTTATCCTCCACAAATGTTAAAAAAATAAAAATTAAGCATGCCACAACATTTTGCAAAAATAGGCCTAACAAAGGGGTTCTATGAAGTGTGCAATGTCAAAGTTTGAAACAGTTTTGTTTATTAGAGAATCAGACTGACGTTTATTGATGTAGAAAATCAGGGCAATGAAACTCAAGCAGAAGTAGCTCCCAGCATATCAGCAGAAGCACCCAGCTCCTGCAACCACCTGTATGAAGAGGTGTTAAAGGCAATAAATGAGTGGCATGTCAGACTGCTTGCAAAAGGAAGTTGTATCAGCTTTTAAAATTGGAAGGCATTGTATTGAGATGCCTTGGAGATCAGTGTACAAATTGGTACATCAGTAGCCATCATTACAACGTGCCTCCATTCTGATTTTTACTTATATTAATAGCTTCCCTCCAACATTCTTTAATAAAAATGCAAAAGAGTTTCCAGATGTTACTGGGTTCAAATCTGTAGGAAGATTAGATTTACTTCTGCTTATAACTGCAAGGGATAGCAGAAGTAAAACAAAGTGAATCAGGTAATTTAAAAACCTGGTTGTAACAACTGAAGTTATAGTTTCATTTGAAGGTTTAATGTACTGAGAACACTTAGGAAAATGATACATGTTCTGGAGTCTGTTAACTCCACGTACCTATATCTTCATCTGCCATACTTCATATGGCGACGAGTGGAATTATGGATACTTGCATTTTTGTTTTAATTTAATTATATTTTTATATTTTAATTGTGTGGCTTAACTTGGAAGTTGGCAATACACTATCATTATTATATAGTTCATCATTGCTTTAAGTGGTTTAATTTTTAAATGAAATTTTATTGTATCTTAAAGCCAATAATGTTTAGAGGAACTGAAGTCAGATTAGTGTAAAGTGAGAAAATAGGACTCCCAACTGAAAGCTTTGCTTTAGGGCAGCTTTGTCTGTTCATGTCACAGACACAACTAATGATGTTAAAAAGTGGACATTCAGAAGGCAAAAATAATGGCATTCACTTTAATCTTATATGGTGCCTTGACTAATGTTTAGTGTAAAAACCATGTCTTCTAGAAGAAATTTTGGGGTGAAAATTCATTTTGCTTTCAGCTCTTCAAACAGTAGAAGTGCAAAAATCAAAGAAAAAAGATTTGTGAAAATTAGTCACCCTTGTGTTTGACTCTTAGTTTCTTCATTGAGAAAAGGAGCTACAAAGAAATGCTTTTCCTTGTTAAAGGTTCTGCTAAGAAGTGTTCAAGGAAACTGCATTGCCCTCTTTTCCCACAGGTAAATGACGAATATATAGAGCTTCTAAACCAAACCCCTCCTGAAGTAATGGAAGAGATGCTCATTATGGGGTAAAGCTGATAAGGGTATTAACCCAGAAGTTCAGCATGAATAGATTTTTTTTTATTATTAAGGAATAAATAGTATTAAAGCTTGGTGATGGGCATATTCATTATAACTATTCTTTCTACTTTAGACAATTTTTGTGAATTCACATAATAGACTTACTGTCTTCATAAATGTATCCCTACTCTCTAAATATTATTCCAGATTTAATTTAGCTAATGTAAAACAAAAGACTAGACAGTGTGATATCCAATAATCTTTACTTTGACCAACTCTGATGAGGTTAAACATTTTTATTCCCTAGGAGATGCCTCACAAAATTGTCTTTAGTTTAGTTTGATGTATATGAAGAGTTTCCACTTGAGAATAAAATCCTCAACAAATGCTTGCAGAGCAGTTTCCCTGTGTGACAGGGAGCCAATTGGTTAAGGCTCTCAGTAAGGCTGGCTGCCAGTGTAAATCACATCTTTCCTGGCTTTACACGTGAGCCAGATGTTGGGGATTTTCTGAGCTACAGGATCGTGGGGAGGAAGGTTTTTGTATTTCCTGTGTTCTCACTCCAGCTCTCAAACTTTCAAGATATATGACCAGTCAACAGTGTCATGAACTGGCCTGAAAATATTCCCAGATTAAAACCCATTGACAAGGCACCTCACTCTGCCAGATCAGGATCTCTTTGTATCACTTCTTCCCCCAACTGTTCTGGAAAAAGGCATCAAGGCAGGTGTAATCTATAACATTCTGAAACCTGCAATTCAATGCAATTCTACTGCAATTTAACAAAGTCTGTTTTTTTGTTCCCAGTATTTTATGAAATTAATATTTGTCTATCACAGGCAACTCAAAAATACATAAAAGGATGAATGTACATGTATTTTACAGGCATGTGTAAAAATACCCCATAAGCTCATTATCCATGTAGAAACAATATTATTTTCCTATATTTCCAAGGACAAGTAAGGAATTTCCTGGGATTCTGATGACTGTCTACATATGCCATCACAAGCATGTATGTTTTTGTGTGTATGCAAACATGTATTTAAACATTCTGTTGTAACCATTTTCCTCATTATTAAATATTCTTAAATAATTTTTTTTTTTTTTTTTTTTTTTTTGCTTTTTGGTATGTGGGTAGCTCCCTGACTGGGGATCGAACCCAGGCCGCAGCACTGACAGCGCCCGCGCTGAAGCCTTAAGCCGCTACACCATCAGGGAACTCCCTAAATATTCTTAAATAATTTTGATGGCTGCATAATTTCATTGAATGGTTATACAATAATTCATTTACTAGTCCACTACTGCTGGACATTTAGGTTGCTTCCAAATTTGTTATAAATAATTTGCTTTACCGCATTTTTAAAAGTATTTTGACAACAGATGTATTGGCTTATCTTTTCTGAACAATCACTTCTTTTCCATTTCAAACCAGCCTTCTTAGAAGGATAAGTTTTCAAACTCCAGTATGCATCAGAATCATCCAGAAGGCTTTTCAATAGATTTCTGTGCCCTCCACCCCACCCCCACCAGAGAGTATCTAATTGATACTAAAAGGTCTTGAGTCACACATGAGAATTGGTGTTTCAGACAAGTTCCGTGGTCTAGATCACACTTGGAGAAACACTGTTCTAGAGAAGCATGTGCTGGATCTATAAAAGGAATGCAGCAAGTGGTTTCCCATTATGGTCTCGTCTCTTTTCACCCTCCCTTTGAGAAATAAAAAGCTGCTTCAATTGCCATTTCACAGCACAGCTCGTGTCCTGGCATGTGCTCAGGTGCCGTCTTTATGTTGAAGAATGTTTAGTAAGTAAGTAATGCTGGCAGGAGACACTACAATTTTGACACCTACACCTCGATTTGGGATTCATTTTTCTCACTCAAGATTTGGCAAGTATATGTCTTCTTTAAGGTCAGGCTGTGAAAATATACTATGACTCACAAACGCAGTTTAAAATACCACAAGGGGTAAACAACTATTCTCATTACTAATGAGTATTCCATATCTTCATTTTGAGTTGTTTTACACACTTTGCCTGTATAATGAGATCTAAGACGTATTTACAGGATTTGTGCATTATTCTGTGAGTAAATCATCAGAACCAAAACCTGTCTCTTTGCCTCTAGCTTCTCCCTGATGTCAGTCTAACCTCAATACTTCCATTTATGTTATCTTCCTAAAAATCAAAACTGATTCCCTATTTACTTCTATCCCCAGCAATATGGCATGTGAGATGCTCAGAGAAATTACTTCTGATACAGCACATCTAAAAATGGTTAAAATTTTAAAAAGAATATCTTTTGTAATACATGTTTGACCTGGCAATAGAATATATGAATGTTTTAGAGGCCAGAAACACACACACACACACACACCCTCAGCAATCAAGAGTAAGCAAGAGCTGGCTACATTCTGCTAATCCAGGTACCTAGATCTTGGCTTCTAAGGAACCAGATAGGAGGGGAAAAAAATCATGAGCCCAGATTTGGATTTGAATATGGACAGAGAGACAGAGGGAGACAGAAAGACTCATCCATGAAAACACAGTCAGCAAATGAAATGGGGGAAAATATATAAATAAACTTAACCTACAGAGTGAGACAGTGGGCAAAGATGTCTAGGCTCCTGATAAAGGAGGGATAAAAGGCTGCCTTAAGAATTCCTAACCACCAAACCTGGATTTGGATCCTGAATTCATGTTACTTAAGAGGTTCAAACACCCCAATGCTAACATTTTCGTTTAGAGTAATAGTGAGTTGATAGTGTCTCTAATATTTTGGAAGCAACAAAGGTAAACACTTCCTGGAATAATGTATTTTCAACCTAGACCTCAAAGAATTCCCAAATAAAATTCTAAAGAATGGGAGCTCACAGTAAAAATTTACCACTGAGTGATAATCAGCAAAGGACTACAGAATAGGACCTGAGAAGATGATCACCTATACAAGTATGGAAATATCAGCTCTCTATATATGATTTAAATGTTTTAAGAAATAAAAGAGAAAAAGAATGGATGACAAATTTAATAGATTTAGTAGGCAATTTTGAAAAATGAAAACTACTTCTAAAGTAGAAATGAAAGATATAATGATTAAAACTAGAAATTTAATTTATGAGTTAAGCAGTAGAGGACATGATATAAACTTATTTCTCTTTATTAAGTAAAAGGTCACATATGACACACACTTTTTTGTACCTGCTTTTGTCTTTATTTTATTTAATAATTACCCTGATATCATGCCATATCAGTTTATGGAACGCCTCGTGACCTTGCAGGTTCATAGTACTCAGTTTATGAGTGTGCTGTGGTTATTCAATTAGTCTCTGTAACGGGACATCTGGGTTGCCAGTATTTTGTCATTAGAAAGAATACTACAACAAATGGCTATGTTATGTTAATTCACATCTGTAGAAGTGTTCCACAAAGGCAAAATTTTAGCAGTGTGATTATTAGGTCGAAGGGTAAATAAATATGTAAATTTGTTAGCTATCATAAAATTCCTCATCATGGAAATTGTTATTTGGCATTCTAACTACCAATGAATAAGAATGCTTATTCTTCTAGGCTCTCCAACAGAGTCCTTTTTCAGCAAGGTTACATTCTTAGGCCCCAGAAATCAAAAATTTAAAATGTAAATTTCTAAAAGTTATCATTTATAAAAATAACAACAGAAATATATAACATACCATGGGGGAAAACCCTAACAGGAGTTGTGTGAGAAAAAGTATAAAACTTTATTGAAAGAATTTAAAGAAGATATAAATAAATTGAGACAAAGGATATATAAGGGGGAACCCCCCAAAACTTGGAATTATTTTTCTTTGATGGGAGATGGATTGTGTACTTAGGGGTGAGAGAGGAGGGGGGGGGAAGCTAAATATAAGGTGATGGAAAGAGAAGTCACATTAGGTGGTGAACTTATTATACAACAAGTTTACAATGCACTGTAGAATTGTATGCCTGAATCCTATGTAATCCTTGCTAACAGATGTCACCCCAATAAGTCTAACAATAAAAATGAATTAAAAAAAAAAAAAGAATTTGTTCCTCTGGGTAAAACAGTCAACCAAAGTTTTTATCTGGAAGTTGTGAGAAGGTTGCATCACAATTTGCAAAAGAAACATCCTGAGTTGTGGCCAAAACATGCCTGGTTCTTCTTTCCACCATGACCATGCACCTGCCCACACCATCCTGAGTGTTCAGCAGTTTTTGACCAAAAAAACAGCGTGACCCTGGTGCCACACCCTCCCTAGTCACCTGATATCACCTCAAGAAACTTTTTTTTGGTTTCCCCGGATGAAAAAAGTCCTCAAAGGGAAACATTTTGCTGATACAGAAGAGGTGAAACAAAAAATGGCAGGAGCACTAAGAGCCATCAAAATGGGTAAGTTCAAAAACTGTTTTGAGCAGTGTAAAAAGTGTCTCGATAGGTGTATTGCATCAAATGGAGAGTACTTAGAAAGTGAATGAAGTTTAAACATGTAAGAATAAATACACAATTTTCTTATAAATAAATTCCGGGATTTTTGGGTCCCCCCACATGGACAGGAAGACTCACTATTGTAAACATGTGAATGATACTATAATTGAGCTACATAGTCAATAAGATTTTAATCAAAATCTCAATAGGATTTTTCAAGAACCTTGATGAAGTTATTCTACAAAATACATAGAAGAGTAAAGAGCCAAGAAAGAGAGGTCGAAACAGGCTGAAAGAAGAACTAAACTTGGGGACTTTCTCTATCAAATAACAAGACTGAGTCATTATGTAATTTAATATTACATAAGAGACCAATGGAATAGATTAGAGATCTCATAAACAGATACATTCATATATAAAAACCTGATATACAACAGAACTGGCATTGCGGATCTGTAGAAAAAGTATGAATAATATACAAATACTGGTAGAACAACTGATCATCCAGAGGGAAATAAATGAAATAGATTCCAACCCCCACCATTAAAAAAAAAACTCAAATAAATCAAAAACTTAAAAGCAAAAGATAACAGATTAACACATTTAAACAAAAAATATAGGATAATATCGTGAAGATCATAGGTAGGAAAGGTATCTTAAATAAAACATAAAAAACACAAACCATAATTATTTAACTTAAAATTAAGAATGTTTATCAAAAGACGCTAAAGAGGATAAAAATTCAGGTCAAAAACTAGAAAAAGATAACACCCAAAAGACAGTATCCAGAACAAATAGATGACTCCTAGAAATCAATAAGTAAAAGACAAACAAACCTATTTAAAATAGGCAGACATTCAGAGAAAAAGAAATACAAATGGCCAATGAACATATGAAAGAAGTTCAGCCCTACTAGTATGTATAAAAATGCCAATTAAAATTCTAGTGAAAGAATAGTTTATATCCAACAAAGGGGCAAAGATTAAAAAGTCAATTAAAAAATTGAATATGCACATACATCATAACACCTTGATTTTGTTCCCAGAAAGACTCTCATATACATGCCTCCAATAAATAAATATAAGAATAACTAAAACAGCACTATTCATAATTATAATAAACATGAAATAACCCAAATATCCATGATGGTAAAATGAATAATTAAATTTGGTATAATCATTTAACAACTATTATATAGCTGTAAAAATTAATAAACCATGTCTACAGATCCACATAGATAAATCCTGAAAACAATGTGAAGTGATACAAAAAATCACAGAAGAAATGCCTTCAGCACCATTAAGTACATATACTTCGAAAGACACATGTGGTAAAACTTCAAAGAAAAAAAAGAAAATTATTAGTATAATATTAAAGTGATATTTTCTCCTGATGGGGAGAGACACAGAGAGATTTTAAGGAACTGATAATCATCTGTCTCATCAGTGTTATTTTATTTATTATTATTATCATTTAAAATATGTATTGGGTCTCTAGTCAAGACAGAGTAGGAAAAAAATGTGCTTGCTCCTCATTACCACATTAAAATTATAACTAAGCTAGAGAACCATCATTGCGAATCACGTGAAGTCTAGCAGAACAGAAGTCCTACAACTAAGGACATACAGAAGAAGCCACCATGAAACTGATCAGAGGGACAGAGATGTGGACCAAGCTGGTCCCACACCCATGAGTGGTAGCTAAAAATTGAGAGGGATTATCTTGGCTCTGAACCCCTGGAGAAGAGGGGGTTCCTGCCCCACACCAAACTCCCAGCCCAGGCCTCCACTGCCAGGAAGAAAAACTTCTGGCAGTGAAAACCAGTGGCGATTGTGGCTCAGTGAGACAGAGGGCTGCTAGAGTCCCACGTGTTCTGCTTAAAGGGCTTGTACATGAACTTACTCACCGACAGATTCACTTGCTCTGAGCTCCAGCACTGGGGCAGCAGTTGGAAAGGTGCCAGGGATATAAGGGGAGGAACTGAATTGTCTGGCTTCAGGGTGAGGGCAGGAGGGGCAGCTTTCTCCCAGACAGAAGTGCTGGCAGGCTCCGTTGTCCCTTTGTTAAACTCTCACCTCTCCCAGTGTGCAGACACAGGCGGATACTATACCTAAGTCTCCATCAACCTGGCTAACACGGTTCATCCTGACCTGGTAATTCCCTGAGACCCTGCTTCACCCAACTTGTGGTGAACACAATGCAAAATATACAGAGGATGCATTATAGAATTGTACACTTGAAACCTATATAATTTTATTAACCAATGTCACCCCTATAAATTCAATAAAATTAAGAAAAGAAATTATTCTTTTTTTACGCTATTCCATGTGAAACTTAATTTGTAAACATGTTTACTTGCTTTTTATTTTCTTTAAAATGAAAAAATTTCCAAGAAAGAGTTCAAATCAAGCATACTTTTAAGTTTTTTTGATTTCTAAATAGCTTCAGGCATCCAAGTAAGCATTCTTCAGTTCAGCCATTTATGAATATTCTATGCCAAGGCATACTTAAAATGATGCATTTCTCAGATACTAGCTTTCAACAAACTGAACACAGAAAAGCAAGTGAAGATCATCTCCATCATGAGTCTATGACGCAATGTCATTCTACCCACATTGGCCTTTATGCTTTGGTGGTATCACTCGCCCATAGACATCTGATTTTGGCCCTCCTGGGTGGCTTTTGCTAGTTTCACTGTGGTAGGCTGAATAATGGCTCCTCCAGCCATGTCCATGTCCTACCCTGTGATAAACATATTATTGCATGGCAAAAGGCAGTTGGCAGAGTAATTAAAGAGTCTTGAAGGAAGGAAGGAAGGAAGGAAGGAAGGGAGGAAGGAAGGAAGGAAGGGAGGGAGGGAGGGAGGCAGGAAGGGAGGGAGGGAGGGAGGGAACAGATGCATCCAGCTTCACTGCTTTAGTATTACACAATTACATGCTATAAACACACATTGTAGAACCTGGAATGCCAATTAGGTTGAGACTTTTGAGCTCCAATTACTCCTTCTATCAATATAAGTCTCTCCATCACCATTCTGCAAACCCAAATATCAAACTAACTCAAAGCATTGCTAAAGGAGACTTCATTTGCTATTTCCAAATGAAGTACTCCACTGCACTGCAGATTACACATAACAAAACTCCCAGAACAATAATCGGGTTCACAGTGAGCAGTCTAGAGAAAATCATGATTTAGAAGCTTATTCTGGGAATGAAGCTACTCCAACAACTTTCTAAAATTCTCTCTTTCAGGAGTTCCCTGATGGTGTAGTGGGTTAAGGCTTTGGCGCTGGTGCTGTCAGTGCTGTGGCCTGGATTCGATTCCCAGCCAGGGAGCTACCCACATACCAAAAAGCAAAAAAACCCAAATAAATAAATAAATAAAATAAAATTCTCTCTTTGGTTCTCATATTATGGATTATCTTACAAGTTTTGAGATTTATTAATGTTATTTGGTAAATCTTACATGGGTATGGCAGAGATCTAAAATAGGACTCTTCATTAGAATATTCAATTTATAATGACTTTACCATAGCATCCCAGTGCACCAAAACATTCAGAGGCTGAAGTCAACCTATGTGGACAACCTATTCAATAGAAGGCACAGTACAGTGCTAGAAATGAAGACAAAGAAAAATCAGTTCTGGTCTTTATGATGCTCAGATTCTTATTAAGTAATAGACACTGATAAATAAATATATGCTACAGGTCATAAAAGGGGAATTACAAGTTCTTTGGGGGCAATGAGAAAATAGATTAAAATATGAGAAAAAAAAAACTTCTTTTTATTAATTGATTGAAAACCAGAGCAAGGGTGGTAAACAAGAAAAAGACTCCTTGACATTTGTAGGTCAATGCAGCAGTGATGTTTCAAGGAAAGAAAATAACAGACTGGATGGAAGTGATGAGGCAGTGGGAGGACTTTAATACACAAATGGCTCAAATTTCTCCACAAATACCAAAAATGTCTTTGGAGACAAGGTTGGAGAATGAATTAACAGCTAGTAACAAAGTCATATAAAGGACAAAGGATTAAAGGAGAATCCACCAAGACAGTATTGTGAGAATACAACTTGGAATAGTTGAAAAGGGGCTGAAAATGTTGGTCTACAGGAAAACTAGTTTGGGGAAATTCAGTGCCATGGAATACATCATTAGCACATTACGCTGTCCATTACGCAGGTCTCTTGCAGTAGGGGGAATGCTGGAAAGGTGGGCACTGCCAATTAGCTACCTGCTTTCAGAGAAGACTGAGAGGTGGAAACTAACATTCACTGAGCCGACACAGTGTGATCTCTACATGTTAATCCATTTCATCTTTGCAATGATCCTGTGAGATACTGATTAATAAACCCATTCTAATAGACTTAAAATATGGATTTTTAAATACACTTAGATGTCAGTCCTGGCTCACATATTATATCTGTAATGACATAAATTTAAACTGTGACCGAATGAAGACATGAAGCGGGGTAAACTTCCCAAAGAACCATAGCAAAGTCAGAGCAGGGCTGAAATTCATAGCTCCTCAGTTTACAGGCAATGGTTTAACCCCTGGAATCACAATGCCCCCAGTGGTGATCTGCTGGTCTATTCTGAACTGTCATCAGAAACATTCAAACTTCATCTCCTACCTTCAGACATTTTTGTGTCATTTCTGCATTGTCTGTGGCACCTAGCACTGCAAAATATATCTAACTGTTGTAAGAGAATAAATTGGTGCATTCTATTTTGGAAGGTGGGAGTGGGGCAGACAATTTGGTAATACCATATACTCTTTACATAATAACAATCCCACTACTAAGAATTTAACCTTTGCTGTATGACAAAAGTATGTCCTGTCATGCACGCACGCACACACACACACACACACACATACATCCATACATATAGCATACATGCACAAATACACACAAAGAGTTAAGAGAAAACAGTAGTGTAGTGGATAAGATCATGGTCTCTGGAGCTAAACTGTATGCGTTTAAACCTTGTTTCTGCCATTTTCTGTTTGTAACCTTGGGCCTCTAAGATCTCTATTCCTCCATTTGTTCATCAATAAAGTGGGACTAAGAATAGTTCCCACCTCCTAGGTTTGCTGAAAGGATTAAATTAATTATACATGTAAAGGGCTTGGGCTATCAAGTATTAACTATTGTATAAATGTTAGCTGTTAATATTATTATTTTTAGTCAAATACTGTAATAGTAAAAGAATCTGAAAATAGCCTAAACATCTGCCAAGAATAGAATGGTCAAATTCATGATGGTACATTCATATGAAGGAAAATGATACTTCCCCTGAAGTTACGGAAATATGTGAGCTGTGTGAGTCACTTGTCCAGAGGAGAGGTCATACGTGTGTCTGGCAAAAACCCTATCTGAGGCTCGGGGGGGTTTCTCTTCCCTTCAGTCATCTGTTTGCCATTTGTTGAATTAGTATAGTACTACTGTGGTCTGAAGTGCTTTAGGACGAGTGGAAATGGGAGACAACAGAAGGATTCAAGTCATGTGCATCTGCACATGGACATAACACGCTTTCAGCCCCACACAGGTCCTTCCTACCTGCTGCCTCACTTCTCAATTTGCAGCTATTAGGAGAAGAGAACATGTGAGCCACCTTCCTCTCTTCCCTGCTTTCAACAGACTTTCCACAAAAGCTGCCAAAATAATTTGGGAGAATGCATGTTCTGCCTGAATCTACAGTGTCAGGCCCTCTGCTGTAAATTCTTTCTTTCACACTCTTTGCCTGACAGGTGAACAGCAGGAAAACGCCTTTTACCGATTATTCTGAGCACTGGTTTTAACTAAAGTTAGTCAGATGATTCAAGAAAACCAGAGTACTTCTGAATCACATTTAACCATCTGTATGGAAATTTTGAAAATAGAGCAAAGGGGGAAAGCCACTTGATGATAATATAACTTAGCTTTAGGCCAGATTATCGAAAATGTGTCATTTAATTCAAATTATACCTAGAGCCTATTACTGAGATGAGGAACATGGGTGACATAGGATGGATTGTGGGTGAGGGGCAGGGAAAGGATGGGAACCAAGGCCTGCTTCCTGACATCCAAATGCCTCTTTATATGAATCAAATACTCAGACCAATCCTATGAACGAAGAACCATCACCTCCCGGCTATAGGTGAAAATACAGGTTTACAGGCCCTGAAAGACTTGCCAAGTTTACTCAGCAGGGAAATGACAGAGCTTAGATTTAAAACCCAGGTTGGCTAGTTCTGAAGTTCATGTTCTTCTAAAGCCCACGATCTTTAGCTAAGAGTTTGTGATTAGATTTCAGCAATAGTATAGGCTAAAGGGGGCCATGAGGGAATAGACAGAGGTTTAGCAAAAACCCCTAAGGGTGACAGATATTCATAAAGTATTTCTGGATCCAAGGGCCTCAGGGAAGAGGCAAAGGTGACAGCCAAGGACAATGTCAGTAACCCTTTCACTGTGTAAATTCAAATTTTTTTCAAAATGTGTCAAAAAGCTACAAAAATAAAAAGTTGATATTATATTTTGACTATTTTATGCATTTAATAACATTCTGAGCTGATTTATCTATAAATGGCATTACTTTTAATTTTTGTTATATGGTACTAAATTTAGCATTATACTGAATTTTAGCAAAAAATACTCAAAACATACTAACTGGCATCAATTAGATTTAAGTATAGATAAATTAGAATCTAATGGCATTGACAATATAAAAATTTATTACAAAACATTATACAATATGGCACACAAAACAGTTTTGTTGTTGATATTGCAAGCCATAGGAAAATATTAAAACATCTTATATATGGAGAAAAGTCTTTGAAACAGTTTCACACTGAATAACAATTTTACAATAACAGTATTTATATTTTTATATTAAAATAAATAATCACCTTAAAGTATAAAAATTTCCTATTGCTATTCATTCTTGAAAAAACACAAAAATACAGAAAAATGTGCAGCTCATGGGGTAAACTCAAATGCCTCATCCAGCAGGTGGAAATACTCATTCAGATCCATCCGAACATCGCAGCAAAAGGGTAAAGTCTTTTGCTGTTGCAAAAATGGAATGATACTACATTGGCAACCCAAAGCATTCCTGGGATGCACTTGGAGGTCTGACTCATCTTTCTAGAGGAAAAGACCAGTGGGAGGGCGGCTCAGGAAACCAGCTGCACACCCAAACACCCTATGGCCCGGCAGTGCTGGGTTTAGCCCTGACGAAGGCTGTGGCTGCTGCCCTACCCCAGGGACCCCTAAAAAAGAGAGGACATCCAGAATTAGGGGGAGCAGTAGCAGAAAGCCTTGGCTGTCTTCCTTCTGACTGGACAGCAAAACAGCCAAAATCTGAGCTTTGGATGGGGTGAATTCACTCCCCTCACCCCTACATCAGCCATCAACTCAAGTGAGAAGTCCCAAGCTCTCTGTGTCCCTATCTTCTCGGTTCAAGGACCCCTCCCTCACCCCAGTGCCAGCTGCACTGCTCTCTCTGGATGTCATCCTCTCAGTTGTCTGCTACAGCTAAGAGATTTATCAATCCAGGCTAAGATGTCAGTTAAAAAAAGTATGGTACTACCAACTCCAGGGACAGTTGGAATTTCAATGGGAATTCAACAACTATTTAAGAAAAACACATATAGGAATTAAAGAAATGAGTATCTAGTGATAGAATTTCAGATACTATGAAAAAAGTTGTTAATATATACAAATCCTTATATGTATATATGGGCACACATATACACGTAAGAATAAAAGAAAGATCACATACACATATAGAGGACTGTTCAGAAAGTATCCAGCCATGTAATATGAAAAATCCAGGCATTTATCGGCTGGATTTTTTTCCAGATAGTCTTGTACAGCTAAAGAAAGATGTATATCCAAGCATGTAATTAAAAAACTAGGTATGTACTCTTGCTTTGCAGCGATCTAAACTTGAGCAGCAATCACAGGCCTTTTTAAGGCTACTGCCTAGCTCCGGTTGCCCTAAGGGTGTCACGCCAGCCCTCTGTGAGATGTCCTAGGCTCTTGGGACTAAAGTCCAGTGTTCTATCAAGTGTGCTTCTCTCTGTGCACACCAGGGCTGCATATCCTGCCCCTCTGCATCTAAACTCCCACTTGCCCAACGAAAGCCCTTAATTACTTAGATCCTTTCTATCCAAACCTAACTCTAACAAGCCATCACAGTCTCTGGAAAGTCTGTTGACTATAAAAGGCCTGAGAGTGGCAGAGAGATGGCTTGGCATTGTTTTTACATGACTTAGAAAAGTGTGCTATGAGATTCCTAGTGATCCTCTCCAGAGGCCAGGCACGAAGCATGATGCTCAGGTCACAGCAGGCCTGACAGTTTTATTTGTTGTGGTTCTAAACTGTTCTGACAGGACAAGTGCAGCATTTCAGGTGGGCTCAGCAGTTGCCATTGGCCTCCGACACGAGACCTCTGTGGTTAGAGCCTTTCCCTGACTTCATTCTATTCCTAATTGAAAGGGGGGACAGAAGCTCTCTGTTAAAAATGCTCCCAGTGCATGTTCAAAACCTAGGACCCCACAACTAAACTTCCCTGGATGAAACAGGCAGGGCCTGCAGGATCCTGTGTGGGTTACTCTACCTTCAG
This sequence comes from Lyroderma lyra, assembly GCA_004026885.1. Taxonomy (NCBI): domain Eukaryota; kingdom Metazoa; phylum Chordata; class Mammalia; order Chiroptera; family Megadermatidae; genus Lyroderma; species Lyroderma lyra. The sequence continues at coordinate 128,801 of PVJL010000315.1, read as the reverse complement.
GTACTCTTTCATCCTTAACCTGATATCTCTTAACACAGGAGAAAGGACTAATTTACGCGGCCTGGGGTGACTCTCAGAGAACTTCATGTTCATCTCTCCTTCGAGACTGAGCAATTTATACATGTGCTTGCTCCAGATGTTTGCTTACATGAATTCTGCGACATATGAGTAGTCCAAAAGGCCATAGGCTGGAGATCCAGAAGCATTGACTGGATCCTTGATCTAAATGCTATAAACTGAATTCTAAAGCCACTGACATTCAGAGTTGGAGGAAATTTAGAAGTGATAATGTCCCAACATTTACATTTTATAGGTGAGAAAATGGGGATGAGAAGTGAGGTGATTCGATCATGGTCATGCACTTGACCCAGCAGAATTATAATTCACATCCCAGTGCTCTTTCAACTGTAACATCAGAGTACTTGATGGGTTAGCATTCTGTGATATATAAAACGTCCCTATTACTCACAGAAGGATGAATATTTTGATAAATCTCATAGAATCTAAGTTAAAACCATGAGTCTGTCTCTCCCCCCCCCCCCCAAGCGCCACTCTCCCTCTCCTCCAGAGCTGTTCCAGAACACCATGTGTGAGAGAAAACAACAGAATGGAGTTGCTCATATGGAGCATGAGGAGGGTGCCCACCTCCCTCACACAGCCCGTGTGCAAAGACAGCCCCTTAGCTGTGCCGCAGACACAAGGTGGCTAGTGCTCATTGTTTATTTTAACAGCTGATAAGCCAGTTGGTACAAATCATTCCTCACTTCCAACAGAGATACCACCAGGACATGTGTGACAGGTGCCAGCTGCCACTCAAGAAGACAGGTAGTGTCCTTGCTGCCCAGCAAGGTGTGGCCCATGGCCCAAGTCCTGGGTTCTTTGGCCCTCCATAGAGCTTCCCAGAAGACAGCTGAATTGAGACTAGCTTCGTGCAGGGTATTTACGGAAGTGACTGCAGTGCACTCAACCTGGATGGGTCGCTGGGGGCACAGAGAGAGCTAAAATTTATTCTAATGCTCCTTGCAGGTCTGAGTTATATTTGGCAGAGGAATTGCATTTTTCTGGTCAGAGCAAGGAAGAGAAGGAAGAGGCAACAGGTTGCATTTAAAAAACATTCCAAGTACTACCAGAAATGTGGGGTGAATACTAAAACATATGGCAGTCTTGGGTCCAAGAGGGATCTCCTGTCCTCTGAGCTTGGCCAGGTTCTCCTGGGCATAGGACACAAAGGAGGCTCTCAAATGGTAGACACCAAAGAGCATGAAGCCCCTTCTGCACCCAAGTTTTGCTCTGCCAACCTGCTCTTGCCCTTGGCACTGATGGTGTTTTGTGTTAGACAATTCTTTGTTGGCGGGGGCTGCCCTATGGATTGTAGGATGTTCAGCAGCATCCCTGGTTTCTCCCCACTAGACCCCAGTAGCAACAACTGTGGCAAACAAAAATAGCTCCAGACATGTCCCCTGTTCCCTAACAACGCTCCCAATTGAGAACCACTGGAATCAAGGTCAAGGGCACTAACTCAGGCTCCAGAATGCCTGGGCTCATAATCTCAACTTTGTCCCTTCTAAATGGGTAACTTTGGCCAAGTCATTCCATCTTCGTGCTTCTATGTCCCCAGTTGTAAAATGTGAGGATAATATCAGAATCCACCTTATAAGATGGTTCCAAATGTAATTTATTTCATACATGGAAAATCCTCAGAATAGTGTCTGGCCACAGTAAGCACTGGTCTCCTCAGAGAAGCACAGGAAATACTCCATTCCGCAGGATCCCTACCTGTAGCGCTCCTGCTGAAAGTCTACCACTAAGAGGCACCTGTGTACCATCTGGAAAGCAGAAGACGAGAAACCATTGTTCTCCCCTGGGAAGGGCAAACAGAGCTCTGTGTAAGAACAGTTGTGAAATTCACCTCAGCTTCTAGACTTTCTCTTGCAAAACATGTGCCTTGGTACCGTAAATGACTTGAGTCATCTGTGATTTCTGCAGCCTCCTAATCTTTGGAAAGCCAGATGCAGTTCTCCCTGACCTTTCCTCCATCGGCCTGTCCCGAAGTTCTATAGGACATAATTTCCTGAATGGAATCCCTTCCTGTTTAAAATACCTAGAGTGGGTCCTGTTTTTCAGACTAATCTCTGACTTATGAACCCATTAACTTGATCAAGATACTAAAATCTTACCATTAGGAAAATGTTCCTGGGAGTAGTGAGGCGTTGGTATGTATTCATATGGATTATGTATGTATGTATCTACAATAGAATATTTACTTCCAAAGGAAATCTCCAAATACAAAACAGGGAAAAGTCGAGCTACTCAAATGGATAAATGTCGGGGGAGGAAGGGGGGCCAAGGTGGGTACCACTTGCTAACATATCTTCACCACACACACAGAATCCTAAGGCACTGAAAAACTGTGTTTGCAAATCTCTACAGTAAGAAAACAGTCCTAAACATACACCAGTTCCATGCACAGAAAGCGATAACGTAGAAGTTTGTAGAAGTGTTCGCAGAACCAGGAAAGAGAGCAGTTGCTGACTGATCCCTCTGAAGAAGACGGTTTGTAAGATGCACTGTGCCTGGCCCTGGGGAGAGAAAGGCCTGAGTAAGGAGTGGGTCTCTGTCACCAAAGGGTTCAGAGTTAAATGGAAGATGAAAACAGAAGTGAGGCTCAGAAGACACGGAAAATAATGGAAACCTATCTTGGTGAGAGGCATGTGGCATTTGGAGGCCTATGAATAGGCTGATCAGACGTCCTGTTTTAAAAGGGACAGAAAACAATGGAACTGCCTCGTTTCAACCAATTCATAGATGGTCAGCCTACTGACACCTTGAATTTAGCCCAGTGAGACCAGGCTGACCATACGTACCACTTGAAATGGGATAGTACCGTTGTCTTCTGTCTCGTTTAAAATGGGATGTCTGATGAACCCACCTAGGAGTGTCTTTGGTCCCCTGAGCAAACCTCGGTGAGCAGAGGCTGGGCAGTGTGGCAGAGAGCTCACCCTGGTTTGAGCGGCAGCCTACTCACAGAGGGTCTAGGTTATAAAGCTGCCCACGCAGGGGAGGAAGCCAGAGACCTGGCACCCCATCCACCTAGTTAGTCCCGTGTGGAACTGCTCCCAGCCTGCTGTCTCTGGTCCAGCCAACTTTACCAATTAGAAGGGAGTGGCCGTATGATCATTATTTTCTAATAATTTTTGGTAAACTGCTTTCATCTGGTGAGTTTGGTTTGGGTGGGCCAGATAACTTGTTCCCATACTTCATTTCCGTTTGCTATGACTTTCATGAAACTCTAGGTATTCATGGGAAACTGGGCATATCTGCTTTTAAATTCTTTTTTATTGTTGACACACCCGCCAAGAGACTGGTCTCTCTTTCCAACACTGCTTTCAAAAGTCAGATTTTTATGGTTGAGAATTCTCATTAAAAATGATTACTTTTGGCAGCAGAAGTCAGAAAGGTGACAGGAGAGAAGGAAGTATTAGAGGCGCTGAGACTGTTTTTTTAACTTGTAGAAAGGCTGCCTGTAAAACAAACATCATGGAGAGAATTAAAAAAAAAATACTTAAACATACAACAAAACCCTCCTAACCTTTGTATGTGTCGTTCAAAACAATTTCTTAAGTATAGGGGCTAACCCTCTGTCCCTGCCACCTGCTCATACCTATTCATTAGGCTGTAAGCACGGGGCAGTGCTTTCCACCACTCTGATCTTTCTGCAGCAGTCCCACAAGCCTGGCACACAGGGGCGTTGACAACTGCCTTATAAATAAACAATTCAATGAATTACTAATAATTATTAGAAGAGTGTAAATAAAAATGGCCAAAGGACATCATGGAGACCAAATGCAAGGGCTAGAAATCTAGATAAACTAATTTTTTTTTATAATTATTGTGTTTATTCTTTTACCTGTTCATGGGGTGGGGGGGATCTTTGATGATCATTGCTAACTCTCTTCCAATAATTTTCTAAAGAAATTGAACATGTAAACCTTTCTTGATGCTTCTATTTAGATATACAATTCTGTGGACAGTGAGATTCAGGGTTTTCTTTTTAACTATCTTGTAGAAATATTCTTCCTTACATTTTTGTGAAAACTACTACAGTCATGTGTCATATGATATGTTGGTCAACAACAGACCATACAGACGGTGATGGTAGACCATATAGCCTAGGTGTGTAGTAGTTATACCATCTAGGTTTGTGTGAATATACTAATGTTCACACAATGATGAAATCACCTAAGGACACATTTCTCAGACCCATTCCTCACAGTTAAAAGGTGCATCACCATACATCCTTTTATGAGCTGTCAGGAAATTCAGAGACTCTCTGGGCCCCAGTCACCATTTTTCTTGACTTTGTTTTCTTCCAATACTTGTTCATATGTTGCATCTTCACCCATTCCTGATTTCTTGCATAGGAATGCGCAAAAATGTAGCTGTCCTTTTGGAATTTTCAGCTCTCTGTGATGGTTTGGATTGAATGTGATGATGCCTGTGAACTATTTTGGGTCTTCTGGTGGCCCTTAATGTCCCACCTGTGTAGTCCTCCAAACACCAGTGCACACACTTCCCAGATGATGAGCCAGTATAGACTCTAAGTGACAAATCTTAAGATAGCCTACAAATTTAAAAACCAGTTCCACAGAAGAGTCCTTTCCTCCTTGTATGTTTTCTCTTTTCAGGACTGTTGTGATTTTTATTCCCAATATCCAAGAAAGTAGTAACAATTATGTTAAGATTCAATGTATACTTTCTCATGACACCATCCATTTTCTGTCCTTTGAAGATTCACTGTTTCTTTCTGTATGACTAATGTACTTAAATATGTTAATAAGAATGAGATACTTGCTCCATGTACATATTTATACTTTTGAATGTGTAAGAAATAAACACTTCTTCAGATCTTCAATAAATATTCATTGGCTTCTCTATCAAATGAATAACACAGGAAGGCTTAAGACCTATGAAGTATTAGGTCACCTTTTTCTTTCACTTTTATACTCAGTGTCTGATGTCTTAGTAGCAAATGGAAAGTCTTAAGTTATAGTAAGAGAGTCTGGAGTCAGAACTACCCCAAGGATTGGTATAGTCACAGGAAGGCCAAGTAGGTAGATGCAAACCTGGGGACTCAAGTGTGAAGGGACAAGGCAAGGCAGTGGAACAGAAGTCCTGGTAGGCACTTTCAGGAATCTGGAGAGACCAGGGCCTCCGCATATAGTCAGACAGATTGTCTTCAGCACAGACTGCCTAGTTAAGGGAAGATGGGAGCTTAAACCCCAAGCATAGAGGATGCTTCTTACTTCTTCACGCTAAGTACTATAATGGCTCACTGTGATTCTGAGAGCACCAAGGGCAATGAAAGGCAAGCAAATTTGAGAACAGAATAGACATGGGGCCCGAGAATCAAGATGACCTTTATTCAGGTTCAAGATATTCTCCCAGCCAGCATGCTTTGATATACACCCCGCTGGTGGCAACATGAATACCTGGATTTGGTCTCAAATGACCCTACGATGTTTCTAAGACCAGCATGAGGAGGGCAGAGCTGTGAATACAAGAAAACAGAATCACAGGAGGCTAAGCCACAGAATCAGAAAACTGGGAGGGGGGCTTCAGAAATTATACTGGGTACAAATAGTGTCTCCCCAAAATTCATGTCCACCCAGAACCTCAGAATGTGACCTTATTTAGTAACAGGGTCTTTACAGATGTAATGAGTTACAATGAGGTCAAACTGAAGTAGGTGGGCTCTAAGTCCAATATGACTGGTGTCCTTATAAGAAGAGACACACAGATACAAAGGGAAGAAGTCTATGTGAAAACAGAGGCAGGAACTGAAGTGACATAGCTACAAGCCAGGAAATGCCAAGAACTGCCAGGAACCACCACAAGTTAGGAAAAAGCAAGGACAAATTTTTCCCTACAGGCATCAGAGTGAGCATGGCCCCGCTAATGCTTGACTTCAGACTTCTAGCTTCCGGGCCTGTGAGAGAATAATTTTCTGTTGTTTTAAGCCCCCCAATCTGTGATACTCTATTATGGCACACAGAAAATTAATGCAGAAATCACCTAGTCCAGTGCCTTCAAAGTACACACATATTAATACATACTGAGACTCAGAGAGACTGATGGCCATCCAATGTCACAGGGCCGAATCCCAGCAGAGCTGGAAGAGTTCAATCATTCACTCACTTGTTCATTCATTCTTTCAACAAACATTCATTGAGTGTGTTCTCACTTAGAAGAGGTCACAGCATTAGGGAACAGGAAGGAAAACTTCTCCTTCACGGAATGTTTCTAAAGGAGTTGACAGATAATAACTAACTAGATAATCAATTATTAACAAGTGAAGTAAAAGTTACAGAGAGAAATACAATGTCTAATAATGAGATCAAATGATGGGGATTCTTGCCTAACCTGGAAATTAGGCAAAGTTACCTAAAAGTGATATTCGAGGAAAAATCTAAAGGATAAATTAGAATTGCTTTACCACACCATGGAAGGGGATGTGTGCAGGCATGTGATGAAAGGGAATTTTGAGGGGGTAAGGAGGTAGAATTGGAGAAGACTATTTCAGATAAAGATTCTGAACTTCCCCTCAATCTTCTTTCTATCATAGTGCCTTTCCTGGGAACTCATGCAGAACCAAGATAATGTCACTGTCGTATCAAGCTACATTAATGAGAAAACCACAAAATACTTATAGCCTAAAAAAGACAAAGAAAACTCTCATTTGCAGTATTCACTGAACTATATACATGTCTACCCTGGAAATGTTACGATATTCTATCTGAAATAGTAAACCTTTTGTGAAGCTAAAAATACCCCCTCCCCAATCTTCCCCGCCCCATAAGTAAAGTTATGTTTTTCCTGTCTACAAAGAAGTTCAGTAACAGCAACAAAAATTTCATTCCACAATAACTACAGTAATCAATCTGGCCCGGATAAATAGAATTTGGCAAATATTGTACAGCTGATAATTTCTGACCCAATTTATACATGCCTATCAAATTCAAAGGTTGTTTTCTGGTACGCTATTAAACGCATGGTTCGATTACAATCTTCTGTACATACCATTTCTTTGGTTAAGATACCAAGTGCTAATTCAAAGATGGCTCATATTTTCCACTTGAAGTTCATTATATTCAAAGTAAGTTGATTAAAGTGAATGACTGGCTGACTGAAAACATCCCTCACCCAGAAAGTCAATGGTCTGTAACACTGTCATAAAAAAAAAAGCCTCACATCTGAAGCTATCTTATATGGATTCAACCATGAAGTCAGGAAGAATCAGAAACTACAGGAATTCCCACTGTTTCTGAAAAAGAGCTCCTGGCCAAACTGTCTAATTTTCTTTCTACAATGGAACCTTAAGCTCTTAGTCCTTTACTTTCTCATTTCTACTTCACCCTAAATGAAAAAGAATTATATATTCCTTAACAGAACAACAGGACTGAATGAGCTCAGCATAATACATTAGGCCAGAAATGCCAAGGGGGCATTTTGGAAGATTTCATGTGAAGCGACAGTGAGGTTCCCCAACACTGAAAAAAGTGCAACTCCTTTGCCTTGAAACTTCTGAGCCTGTTTGTAATAAGTGCCTTTGCCCACCCACCCCATCTCATTGGGGGAAGGCTCTGATGTTTCCTTGCAGTTGCTCTGCTCTGATGCTGATTTGAAAAAACTCCTCCACATGGATGCATTCAATCATACAGCATTAAATGAGACATCTAAGGATTCTGCCACTCACCATTTCTGTCATGTTTTCTCAGCCCTTTGAGGACTGCATTGTTGTGCAAAGCCACTACAATCCCATTACCAGCTGGCATATGATCAGATGATAACTAAAGTGAACACAAACACTTAAACAGCACAAGGAACTGCTGAGGTCTCACTCTTGGGCAATGCAGCCTGAGATTTTCTGACACCCGATCCACAAACTGAATAATAACATTGCAAATGATTTCAGTGTCGAGGAACAACCATTCACTTGGTCCTCATGTACCTGTCATCTGGTTCTGAGTGCTTCTGAAAAGGCAGCTTGGCCTTTATTCTTCTCTGAAAACCTTTCCTCTTTCAGAAACCACTACGTCATTCCAGACTTCCCACTGCATCACCACTCAGATGTTTGTGAAGACCACTTCTTATTAGGGGCTGGTCTTAGCTGCTCTCTGTATAGTGGCTAGATATTTGCTTGGAAAGACAAAGGAAGATGCTGGTCTGTTTCTAGGGAAGTAACTACAACCAGTTCAAAGAGTTGTTTATTCCACGACCAATCTTTACTCTGCAGCAGGAAATAGCAGGCATTATGCACTTCTTCCACCAACAGATGATGCAGTTGGGATGCTGGATGCCATGAGATAGACAGGAAATACACTGTCCCCACCTTCAAGAAGTTGGCAATCCATTGAGGGTGCATGTACACACACACACACACACACACACACACACATAATACAAAGCAATATATAATTGTAATATAAGGGATAGAAACAGAGTGAGGACAAGCATTTGGAGAAGGGAGAAATCTCCCTAGGCAGACGTGGTTCCAAAAGTCTTCCCAGAGTAGAGATGATCAGAAAGATGCTATAAAAGGTGGCTAGGATTTAGATACGTGGATCTGAGTTTGTGGGAATTCCCAGTAGGGGAAGTATCAAAAGCAAAGACAGAACTCTTAGAATGAATAGTTTGGTGACTGAGTCAGTGGAGAAATCTCAGAAGGTAAAGGAGGAATATCTCCCCTCAATCCCAAATACTTCATTAAAGTGAATGCTTACAAAGGGGTGTCCTTTCATTAATATTTAAGGGTAGGTACTAAGGCTAATGGGGAAAAATCAGCAGGAAACTAAGTGATTGTAAAGGTCAATCAGTATAATATTCAATTGGAATAACAGCAATAATACCAAACTGACTGAAAGTAACATCTTTTTCACCAAGGAGGCTGCCCTACCAGCTAAGGGGACAGGCTGTATTCCTGGGCCCCGTCCCATCCCCAGGATCTATTTCTCTTTCTTTAAAACATTTTTAAAATTATAGTTGACATATAATATTATATTACTTGCAGGTGTAAAACACAGTGATTAGACATTTATGTAACTTATGAAGTGATCACACCAATAAGTCCAGTACTCGTCTGACCCCACACTTAATTATTATAATACTACTGACTATTCCCCATGCTATACTCTACATCCCCACGACTATACTGTCACTACCAATTTGTAGCTCTTAATCCCCTCCCCCCTTCACCTATCATCCCAACCCCACCGACCAATTCAGCAACCATTAAGATGCTCTCTGTATCTATGAGCTTGTTTTATTTTGTTCTTTAGATTCCACATATATGTGAAATCATATCGCATTTGTCTTCCTCTGTCTGACTTACTCCACTCAGCATTATACCCTGTAGTCCATTCTATTGTTGCAAATGGCAAGATTTTCATTTTTCTATGGCTAATATTCCATTGTACATACTCATATGTACACCCTCTTCTTTATCCATTCATCCATTGATGGATGCCCAGGGCCCCTCCATGTCTTAGCTATTGTAAATAAAACTGCAATGAGCATAAGGATGCATGTGTTCCTTAGAAGTAGTGTTTTGAGATTCTTCAGATAACCCAGAAGTGGGATTACTGGGTCCTTCTTTGTCTCTTATTATAGCCTTTGTTTTAAAGTCTGTTTTGTCTCATATAGGTATTGCTACCCCAGCTTTTGTTTGTCTGTCTGTCTGTTTTCCATTTTCATGAAATAGCTTTTTCCATCCCCTTATTTTCAGTCTGTGTGTCTTTCAATTAGAAGTAAGTCTCTTGTAGGCAGCATAGGTAAGGGTCTCATTTTCTTATCTATTAACCCAACATTGATTTTATTTGGAGCAGCGGTTCTCAACCAGTGGGTCGCGACCCCTTTGGAGGTCGAATGACCCTTTCACAGGGGTCGCCTAAGACCATCAGAAAACACATACCAGATTATTTACATTACAATTCATAACAGTAGCAAAATTACAGTTATGAAATCGCAATGAAAATAATTTTATGGGGGTCACTACAACATGAGGAACTGTATTTAAAGAGTCATGGCATTAGGAAAGTTGAGAACCACTGATTTGGAGCATTTCATCCATTACATTGAAAGTAATTATTGATACCAATGTAGTCATTGCCATTTTATTATTCATCTATATTTTTTTATCTTTCTTCTTCTTTTTCTTCTTCAAGAAGTCCCTTTAACATTTCTTGTAATACTGGTTTGGTGGTGGTGAACTATTTTAGCTTTTTCTTCTCTAGGAAGCTCTTCGGCTGTCCTCTGATTCCAAATGATAGCTTTGCTGGGTATAGTAATCTTGGTTGTAGATCCTTGGTTTTCATCACTTTGAATATTTCATGCCACTCCCTTCTGGCCTGAAAAGTTTCTGTTGAGAAATCAGCTGACAGTCTTATGTGAGTGCCCTTATAGGTAACTAATTGCCTTTCTCTTGCTGCTTTTAAGATTTTCTCTTTATCTTTAACCTTTGCTATTTTCATTATGATGTGTCTTTAGTGTGGGTCTCTTTAGGTTCATCTTGTTTGGGACTCTGCACTTCCTGGGCTTATATGTCCATTTTCTTTGCCAGGTTAGGGAAGTTTTCCATCATTATTTCTTCAAATAGGTTTTCAATATTTTGCTCTCTCTCTTCTCCTTCTGGTACCCCTACGATACAAATGTTGGTATGCTTCTTAAATTACCCTCATTTTTTTTGGTTTCTTTTTTCTTTTTGCTGTTCTGATAGGGTGTTTTCTATTATCTTAGCTTTCAAATCACTGATTTGATTCTCTACTTCATCTAATCTACTGTTGATTTTCTCTGATGTATTCTTTATTTCAGTCATTGTACTGTTTATTTCTGACCTTTTTTAAAATTTTTCTATCTCCAATTTTATATTTCCTATCACTATGTTAAAGTCCTCACTGAGATCATTGAGCATTCTTATAACCAGTGATTTGCACTTTGCATCTGGTCAATTATTTATCTTCATTCTTTTTTTGGAGCGTTGTTTTGTTCTTTCATATGGGACGTGTTTCTTTGTGTCCCCACTGTGGCTGCCTCTGTGTTTGTATTTATATAATATATTAAGTAGGGTTGCTATGTCTCCCGGTCTTTAAGTACAGTGTCCTTATGTAGTGGATGTCTTAAGGGGCACTGTGGCACAGTCTCCCTGGTCACTTGAGCCAGGTGCTCCAGGTGTATCTCTTGTGTGGACTGTGTGTGCACTCCTGTTGTAGCTGAGCTTTGGTTGCAGTTTGCACATTAATGGAAAGGACTGACCCTTGAACTGATTGATAGTGAGGACTGGCATTGACTACAGTGAAGGAGCTATTGTGTAGAGGCTGACCCCTATGGAGCAGGATTTGCTTAGCAGGGCTCTGATGTCTGCCCAGTCTGCCCTTTGGCTATGTCTTTTGTGGAGGTGGTTGGGTGTCATCTGAAGGTGGCCACCAGCTGTGTTGGTTTTGGGGCCTCTTGGAAGAGGCTCTGTTGCAGGCCAACATTAGCCACTGCCTGTACCCTGCCAGGGCCAGTTGGTATGAACTACTAGGTGATCTGCAGATGGTTGCCACTTATGCTGGGCTTAGAGACACCTGGGAAAAGTCGAGCTTCAAACTGAGGCTGGCTACTATTAGTGCCAAGTTCAGGGCTGCTCAGCAAGTAGTAAAAGGCATAGATGCTTGGGGCTTGCAAACCTTTGAGAGATTTTAGAAAAGTCCGTAGCATGAGCCAAAACAGGCCATTTGTATGGAAAAGCCATTGAAAGCAGCTTGTGTGGGCCTGCAATTTGGGTGGGGCAGAATTACCAGGGCGAGGAAAAGGAACAGTGTTAGTCCGGTTGATGGACACTTAAATACAGTGGCCATATGTATCTATATGCTGGTATGGGTAAGGGCTCAAAACAAAGGAACAATGGACCCTACCAGCACTTCTATCTGGGAGAAAGCTGATCCTCCAGCCCTCACCTTGTGGTCAGACAATTCAGTTCCTCCCCATATGTCCCTGGTGCCTTTCAATCTGCCATACCAGCGCTGGAGCTCAGAGCAAGTGAGTCCATCAGCAAGTAAGTCTGTGCCTGGGCCCTTTAAGTGGAACCCCTGGTACTCCAGCAGCCCTCTGTCCCACTGAGCCATAATCGCCACTGGTTTTCACTAACAGAAGTTATAGGAACCTGTCTTCCTGGCACTGGAGCCATGGGCTGAGGAGCCTGGTGTGGGACTGGAACCCCCTGCTCCTCAGGAGGAACCTCTGCAGCTGAGATATCCCTCCTGATATTTAACTGCATCATGTGGGTATGGAAGCAGCCTGTTCTGCATCTCCACCCCTCCTACCAGTTTCAAGGTGACTTCTTTTGTATGTCCTTAGTTATAGAACTTTTGTTCTGCTAGACTTCAGGTGAGTGTCGATGATGACTGCTCTATAGTTTAGTTGTAATTTTGATATGGTTGTAATTTTGATGAGGAGGCAAACACCATGTTCACCTACTCTGCCATCAAAAGAGAATCTACTTGTAATATTAAAAAACATAGCTACATCTCAGGGCTGTAGGTATCTTCATAAACACATGATTTTTTAATTTTTGGATTGAAAGAGAAGAAACAGTCTTCCTATAAAGTAATCACAATTTTCAAGTGTATGCTAACAAGTAGGAAGGAAGGAAGGAAAGCAGGGAGTGAGAAAAAGATAAAACTGAAATAAACTTGGCTACTTGCTAGTAGCCTTTGTCACATCTTGATAGGAGGGATGATGAATATAAAATGGGCAATTAGGGGGAGGATTAGAAATAAGTTCTAGGTAGTACTTCTTCATCCTCTCTCCCTGGTTATACAAGAGCTGACTCTGGCAGCCAGGTGAGAGGCATGTGCAGACCTGCCCTTGGAACCCACAGCTGAAAGAAAATGCACTAAAGAAGGATATAAGATGAATCACCTCTTACTGGTTATTATGTATTAAAGAAACACTTGAGATGTTCATTCTAAGTTCTAGTTTATCACCTATGAATTAGATTAAGCCTGTAAAATGGACAAAACTACAGGGAGCTTCACAGGTACTTAGCTGTAATTGGGATCTTGACTGGGATTAGGGGGCTAAAGTGCAACCGCTATCAAATTATCTTTGACCTAAACTCTGGGGTTTGACACACCCCTTGGTAACAGCTATGGCAAGGAGCCCAATCCTCTGGGAGGCTGGTATACACACTTGGATGCTGACACATATGCCTCTTGGGAATTACTGCCATGGAGGGATAGAATATAAATGGTGGCAAGCTAATGAGATCAATTTTCCCCTACTAGAAAAGAAAGAGCATGTAAACTTGCTTACAGAAACAAACGAAGAAAATCTCTGAATGACACAGTCTGATGTTCAAATTCCAGCTCTCCTGTGCACTGTAAGTGCCCCTTTGGGTCTCAAGTTCCTATCAAGGAGTGAGGTAACAGCAGTTAGTTAATACAGTGGTCATGGAGAGCAATTGAGTTGATGTGAGTAAAGCACCTAGCAGTGCCCTTAGTTAGCAGCTGACAAATGCTTATTCAATTCATTGGCTCTTTGAAATGTTAAACTCATTAACAAAGGACAAAAGTTTATATAGGATGCTTTCATATTATAGTTATGACTGCTCTGTCCCACACAAGCATTGTCAAGGAACATGAGGAGGTAATAATGGTCCAGAAGGTTCAGGCATGTGCCCTGACATCACACATCTAGCAAAGAAACAGAGGTAGGATAGACCCTGCATGTGGGTTTACTGGTTACATCAGACAGCTTCTGTGATTGGCTACGTTACCACCCAGTTTTTTGTTTTTTGTTTTTTGGATTGTTGTTGTTGTTGTTGTTTTGAGCTCACACCATAAATTTTTTCACATAGCAAATATTTATTGAGTGTCCATTATGTGCCACCTGGGTCCGTCAATGAGTAAAACAGCCAAGTCCTCATGGGAGGACTGGAGAGGAAAGGCCAACAATGAGCAGGAGACATACTAAAGAAGTAATAAATTAGTACCTTCTGTAGCACGCTGGAAGTTGGTAAGTGCTATGAGGAAAAAAGAAAACTTAGGGCAAGGTAAGGGGGGATCAGCAGAGTGGGGATCAGGGAAAGGCGTGGGCTGCCATTTCAAATAAGATGGTAGGAGTAGAACTTCGGGAAAGGATAACATCTGAGCAAAGCCTTGAAGGTGGTGAAGCCGGTAGATACTGGGAAAAGAAAGTTCCAGATACAGGGAACAGCCAGTGCAAGGATACGAAGTCAGTAGCTGCTCTTAGGTGCAGGAGGAACAGGAGGGGCCCTTGTGGCCAGCGTGGGCTGATGGGAAAGGGGACAGATGGGAAGATCTGTTAGTTATTAAGAGGGGCATGAAAGAGGCTCGTGTGAGCCCACTGCAGTGCTTCCCTGCAAGGACTTGCACTGTCAAGGTCCCTCTCGATCCAACCATGCTATGACTTATTTACACATATAACACACCCGAACACCTGGTCAATTCGAGGGAAATTTCACCAACCATTTTGCTTAGTATTAAGATGAATTTTTTAAAAAGTCCTTGAGATGGTACTTTTCATCCTTGAAACCAATCGGGTTGGCTTTATGTGTAATCTAAGATTCTCAGGAAGAGTCACACACCACATATTTATTTAGTAACGTGGATTCTGCCACTAGGCTTTTTACCTTGGTTTTAATCTTGAGATTTAATAACTTCTCCAAAAAGCTACAGCTTCCAGCTATGAGACAGATTTTAGACTTCTTCCCAATCACTTACATAGTGTTAGATTATAAATGTCTGTTATTGTGAGAATTAGTGACGAGCTACACCAAACAAATCAAATAATTAGCAGCAGCACACATGGCGGATTTAATTTAAAGTCTCTCTTGCTATTACCGTGATGTAAGCAAATGATACTGGTCACACATCTCCTGTTCACAGCCACAGTAACACTCACAACAAACCAATTTCCACCTGCTTGCAGTGCCAAAAATAGAGCATCTCAGAGATTTCTGTGTGCTGGAGAAAGTAGTATGTCTTAGAGATTGAAAAAGACACATCCGATGCAGAGCTTGTTCAAGGATAACAAGAACCGAGGATCTGCAACCCTTGGACAAGTCTCTCAGTCTGTTACCTAAGCATTTTTCTGTAGTATACTCGTATATAGTGTATGTACACCATACTTCGTAATACTAGAACAGATATCCTATATTATACTACATTAGGAATAAAGATCAAGTTTGGAGGATGGTTCAAATTAAGTAATGTAAATTATCACAGAACAAACCTGAACTGCAAATTCATATTCATTTTTAAATGATACATAATATTTTATATGTGGTTTTGATGCAACTATATAAGAAATTTCTCTGTTCTTTGTAAAACCTAGTCAAACAGGTAGAGACACAATTTTGTCATATACATAATAGAATGTTACAGAGTACAGTATCTACAGCAATCGATAGCTTCAAATTTGCCTAACAGAGGTAATTTCAAGCCTTGGGTGGCCTCCCACTCTTTTGTGCTTCGCAAATGCAAACTATCCACTGTGCCCCAAACTTCCTGTTAGCAATGTAACACAGCTAGAAACTCCTTTTTAATTAGTATAATGTAACATAAAGAGGCTATTTCCTCATTCCTAATAATAGACTCAAGGGCCTAGAGATGTTCCCTGAGCTAGCGGTAAGAAGCCTCAGGTTTTCTGTCTATCAGAAACAAGTGCTGAAGCATTTGCCAAGTTGTCTGTACCTTCTCCTGAAGCAAGCACATGAACAGCAGGGCTTCACTGGGGTAATTCACAAAGTAACTTTTGAATTTTTTCAGTTTATCTGGAGCATGTCTCTACAATTTGAAGCCCCCAGAGCAGTGATTTTGGGGTACTGCTTAGCCAAAGAGTAAGGATTGAATACATACAATCACAAATAAGACATGTTGAAGAGCAGTTTAATTTTTTTGTTGTTGTCTCCAATGCAGTTTAGACACTTCTAAGAGGGTTTGTTTAAGACACTTCCTTAAATACAACAGAGATGAAGACAACTTAATGCCTGAAGACTTGCTATGCCTAGACATTATACTAAGACCATTAGATGACATTTCTCATTTAATTCTTACAGCACCCTTCTAAAATGTCAACCCACGACTATTCTGCCTATTTCACAGATAAGCAAATAGAAGCCTTAAAGAGGCTGAACAACTAATTGATCTATGTCACTCAGTCAGCAAATGGTAAAGCACAGCCCCAGGTCTGGTGCTTGATGGAATTCACTTCATTGACTTCTTAGGTTTTTCCCTGTTCTGAATGCTGAATGTCTATTTTATAAAAGCATATTTCATGTGCATTATTATAGAAAAAAGAAAAATATTACCAACCCTCCAATATGATTTTACCATTTATGTAGAAAAATTAAACTTTCAGCATGTAAATGTGTATGTATTGCTTGGTGGCTGGATTTAGCAAAAATGTCCTGTCCTGATTACTTAAAAAGTTAAACATATACCTACTATATGACCCAGACATTTTACTCCTAGGTATTTGCCCAAGAGAAATGCAAACATATGTCCACGTTGAGGCTTGTACACAAATGTTCATGTGTTTTACTCACAATAGTCAATAACTGGTAACACTCCAACAGGGAAGTGGATAAACAAAGTATGTTGTACGTCAGAAAGAAATACGACTCGGCATTGTAAGGGAATGAACTACTGATACACATAACATCGATGAACCTCAAGATAATTACAGTGGTGAAAGAAGCCAGACACAAAAGAATACGTACTGCAAGATACCATTTATCTAAGATTCCAGAAAATGTAAACTGATCTATAGTGACAAAATCCAGATCAGTGGTTGTCTAAGATCACAGGCTGAGAGAAGAATGGATCACAAAGGGGTAAGAGGAAACCTTTGGGGGTGATAAATATGCTCTCTGTATCTTTTTTGGGGCAATGATTTCATGGGTGTATACAGCTGAAAAACACCTTGAATTTTTTCTTTTAAAAATGTAAGTGTATGTGTGTGTGTGTGTGTGTGTGTATGTTATACACCTCAATAAATTTAAACATAATTATATAGGTTTATAAAGTAAACCATATGCATATTGGACCCCAGTTATCAAATATTTTTAAAAAGGTACTCAAAATGTTTTGAAAGTGCTTAGTCCTTATCTGGTACAGCAAGTAGCCTGAACTATGCACATTGTTTATTTTAGATTCTAAACTCCGGCTAGTGCAGAACAAGTTCTCATTTTTAGCTTAAGTTCTGTGTAGTTCTAGTCGTTGGACCTATTCACAACATGGTATCTCAACCTAATTTCATTGTGTGATATTTTCATTGCTTCCCAAAGAGATCCTGGGAGCAAAACCTAGGGCGAACCTGCTAGGTTGGCCATCAGACCCTAAACGAATGTCACCAAGGAAATATCTGCATTTGTTCCTAAACATATAAGGACTGTCAAAAACTCAGGACTCTGGGTGAAGCACCACTCCCAAGTAAGTCTCAGAACTTCTCCAAAACCCTCTTCATGTTAACAGACATGTTAGATTGTGTAGGCCATACAGCTAGTGTTGCCTCTGAAGCCGTGCACAATCCTGAGCTTGAACTTTAGGTTTTCTACAAGCTAAGGGATAAGGGGGAAGAAGGTGATGAAACAGAATATACTCACAAGAATTTAGAGATTAGAAAGTACTCTCAGCTCTGGATGTCCGTGCTTCTACCTTCCTTTCTGTCTCAAGGAGACGGAAGGCTTTAGCATTATGCTGGTTCCAAAACTATTTGTTTCTGACCCTCAGTGTGATAAGTTCAGAAACTGAGAGTGCTTGTAAGTTCATATAACCATTTGACATTGCTGTGATCTGTAGATTCAACTCGCACTGAACAGGGTGTAGACCAGGTCCAGTGACGTCAAACATGTGTGGTGAATCCAATTGTGGACAGTAGGACCATGTTTCATTTACAGTGGCTTAAAATGTGGGGGGGGAAAGAAAACAAACGAAAACAACTAGTTCTCCGCACGTGGTTTGAGAAGCACTATTTTATAGCACGGCTTAGTGAAGGTTAATTTTTCCCAAAGTGAGATGGCAACAGCCAGAAAGAGGCCACTCACTATGAGTATTATCTAGTCAAATCCATGCAACTCTTAGCCTGCCTGCAGGTATTCAGACTAAGACTGTAAAGTGAAATTAAATAATGCTTCTCAAAGAGGAAGTCTATCAAGGGCTGTTTCCATTCAACTGGTATTGTGTCTGCACAGGCTGCGAATATGGTTGTCATCACATCAAGAATCAAAATGAAGGTCATGATAATGTCTGTGTGGATAGAATTAATTTTTTTTTCTTTCTCTCTTTTTTTTTCCTCCTATCCCTGTAGGAGCACACTTATTCTGGAATCGGTCCCATTAGTATCTAAAGCAGCAAAGGTCACAGACATAGATGGGGCTGCTCCATGTGGCCACTGCTTAAATCTAATTAGGGTAGAACTAAATGAAGCCCAGGAACTCTGTCTCTACATTTCTCATGTTTTCCACAAAGGTTAGTTGGTGGGGAACTCATAGTGTACAACAGAGAGGCTGCCTCACACTACACAGGGAGTGCACAGGAGGAGGCATGCTCCTTATAACTGCCGCTAAAACTGTGTAGATTCAAATAGGCAAAAATGGAGGCCAGAACTTTTTTGAGTTTATTGGCAAGATTACTTTATGTTTATTCTTCCTTTATATCTCAGCTCAATTGTCAGTTTTCTCAGATAGTCTTTCCCATATTTCCTGATCAGATTACTTCTTCCTGCTTATCACAGATATTACAGATTTAGTCCTGTGAGTCTTTGGTGTCCATCCTTCCTACTGTTTGGTCAGTTCCACAGGGCAGTGACCATGGCTGTTCTGTTCAGCACTGGGTCTCTAGCACTTAAGTACAGTGAGGAGCCATAGAATACACACAATGAGTATCTGCTGAAAGAAGGGATAAATAAATAAATGAATAAATGAATGAACAAATAAAGTGTCTACATGGTAGACAGGAGCATCTAGCTAATGTTTTAGCCCATGTTTCTAGATAAAAAAATAAAATTAATCATGAGTATCACATAATTAAAAATTTTAAGATCAGGTAGTCGATGAGAGGCCTTATTATCAACCCAAAAAGAATTAAAGATTCCTAAGAATACAGGGGTGAGAAATATACCAGGAGTATATGAATCCTGATTCTTTCCCATGGGTTATTATGAATTGCAATGAGGACAAAATGTTGCAGATAATTTTTGAAAGCAAAAGCCATGGTAGAGAAGAACAAATTTTATAACCTACTCTTGTTTATGTTTTGGGTCAGATCATGATCCCAAGAACATTATCAATTGCGGACAGCAAAAACCTGAGATAATAGGGTTAGCCTATTGAAACCTAATCCCCAGTATGATGGCAGTCAAAAGTGGGGCCCTTGGGAAGTGATTAGGTCATGAGGGTGTAGCCTTCATGAACAGGGTTGTTCTCTTAATAAAGAGATCTCAGAGAGCTCTCCTGCCCCTTCTGCTCTCTAAAGACACACCAAGAAGACAACTATCAATGAACCAGGAATTGGCTTTCACCAAACACTGAATCTTGATCTTGCACTTCCCAGACTCCAGAACTGTGAGAAATGTCAACTGTTTATAAGCTACCCAGTCTCTGGTGTATTGTAATAGCAGCAGCCCAATTGACTAAGAGAGCCTACAAAGGCTTTTTTTCAACATCAAGATGATAAGGACGTCACCAAACAGGTCACCAACATCCCTGGAGCTGAGATGTCTCCATTTTAGTTGGGGAGAGTGGGTTTATCTATTTAGTATTTACTGCGAAATCATAAGTCATTAGATTTGCTATAGAACACTCTCAATCATAAAGTCCCATAAACAATCATTAATTTTTTTCATAGGATATACATACTTACTTTTATCATTTTATATCTGAATAGTTTTTCCGTTCAAATGAAGCAACAATTATTATCTTCAGTTTTATTAATGTGCATTTCAGTATGAAAGCTCAAGAAAAATATAAAAGTCTATTTAATTTAAATTTCTTCATTGTCTTCCATTTTCCAAAAAAACATTTGAGTTGGCCCTCAAAAAGTATTACATATGGTATCTATTTTATATATATATATCATATAAAGAAATTTATATTGAAAAAATAATTGTATATACAATGTAGTTCAAGTAAACTAATACAATAAAAAACAAATCATTTTGTAATAAATAATACACTCCAAACCTAAGAGCCCCCCAAATGGAAGTATTTTAATATCTATTTTCTTTAAAATTATTTATTAGACTTTTTTAAATGAGTTAAAAGAAACTTTTACCAATATTATTTCATCCGTTCAAATTACCAAGTAGGGAAGGAGAGAAATGACAATTAACATTTATTGATCAGGCTCCATAAATATTGTCTTATTTAATTCTCATAATATCTCTTCAAGATAGGGCTGTCACTCTCTTATAGAAAGAATTAGAGAAAGATTAAAAGTGACATCTGTTAGGCCATAAAAAAAGAAAAAAAAAGTGAAGCCATTTATTTTGCTTGTTTTGTTTTTACCGCCAATCAATCTTTGCTTCCCCCATTGTCCAAGGCCATAGGTGCATGACGAGGAGAGGGCCCTTGGCTGATGGAAGGTTGCAGGCAGGACCACAGGTGCAAGATGTGGGAAGCCAAAGGACAACCAATGAAAACCACCCCCTGCTAAAGCCCTGGCCTCAGGCCACCTTTGTTTGCCTCAGGCCACCTTTGTTTGTACTGCTTAATAAACACTCAACTCTCATTATACTTGGGGAAGTTCTGGTACACTTGCCTGACCTCCCATCACTCAAATGCACCATTAAATTTATCTCTTGACTAATTTTAGTATCCCGCGATTTCTTCGCCAGCCAAAACCTAAGAGCATTCGGTAAAGGTGGGGTTGAACTCAAAGCTGGTCTATCTAACTCCAAATTCCGTGGGTTCTCAGGCATTGAGGACACATATTAGTGTGTCACACTGGCCTGGGTCCTTCAGGGTGGGAGGAGGGGCCAGCAGTGAGGTTCTTTCAAATCTCAACCCTGCCTCCTCTTTCCCTCAACAATGAACCCAGGCCAAACCTTGGGACACAAACACACACTCACTCTGCTGTTACACTGTAATCAGTTCCACAGTATGGTAGTAAACAGTCCACCTGGACACAATTTTAGTAACTTGGCTAAAAGGATACATCTATTTAATTGAACAACCCTTAGTCCTTTCAGAGGTGCCAAAATGATTTCAGAAGATTTGGAAAGATCTATTCAAACAGGTCTTTAAGCCACAAGAAAACAATGTAATTCAGCAGTTGTTTACAGCTGAGGAGTTTTGCTAAACTTGTTTACAATTCCAATCCTACAGTTGGTAAAGGACAACCAGTTCATTTGAAGACTGAAACATTTTCAATTTGCACTGTAAAATTATACTATCTGTCTACCTCTTCCTCTCTCTTTTCCCCCTAAATTTGAGAATTTAAGACTCTTTCTTGTCTTTCCAATCTATTGTTCAGTTAATCTGTGCAAACTGGAATATCCTCATTTAAATCTGAGCCAAGGACATGTTCTATTTTGTTTCTAGCTGCAAGAATGTGAATGCCATAAGTAACATGTTCTCTGTTCCTAAACAGTCTGATAAGTTCATATTGAAACCACTTCAGCAATCACATTTGACAGCTCACTAGGATCCTTTTCAATGCAGCCTCCCAAACAGTCCATTATTGCTGCCAGTTTCCAGACGGATGAGGCGTTCAGACACCAGAGTCTAAGTGTCAACAGCCCTGGCACAATCCTCTCAGGAGAGGTACGCGCCGGTTAACAGGCCGTCAATCTGTCAATAGCTCTTAAGACTCCTCAGCCTTGTCCAACTGAAGCCCAGCTCAGCACCAAGTGGAAGGAGGAACCCAGTGGGTGGGAGTCCCATCAATTCCACTTCCAGGCACCCATCTGCAAACTTACATGACACACCAAACCAGCGTAAACCAGACCCACTAGAGCAAGTGGCACTGCACTTTTCTTCCATTAAATAAACAGTAACCGAACGCCAACTAGGTAAAAAAGACACTATGGACCGCAGAGAACTTTGAAATCAGACGCTCCAGGGCCAATTCCTGACTCCATACACACAGCAACATAAGCCTCCCTACGTTTCTTAAATTTTCCAGGCTTCAGGGTCTCCATCTGCAAGATGGGGTGACATACATCATTTCGCAGGATTGCCGTGAAGATCAAGTGAGACAATGCATTAGGTAACGTAAAGCTTGACCCCCATAGGAAACAATAAAAAATCAATTCCTGCCCTTCCTTCTTCCCTTATCAGGACTAAAGGTTTTCCCGTTTTTCTCAAATCATTAAACCTTTATATTAATATCAAGAACACATAGGGTGCTGAGGAAGTATCCTACATGTTTCCTTTTAATGTTTTAGTATAACATATATAAAGAAAAGAATATAAATCATAAAGGTAAAGCTCCCAGAGTTTGCAGTGACACATCCACGTAACCCAGATCAGAAAGGAATCTAACCAGCCCTCCAGGAGCCCCCTCAGGCCCAATTCCAGTCACTTCTTCAAGAACCTATTTCCTGAACCTCAACTCCATAGATTACTTTTGCCGGTTTTGAATCAAGTAACATTTTAATGTTGACACATATAGATGGCAAGTGGAAATTCATGATATTTTATATGGATTTGCAGATAATGAGCTAAATCAAAAGGACAGTATTATAAGTTATAAAAAATGTACTGAGAGCAATGAAAGTAATAAAGGTAACATGTTGCTAAGGCTGGGCTCTTATTTTTTTATCTAAACACTATAGAACAAAAATGAGAAAATCTTATAGATTCAGGTGCTAAGACTCATTTTATCTGCTTTCTAGCGTAGTACTAGATTAAGAAGAAATATTACTACAAGATGATGAAAAAGAAACAATTTTTATAGAAAGATTATTTAATTTTGAAAATAATTGCCACCACCCAAACTTAAAATACAAATCAGTAATTTTGCCCAAAATAAACCTAAAACTTAAACCTCACTGATATTCTCCTCAGTACTTTAAAAACCATCTTTAAAACCCTTGGGATTGTTAGAAAATAAATTTTAAAAGTTCTCATCTAGTCAACTGCAACACTATTTGCCTCTCAGGATTAGAAATTAGAAATGATCAACAGATCTTCTTACTGAACCCAGATGGGTGCTCCCTAACCATTCTTGATGGCATAACAGTGACAGTTCACGTAACTTACACTCACCAAGAGGTTAACAGCATTCACAGAAAGCTAGGACAAGATGAAATGCTGAGTTGTCTGTTTCTTTCAAATATTTCACTACAAAATATATCTTAGTCACTGACACCATAGCATCAGGTACTGACTTATCAAGAAATTGCTCATAAAAATGTTCAACTTCATTTGTTATTAGAGAAATACAAATAAAAACCACAATGAGATAACACTTCAACACCCACCAGAATGGCTATACTAAAAATGGAAAATAGCAAGTGTTGTCAAGGATGTGGAGAAACTGGGACATTTGTGTACCACTGGTGGGAATATAAAATATTGCAGCTGCTGTGGAAAACTGTTCCTCAAAAAGTTAAAAATAGAATAACTCTATGACTGAGTAATTCAACTTCTAAGTATATATGCAAAAGAAATGAGAATAGGCAATCAAAAATATACTCAAGCATATATTTTAAAAGCAGCACTAACAAAACCAAAAGATGGAAGCAACTCAAATGTCCAGCAGATGAATAGATAAACAAAATGTGTTATATACATACAATGGAATATTATTCAGGCATAAAAAGGAATGAAGTACTGATACATGACAAATACGAATGAACATCAAAAACATGTGAATCAAGCCAGATACAAAAGATTACAAATTATATGATTCATTTATATGATGTTCAGAATAAACAAATGTATGCATGCCATGGAATAGTTAATTTTATGTTATATAATTTCAGTTCAATTTTTTTAAATAAAATAAAAAGAACATAAAAAGGAAAAAAGTGGGGGGAGGGGGGAGAGAGAGAGAGAGAGGAAGGAAATCCCTTAAAAAGTATAAACGTGATAAGAAAACAACCAAGCAAGCCAACTGAGAGATCAGTTAGAAATCATTCCAATAGTTTCAGTCCCTTTTTCTTTGGCAATACAATTAAAAACCTGAAATCATTCTTTTAAATCCTCGTTTTTCACGCCGACAGATAGGTGGCAAGAAACCTAGACTCCAGTTAGCCAGGAAAGGCCTGGCAGATACAAAGAATTTAATTTAGACAGGCAGGAGGTTAAATTCAGCAAAATCTAAAGAACTCAGCTGGTCCTCTTCACTCTGGCAGGAAGGGTGGGGCATCCAGGAGGTCAGAAAGAGGCAGAAAGGGAGCACTGAGGGCTGAAGGCCTCAGGAGATGCCCTAAGTGCCAGATCCTAAGTGCCTTCAGGCATGCTAAGACTGCACATTATGCTGAAAGTGAGGGCCCTTAAAACACAGATGTTCACTGCATACAGAAGGTTTCAAAAGCGCAGATGAATACTCAAGGCAGAGCAAGAGGTGCTGGGTTCAGGAGAAGACCCTTCCCTCCTTTCACTCAGTATCAGCCCTAAAATCTGTATCTGGCTGGAAACTTCAGTCCTTGTGGGTGTAATTACCAAGAACCAACTTTTATTGAAATCTACCAAAATTATAAAATGTAAAAGCATTTCTCTAATTTTATTCCTCAGAAGATAATTTTTTTATATTTTATATTCTTTTATAGTTTTTTAAAAACACCTTATTGTCTAAAGGACTTGTCAGCTGATAATCATATTTAAAGATGGCAGAATGGCCCATAAAACAAACTAAAGGTGTAGAAATACATATACCACATAGCAGTCTAACAATTTCAATATTTCTAATGTGTATCAAAGAAAATAAATTTACTCAAAATACCAAATGATGAAGGGGTCAAAGGCCTCACTCTGTTGAGGTCATAAGGCAACTTCCAGTTAGACCTACCCTAAAAGTTGCAGGATGGCGCCAGGGTACAAACAGAGCCACATATATCATCTTCTATGACGTATCTGCTCATCACCCCTGCCAATTCAGGACGGGCAACTTCTGGGCAACCACAAGATGCCCGCAGTCCCCACTGATGATGGCATTCTCCTTTTAAGTTTCTCAAAGGACCTGAGGCTGGAATCCAGGTTGAATTCTTGAATCTCTCAGTGTTCTACGTTAGAATGGAGCAATGTCAGGAGATGTACCCACACACTGATGGGCCCTGTTCTTTCCTTCTCAGTTCTATTTTATATCACAAGGGCCCTCAACAGATACACACAACCACTGTCCCATAACACCCCTCAGACCTGGAGTGTACCCACTCAGGGTGAATGGATCTGAAGAGGAGAAGACCCTAAGAGAAGAAACTAGGCCCTTCAGGAAGGGAATTCTAGGATCCCAAGTGCCTACAGCAAGGTCTAGAAAGGGGCATAAGCTGTGGGGAGTCACAGCCCCTTAGACCTGCAATTCCTTGTCCTACGGGCAAGGGAGAATATGGAGAAGGGCCAGAGTGGGGCCCTTCAGAGCTGTGCTCCTCAAAGTGTGCTCCATAGACAGGAGTGTGGACACCACATGGGAGCCTGCTACAAAAGCAGTATCCCAGGCCCCACCCTCGACCTACTCAACCAAAATCTCTAAGCAACTCTTAAACACGTTCAATTTCAAGCAAGGGTGTTAGCACAGGGGCTCCTCTTGTCTAAACTGAAGGGTGACGCTACGCTCAGAGACCATCAGTTCCTTGAATAAACTACTTAGCTAACTTTAAAAATGAATGCCAACCATTTCAGATGAAATAAAATTCCATTAATCTGCATGACAACATGAAGACTTACTTAATTTCCCAACAAATCAGGCAAAGAATCCAAGAAAACTGAAACGATGTGGGTCGTATCTAAATGTCTGGGTTCACACTGAGTCACGGAGTTCTAAAAAATTATAACAGATCCCCAGAAACCTCATTAATTCTGTCAGGCATAATCAGAAAATGAGTTAGATACTGAGGGAAATCTGACTCTATAATTAAGAGTAGGATTCCACAATCTAATTGTTGCATTTTCAATTAAAGCTGAGCTTTTGGTATGTTTTTCCACTCTTTTTTGAACTAGCAGAGACCTGTGAGTATGTTCAGAGCAGGGATATGTTAATTAGAGAGAGAAGTTCCCCATAAGAACACAACACTTGATGAGTAGGAGTGTTATAACAATTCACTGACCCTTTAGAGACTCTTTCCTAGTGTGAGCTAACTTCAGGTAGTTGCAGAAGGCCACAGCCCAATTTGTCCCACTTGTCACTTTTGCTGCTTGCTGCCTTTGCAGTCCAGCACATTTACAAGTCTTCAAGAAATAGTCTGGGGAGCCAGTGACACTGTAATCGCTGGCACCCCCTTTTCAATAATGTCTGCCTTTCTGGTCTTGGGTGCACTTGAACTTCAACTGGAGCCCTTCTTGGTTGAAAAGATTAGCAGTGCAAGTCCTCCTACCCCGGAGTGCCGAAGCCTGTCTTCAGAACCCACATGTCTCTTGGTACCCTAATAATGCATCTCCTTGTCACCTGGTGGTGAGTGGGGCCACTTCATTACTTCAGATCTTCTGGCAGCAGCAG
Source organism: Lyroderma lyra (assembly GCA_004026885.1). Taxonomy (NCBI): domain Eukaryota; kingdom Metazoa; phylum Chordata; class Mammalia; order Chiroptera; family Megadermatidae; genus Lyroderma; species Lyroderma lyra. Next base: position 102,141 of record PVJL010000315.1, on the reverse strand, counting down.
CACGATGCCTGACTTCACCATGCTGCTGTATGTACTATTATTGCTGGGTAAGCCAGGACACGGAAGCTCTAAACACGTTTTGAAAAAACTATGTTTTCAGTAGAATTGCAGAGGAGACAATAAAGCAGAAATAAAAAGAGAAGGAGCAAAACCAGCCTAAAAGTACTAGGAGTAGCAATAATCTGAACATGACTGCTTACTGTAGCTGCAGTGTGTTAAGCACTTTCCGAACATGCACATTCTCCATCAGTCTTTACCACAACCAGTAATGGTAGGTGTTATCCTCATTTTACAGATGGAAAAATGAAGGCTTGGCCTGCTTATGGAACACCACGTAGCTAGTGAGCATGATTAAAAACCAAGTCTACTCAACTAAAGTCAAAGTTTTTAGTAAAACCAGAAAAGATTCCAGAAAAGCCAATCGGATCCCTCCATGTTGGATAACCTCAGCCTATCCCAAGCCTGTCTCTTAACTTTCTCTTGCTGCATTTCCTATTTGTCTCTTAGTTAAACCTCCACATTTGGCCAAGATCTTTTTAACTTTAGCTCCCATAGGTTCTCCATTTTCTACTTTTCATTTCCATTGCCACTGCCTAGGTCAGGCTTGGTCACTTCTTTTGTTAATGCCACTGTGCCCTAAGTGATCCCTCTACATTCAACCCCTTGCTTCTGCGACATGTACGTCACTACAATGCCAAAACGATCTTCCCCAGCAAGGGCAGGACACAGCCCTTCCTCAGAAATCATCCAACTTCCTAAAAGGCTTGGTCTCACACTGACCTCCCTTCCTGTCTTGTCTTCTATATCAGTTTTTTCATACTTGACCCAAATGACTGTCTCCCTGTTCCACTCCTAAACATAACTTTGACTATGGCTCATTCCATTCCCTAGGATTGGAATGCCCCTCTCTTTATTCTCCAATCAAAATTAAATTCTTCCTTCAAGGCTCAATCAGGTGGAAGTCCTTGTGTCCGTCTCAGATTCTTCTGTCAGAATGAGCCTTTCTTTATAGGCACTCCCAGACTGACGTTAGCTGTGTTTACTTTACTCCATAGATTTTAATTTGCCTGACTCACCTCCTAGACTTAAAGATTCAAGGTCATCTTTATATAATCACAGCAGCTACAATGCTTTCCACAGGGAATTACCATCTAAAAGGAATTTCAAATGAGGTTCTTTTAGAGTTACAGGCTTCTTCCCTCCTTCTCATCAACAAGAATTCTGGAATTGACTATATTTCATGTTTTGTTTTTATCTGGCTAGGAACTAGAAGTTAAAGCTCTCTTTATCCTTAAGGCCTTGTCCTTACTCTAATTTCTATCTTCTACTTTCTACTTGTATTTTACTGTTTTATGTTTCCTTTAATTTACGTCAACTTCTGTGAAACAAGATGGGATATAAATAAATAGATGTATAAATAAAGATTAGGTTTTTGAGAAATGATTTGACAACTTGGATTGAAAGTGAAATTCCTACTGGGAAAGAAGTAGAGAACTTAGCCCAAATTCATTACAGTTTTTCATCAATAGCCAACAGAGGAGGATGTAAGTCTGAAACAAGAAAGCAGTTTGCTCCCTGAGACTCAGGATGCAAACAATGGAAAACAGGGAGGGGCTATTCTGACGACCTTAAGCATTGAGGCCCAGATATAAGTAGATATCCAGTAAATAGAGCATTACTTGAGAATTTTTTACTTAACTTGGAATTTCCAAATCCATTCCCACCATAATAAGTGACTACTAGTTGCTCATGAGGCAGGTGCTGGGGAAAAATTATGGGTGATATGCCAGGAGGAGCTGTAGAAAAGCTGGTATTTGGAGGAACCCTCTTTGATGCAAAGATCCCTCCCTACTTCCGACAGTTGAATGTACCTACTGACCTCAGGAGAAATAAAAACCAGTGGAGGGGTTTGGAAATTAAAAACCAAAAAAACAAACTAACAAAAAATATCTAGACTATAGTGGATGCTTATTCACATCAGAGTTACTGCTCAATCCGCAGCTACAGTGGAAGGAAAGTCAGAGCTGAAGCCAGGGGCCTCCAGGATCCAGGCTCAACCATTTGTCCCCATAACTTACTAGCCAGTTTACTTTAGGAAAATCATTCACCAATTCCAGACTCAGTTTTCTCCATCCTAAAATAGGAACAGCTATGCCTTCCTTACTGGGTGTTTTGAGGATCATATGAAATGACATGTGAAATTGCTTTACTAACTCTTCATAGACAAGTCTGTTATTTTCACTTTAATGAAGATTTACAGAGAGAAGCAACACAGCACAGGATCACAGATCACAGACTTCAAAACCACGATGGCCTAGGATTTAACTTTTCAGTTCTGACATTTCCTAGTTTTGACCTTGAACAAGTTACTAACCTCTCCAACCTCAGTTTTCTCATTTGTGTGACAGAGTTACATTAGGATTAAATTAGTTTTTTATCTAAAGAAGTACCTGGTCTATAATAAATGTTATACACATGTTTAATAAATATATCAATTGTGAATATCCCATAAGTCAGATAATGTACTTGAGTGCTGCGGGGGGCGGGGGGGGGGGGGGGAGAAACACACACACACACACACACACACACAGAGAGAGAGAGAGAGAGAGAGAGAGAGAGAGACAGAGAGAGAATAATATTAGTAGTAAATCCTGGCAGAACTTCCAAAGAGCGAGACGTTATCTTGACCTATAAACCCAAGCAATAGGAGATAAAAAAAAAAAACAACAACAACAAAAAAACAAAAACAAAAACTCAGGAGCAGAAAAACAGGTGAAAAGCTTAACAAGGGACTCATAGCTAGAATTATCCTGAATTTCAAATTTCAGATTTTTGTGGTCACTGAATTAATTTGTAGTGTCTCTCTAAGAGTTGCTGTGACTCATTAATGCTCATGAAAGTTCGAGCAGTTTTTAAATAGCATTTATTTAATGAACTATTACTGTGACAGCTGTGGAGAAATTTCACTTTGGTGTTCAGGAATATTCCTTTCATTTGCTCACATTCAGGGAATACACAAAATCCAGGAAAGGCTAGAAATATCACTTTGTTGAATAAAACTTTTACAAGATCTTCCATCCATTTTTATTAGCTCTGTAGCTTTTTATTTTCATTTAGGTATTTGTTTTAAGTGGAGCATTAATGAAGGAGAAGAACATCTTCCCTCTTCCTGTTCACCTGGCACAGAGAAGGTAACCTGATAAAAACTTCAGTGAGGCCCAAGTAAACTTTATCATTCTTGGATAATCTATTTTGTAATTAATCAAGAATTTTATATGAGAATGATTAGCAGCCGGCCACATTCCCGTTGTGACATTCTACATAAATTATCCCATGATTGACTAGTTCTTTTGAAGTGCAGCAAAAAAGATGCCCAGATCTTTAACAAGCTCCAAAAATCCTCTCTGTTGACACAGAGGCAAACCTCTAATTACACGAGTCACTGTAGTCTACCATGGAATAAACTGTTAACTAAATTGAAACAACTGTCATCAAGATGATAAAGGCCATTTGGGAACTCAATGCCAAAGCACTCCTGACTTATACCGTTCAGAGAATGACCACTTGTAAAGAGACTGACGTCTGCGAGATTAAAAGGTGAAATCCAATATGCTTTCCCAGGTCTCAGTAGGCGCTTTATCCTGATTAAAAGGAAAAAGAATTTCCTGGGCATGTCCCTTTAATGTTTTTATTGTAGGAGTGGGCATGAGAATCCATTCTGTAAACCACTATGCTAGCTGGCATGCTACAGAGATCACCAGCCCTTTGGCTTGTGACCTAGTCTGGCCACATGTACTCAACTCTAGTTCTCTTTTATTCTGTTTCCTTCAAAGTTTACATTTGTATAGCTTCCTTAATCCTGATTTCTTAAAGATGTCCACACAACCTTTGCATTAAACACTATGCATACAAGTATCTCTGTCTGTAGAAACATGTAGGAAGATGACACACTCATAGCTCTGATCACCTGTTTTTCTCCCCTTCTGGTCTCCAAGGAGCCTAATTTACACAACTGAGCAACTGCCTGTTAACCCCACGTCTTCTCTCCCTGAGAGCCTTGGGTAAAGCTGGAAGCCTGTCAGAACATTAGGAGCCACCACTCTCTTACAAACTCAGGGAAAAAAGAAAAAAAAAAAACTGACATAAGAAGCTTGGACACTAGAACTCACTCACAACCTGCCTTTTGGGAGTTTTTAAGGAAATATCTTAAAGGACACTTTTCACACCTGGGTGCTCTACTTTCTTAATACAGAAATTAATAGGCCACCTACTTATTATCCTTTGGAGAGGGTCTAGCATACTCATTCAGTAAAGTATTTTTGCATATATTAAAATTGGTTGTGAGGACTAAAATTCAACGGCTTAATTGAAAATGAAAAATTTTTTCCTAATAGCCCAAGAGAGTATTACAGTACAGACTCTCATTTAACCAGCACCCATGGGGATTGGCAGATACCGGATAAATGTAAGTAGACTCTCTGTTAACTGAAACTCAAACAACCAGCAAAATCTCAAGATACCGGCAAAAAAATAAGTTGTACCAGTTGCTTGGGAGTATGGCAGTTGCTGGAGTTTCAGTTAATGGAGAGTCTATTGCATTTAGCCACTGAAAGGCAGAACAGAAGCTGCCAGACATTCTTTATTGGTATCTAAACACCCGCCATCTTTCCCTCCTCCAAACTCAGTACCCTGACTTTCTGCCTGCAGAAAGAAGCTCACGCTTCACTGAAACAGTTCTGCTCCCATAGGTCTCTTGCCTGAAGAATACATACCAGCATAACTTCTCAGAATCACAGGATAGCAGCACTGGGGAGATACTTATAGACAGCCTGGTTTAACTTCCTGAGTTTTCCAGACCAGAAACATGAAGGCAAGATAAGTGCCTTCACACCACTAGTCAGTGCTAGAGCCTGGACTGGAGCCCAGTTCTGGCTTCCTGGTCCAGTGCTCATTCCCACTATATTTATTAAGATATATTTGTTTTCTTCCATATCAAACTATTAAGGAAGATGTGAGTGTCAAGAGGCAAGACAAGAACATGCAATCCAGGATTCCAAGCAGCTGATAACTGAGACTTCCTGCTTAATTCGATGACATCCTCTGGTCATCCTGCAGTTAAGCCCCCTTACTTCACTGATCAAATATTTACCCATTAACACCTTTATTTCTGAGTGCATACTCATAGTCATTTTAATAGGAGATAACAACAGGGGCATGGCAGTCACAGTCTTTGTCTTCTAAGAGTTTGAAACTTCTGCAGCAATACAATCATATCTGAAATAACATATTTAAATACGGAGCCTTGCATCTCACAGGCCTAAAGAAAAACCTGCTGCACTGAATATATAGTCTCCTAGTTCCAAAGACTGTCTGTCAAAAATTTATTCATTGTCTGAAAATGGTTGTTAGATTTCTAAGTTAGCTCCCGAAGTTTATTTCAGTAACAAAATATTGCAACATGGTATATTTGCAATTAAAATGGAAGAAATCCCCACTAATAGTATATCACCAAATAAGGGTAATTTGAAAACAATAAAATTAAATAAGAGGTGTTTCCCTAAAATCTTTAATGTGAGCAAATGAAGACAAGCAGGTTCAATAAATAAGAATATGGAAAACATGAAATTTGTGAATGGAAATTCTGAGCACTTCTGAGGACTATTAAGGTTAATAACAATGACAAGATGCCTTCAACAGAGCCAAGTGGGCTGTAAGTTATGAAAGATGAAGAAAGATGAAGACAAAAGATGAAAAGAAGTGAGGGAATAGGGATGTTTGGTAGATAGTAATACGTCTGTCATTGGGTGCTGCTATTTACATGGGACAGTGGGGCCCCTGCCCCTCAGGTAAGAGGGCTGAAGTAATAGTCACCAGTAGTGGCTCTCAAAGGTGGTTCCTGGTCTAGCAGCATCAGCACCACTTGGGAACGTTTTAGAAATACAAAACATCAGGCCCCACCACAGACCTAACAAATCAGAAAGATTTCTTCCTCAACGTCTAGCCCTCCAAGTGATTCTGACGCACGCTAAATTTTGAGAACTACTGGTAGTCAGTTATGTGGAACAAATAACAGATTACACAGGGTATCTGCAAGTCAGGAAATTTGGTCCTGTCTTACTAGTGACTCGGCACTGTAAAGCACAGGTTCTCAAATCTGGTTGCACACCGCAATCCCTGGGAATTTTTTAAAAATTCCTGATGGTCCAGGTCCCCACTCCTCCCAAATTCTAATTTAATTAAAATTGGGGTGTGGCTAGGACATCAGGATTTTTAAAAGCTCCTCAGATGAATCTAATATGCAACATTTGGAAACCAATGTTTGAAAAAGCTTCAATCATATCCTACACGCAATTTTAAAAACCTTGTTCTAGACCCTCTCCTCACAAGTCTATCTTTAAGCTTATGCTTCATAACCTAAGTATTAATGGGAAACTCAGGACATTTGGGGTCTGCTTCTGATAGGCCAGTAGTTCTCAACTGGGGACAATCTGCACCACCCCACCTCCCACACCCGGGGATGTTTGGCAATGCCTGGAGACATTTTTGGTTCAGAACATGCGTGGTAGAAGTTTGCTACTGAAATCTAATGAGGAAAGAACATAAGACTACCAAACATTCTACAATGCATAAGACAGCTCCCCACAACAAAGAATTACCTGGCCCAAATGTCATTAGTGCTGCTTCTGAAAAATCCTGCCATAGATAAAGCAACTATTCTTTTCAATCAATTTCAGTTCTTGCATCTTAGCCTGTGTGGAATAAAGGATGGGTCTGTTCTATAGGCACAGCCATTTTTACTTACTTCAGCCTTAACAGGGCCCCTTTCTTGTGCTGGTGTCTGTGTGAAGTTATTAGGTGCCTGCTCAATTGTGAATAAAATGTTTTCTATTTGAATATGGTTTTTATTACACATGCCCTGTTGGTTAGGATACCGCAAGATGGAAGAAAGGCTGAGTGAAAGGATTTGGTTACCAAATCTCACCTGACACCCTACCACTACCCATGACCAATCTTGATTCTTCATTTGCAACTATCCTAGTTTTGAATATCAGCCCAAGATTAGGCAGAATAGAGAAGTGAAATAGGAACATGGTCAAACATAGACTAAACCTAAGCTACCTGCACCCAGACAGATGCTGTGAAGTGCTCATGGTTAGCCTATGAGTAATAGTAAGACATGGCGGCTGCTGAGAATAAATTGCTAAAGAGCCTGACACTTGCCTCTCTGTTTCTATTTTTCCTAAAAAATGAGTAGAGCATTGTGGAGAAAATGGAGTTGCTCAGGCTCACTCTCGCTGAGCTTCTGTCACAAGATGACATAGCACTTGTTATGTAACCATGACTTGCATGTTTCCTGGAGGCAGACATTTTGTTGTTTATGGACCCTATGAGCTCACACTTGGCAGCCTGTCACCTTAGGTCTCCTGCCTATATAAGCGGATGGGACTACTGGACACCATGTTTGTTGCTGCTTTGCTTCTGGAATAAAAGGCTATGTCTCAGCTGCCTGGGGCTCCATGGTTTTTCTTCCGTCTACCTGGTCTCCCCAAATCCAGTGCAAACCTCCCTGGCCTCGGTCATTTGCAGTACAATTGGGATAGCCAGCAGGATTCACAGCAGATGGGTATGGAGCTTACTGTGCACCCAGGGGGTGGGATTGAGGGGTGGCCTGCCATAAGTATATGGTACATTGTAGCACGTCTTCTCTCTGCATGGGTGCCTCCTCAGCGGTGGCCTGGGGTGGATAAGACCCATATTTGTGTGGAGAAAGCTCTCCAGGCACTGGGAGAGACCTTCGACAAGAAAAGCACTCTCACGGTGGCTGAGGCCATGGGGTGGCTCTTTCTTACAGCCTTGTGGGCAGAGACGGAGGTGACTCTGTGAGAAGCAGCGCAAATTCAGGTGCTCCAAACAGAATTGGACCTGATGAAGGCACAAGTGCAAACTTCGGAGAAAATGAAGCAGCTGCTGGAGGAAGAACGACAACACTTGCAGTCAGAAGAGGGGTCCCACACTGCTGGGATAGATTCCTTGGGGGAGGAAGGGGAACCAGAACCACAGTTCTGTGCCTGCCCCATAGTGACACAGAAAATGAAATCCCATCAGCCGATGGCTCACGGGGGGCATTGTGCAGGTGCTCCCCAGATGACTGAATTCACTATGTACTGCCTGTATACTAAGGTTGAGTTGGTAGAGTTGGGCAAACAATTCTGGCAGAAGGCCAGCCAGCGAGCCCCTGGTCACCTGGCTTCTGTGGTTATGAGATCTGGGGGTGGGTGACATAAGTGTAGAGACCAGGAAATGCAGAAATTAGCCTCTCTGACTATGCACCTCTTGCTGCCTCAGCGATTGCAAAATTACTGTAAGTATGGGCGAGGAACCCACTCCTTATTGGATTGGCTCATGGCGGCTATCAGGACAGTGTGGGCGAATGCGGGAGATATTCCCAAGACAGTCAGTAGATGGCACTCCTATGCAGAGTGGCTGCAAGTGTTGTGAAAGCTGGGTGTGCAGAACGCTATGTTCAATTTGAGTGCCCAAGGTCCAGATGATGAAAGGTTTACGGCAGGTATGAGAGACAATGTGTGGCAAAGTGCTCCCTCTTCCCTATTTGAATCGCTTGTGGCGATCCTGGTGCCTTATGTGGGCTGCCCTATTAATGAGGTTGCCTCCATGGTGGTGAGTTTGCGGGAAACTGAAACAAGGCACACGCAGTAGGGTGTTCATGTGGTGGCCAAAAAGGCACAGGCAGTCAAAAGAGACAGGCCCTTAAATGTGACACGAACCCAGATGTGGGTAGATCTGGTTTGGGCCAGGGTTGATAGGGAGAAACTGACAGGAATCCTAATGCCTATCTGTTAGAGCTCTGACAAAAGTTAAAGAAAGACCAATGGTTCACTCCGAGGCCTGATGCCCAAGTGGTCCGCCTCTAGGATCATTTAGTGCAGCATGATGCTGACCTTCCTGTTGAGTCCCTCTTCCATTCGAAATATGGAGAAGGCTGAGAAACCCATCTAGACGGGATGGGCGGGGACCAGAGGCCACTTGTGGAATTGGCAATCCACTGGTCCTCAACTACTGTGCAAAGAGTTCTGGCCCTAGCTGATATGGGTGCTGAATGTTCCCTCTTGTATGAAAATCCAGAGAAGTTCACTAGAGCCCCAGTAGTCATTGGTGGCTATGGGGGGAAAGTATTCAAGTGACACCCACAGACATCCCATTGGGGATAGGCTGTCTGCCTCCACAGACGTATAGGGTTTATGTGTCTCCCATCCTTGAGTGTATCTTAAGGGTGGATGTTTTGCAAGGGCTGTGGTTGAGTATCACTACAGGAGAGTTTTGCCTCTGAGTGCAGGCGGTGAAGGCAGTGGTACAGGGACATGCTGCTCATGCGCTTTTGCAGCTGTCACCACCTAACGATATAGACTGCTGGGGGGCCATGATGAAAAAATGGGGACAGTACGGAACTGGCAAAGGTGAGGATAGTATGCCCCACCCATAGTCCACACAATTCTCTGATATGGCCAGTGAGAAAACCAGATGGCACTTGGGGAATGACGGTTGACTACTGAGAATTGAATAAGGTAGTGCCTCCTTTGCATGCAGTAGTCCCATCAGTGGCAGACCTGATGGATCGTCTCAGCCAGGAGTTGGTAACTTATCATTTTGTTGCTGATCTTTCTAATGCCTTTCTCTCCATTGCTATAGCCCTGGAGAGCCAAGACCAATTTGCCTTCATGTGGGAGGGCCGGCAGTGGACTTTCATGGTCCTTCCCCAGGGGAATGTGCGTAGCCCTACACTGTGCTACAGACTGGTGACAGTGCATTTGGCACGATGGTCTCCACCTAGGAATGTATGCCTTTATTATTAAATTGATGATACCGTGTTAACTAGTGACTCTCTTGCAAATCTAGAAAGCACTGTTCCTGCTCTCCTAACCCACCTGAAAACGTGGTTGGGCGCTCAACCACAAGAAGCTGCAAGGGCCTGGCTTATCTCTCAAGTTCTTGAGGGTTGTTTGGTCAGGTAAGACAAAGGTTATAATCGATGTGCTTATTAACAAAATCCAGGCTTACCCTGTGCCTACCACTATTAATTAATTGCAAACTTTTCTTGGGCACAGCTGTCCCTACCTGCCTGAAAATTGAACTGGTCGCTATACCTGGGGAGAGCCATATGTCCCAGGCTTCCTCCTCCTTGCTTTGGGTAGTAAACCAAGTAATTGGGGTGCTTTCAAAGCTCACTATAAGGTGAAATGCACTGCATGGTGGTTTTACCCACTGATCATATTTGCCCCTCAAGGAGTTAGTATAGTAAATCAACAGGAAATAACCGCCTTGGCTTTGCATACAGCTCTTACCTTTAATGAAACCTACAGGGCATTATCCCTTTTAAATGCAAAAGTCTATCAGATGCATAAAGTTGTGTTGCAAAATCACGTGGCCTAAGATATTCTTACTGCACCCCAAGGAGGCGTCTGTGCCTTGATCAAATGTTGCATGTATATCCCTAATGAACAACATAATGTTAGTCAGGCATTAGAAGCCTTAACTGCAGAGACTCAAAGCATTGAGTACTTGACAGGGGCATCTCCTCCAAGAATGATGGGCTTCTCATACTAACAAGTGGCTCATTGCCTTAATTACCCTCTTTGCTATCACCTGTGCTATTAATAGTTTGTTGTTGTAGTCTCTATTGTTGCTGTGGTGTCTGGATGCAATGAAACACACTCCTTGCACCAGAATCATCGCAGAAGACGTCTGTCACATAGATTGTGAGGTTAGACACCCTGAAGGGGTGGAGTGTGGGGAAAATGGAGTTGCTGAGGCTCTTGTACTGAGCTGCTGCCAGAAGATGACCCAGCACTTGTTATGTAACCATGACTTGCACTTTCCTGGAGGCAGCCATTATGTTGTTTATGTACTCAATGAACTCACACTTGGCTGCCTGCCACTTGTGTTCTCCTGCCTATATAAGGGGATGGGCTTCGCCAGAGGAGAGGCTCCTGGATGCCATGTTTGTTGCTGCTTTGCTTCTGGAATAAAAAGGCTATGTCTCAGCTGCCTACAGATCCACAGTTTTTCTTCAGTTCTGCCAGGTCTGCCTGAATCCAGTGCGAACCTTCCTGGCCTCGGTCGTTTGCAGTACAAGCATAAAACTTCTCACCATCTACTATTTGTTTTACCTCAAATCTTCAATATCCACGGTTCCAAAGATTTCAACTCTGATTCAGAGCAATTTATGTCAGCCCAGGTGTTTAAAGTTTCAGGTTGAAACATTTGGTTAATTAACATCATGCTACAAACACTCAAAATCACTTCAGCTGACACTAGAACACAACAAAACTCCCAAAAACAAAAACTGTGGGGAAATACAAACAAATGGCAGTATTCTGTGAAAAACAATGTATAATTTAGTGACAATGAGAGCAGCAAGAGCTTTCTTGAATTTATACCGTGTTCCTGAAAAATAGTTTTCTATTATATTGCATTTGAATAAAGACTGGAAAGTTGCATATTTATAAGGAAAATCCAGCTATGTGCCAGGATGCCAAATCATTAGCACTTTGTCGGAAAAAAAAAAGGTGCGGTGCAAAAGCAGTGCAATCCCTGAGAGTGGCAATTTTGAAAATATCAAAAGAAATGGCTATTCTTCTCCTAAGAACCAAAAATGATTTTTCTCCCCTAGTTTCAGAGCCACAATGCTCTCAGCTGTCATTCTCTTTGCACTTACAGTCCTCCAGCCCCCTTCTCTCCCCAAAGCCCCACTCAAGGTTCCAGTTTAAATTTTGCATTTTAAGTCTTTTAAACACCCATTTGTCCCTTTCTTTCTAATCACTTTCAGTAAAATGTCACTTCTTTGGAAAGGAGCCTGAGGTGGTTCTGTCAAAATTAATTTTTTTTTAAAGTATGAACTGCAGAATGTTGAGAAAGAAATGTACACTTTTTTCTACTTTTGAGACAAGGGTCAGGGTTAGGTACATTGAGTTTTTGTTCTATTTACTTCTTTTCTAAGTACGAAGAAGGGTGAGAAGAGGGTGGGGAGCCATTCATGATTGAGTATTGGTTGTATGCCCAGGTTTTATTCTGGTGGGGCTGGTCTGAGGTGACTAACAGCCTAACAACTCTACCAGGTTCACTCTGCAGGTAGAGCTGGGGAGAGGCTATACATAAGATCCTAAGGAAAGAGACAGTCAGACTCACAAGTTTGATCCCAAACAATGCCTCAATTTTGGAGGACTAGGAAGGTGTTGTTTACAGTATAGTATTGCTCCCAGACAAATCTTCTCAACCCACATGTTCCTGTGGTCATAGACTTCTGAATGAAGTCTGAAGAAATACATGAGAAGACCTGTTTTCCCACTATGTTTGAGCTATTGAGAACTGATACAGTACCTCTCTAGGAAAATATAACCAAGTAACACAAAAGGGAGAAAAGAATCTCATTTAAGTGAAGAACAAGATGCAATTTCATCTGTGATTCCAGAAACATGATAATAACAAATTTGGTGGGTTGAGGGCTGACAGACACTCTCCTTGACCAAACTTGACAAGGCTCCTCTGAGCCCTCTTTTCAACTAGGTTTCATTTTTGGGCCTTGCCTTTGACTTATCTTGTCCAGATGTCCTGCTAAGTCTTTGTAGCCAAAATCCCCCCACCCTTGATGTCTCCTCTTAGTAATTTTCCATCTGCTGATCCACCTCAATCTGCTCCTTGGCTATGAATTCCCACACGTCCTTGAGCCCAGTTCTATACTGGAGTCTCTTTTCTCTATTATATAATAATAGCTACTGAATAAAATCTATCTTCACCATTATAACTGGTGTTCAAGTCTGGTGCTCTGACAGGGCTCCCAGCTATAGCTGCTGCAAGAGCAGCACAGCTCAGCACCTATGGCACCAGCCAGCTGGTGTCACCAAAACTGGAAGGCAGCATGCTGGGCACTGTCTAGAACACAGGTAAGGGCTAAGAAGTGGCAAACATCACTAACTGGGGCCAGAACAGAAGAGGAAACTGGCAGACACCTTTTGGTGTCCCATAAAACAGCGCTTCTCAACCTGTGGGTCACAACCCCTTTGGGGGTTGAACAACCCTTTCACAGGGGTCGCCTAAGACCATCGGAAAACACATATTTCCAATGGTCTTAGGAACGGAGACACCACTCCTCTATCCATCTCCAGGCGGGTCCGCCCACATGCAGATACGCCCACATACGAGTACCCGGCGTGATGACATCATCGTGCCAACCCCATCACATACACCGCATACAAATACAGGTGTATGTGATGGGGTTGGCACCATAATGTACTTATGCGGACCAGTCACACATGTGTAGAGAGCAGCTACTGTATAGGAAAGCAGCAGCTGCTGTGTTGAAAGCAGCTACTCTGCTAAAAGCAGTTACTGTGTTGAAAGCAGCAGTATTGGAGGTAAAATGAAACTTCATGAATTGTAATTACTGGGTAAATGTAAAATCATGTACTGTAAAATCATCAACTACTGCAAAAAAAAAAAAAAATCTGTTCCAGGGAACTTAATCTGGATGCTGATAGGTCTTTTTATATTCAGCAACCTTTGCACTGACGGCTTTTTACACATACTGTCGCAAAATGTAGCAATGTAGTTTATTGTTGTTATATTAAGACTGTTACCCATGCTACACCATGCTTCAAGACAAAATTTCATTTATTTGTAATTAGAAATAAATATTTCACAATATATAATTACATATTTTTTGTGATTAATCACTATGCTTTAATTATGTTCAATTTGTAACAATGAAAATACATCCTGCATATCAGATATTTACATTGACAATGCATAACAGTAGTAAAATTACAGTTATGAAGTAGCAACGAAAATAATTTTATGGTTGGGGATCACCACAACATGAGGAACTGTATTAAAGGGTCGCAGCATTAGGAAGGTTGAGAACCACTGCCATAGAAGTTGGGACACCTCCTGGAGATGCCTGGGAAAAGGGAGGTGAGGGAAGGATCTATTCAAGAGGAGAATGGAGCTCCCACAACAGAATGAAGTCTTTGAAACAGTGTGTGGCTCCTAATCTACCTACAAAAACTTCCCACTCTCCATCCCCTATAGCCAAGTTCTATAAAATAGGCATAAAGTATTTATGTGATGATTATATGGATCTGCCCAAAGACTGGGCAACACTAAATAATCTTTGCCTCTTTTCTTTAGGAAAACAGCATCTCATTTCTCTCTGGTCTCTCATGGTCTCTCTCTGGATTTTCATCTTCTGTTCCTCTTTGCCTGGCCCTATTCCCATTTTTCAGTTAAGTTCCTTCAGAGAGAAGGAATCAATTGGCTCAGTTCATCCCTGTGTGGGAAAAGCTTTTTGCTGCTCAGCCCATGGATTGTCTGTCTTTGGGTCAGGTTCATGCCTCTCCACCAGTCAGCCATGTTCAAGGTCAAGAAGAGTAGAACACAGAAGTTCAGAAGGTAATTAGTTCTCCTCAATAAGAGACTATGGGCCTAAATGACAGAGTGATTGTTCACAATACTGTCAGAGCAATTTTTGTTATATCTGTTAAAAAAGAAAAGCCAAAACCTGAGGAACATTCAGTTCTACTAAGACAAACACAGATTATTTTCGGCAGTTCCATTCCTAAGGTATTCCAGACACCATCTTAAAGGTCCCGTGATCAAGAGAATGGGTAAGAAGTAGACCACAAAATGTCACAGGTAAGGCAAAGTTTTGACTGAGCCAAAAATATGGGTAAATGTAAATTCTGAAGTAGAGAAATGAGTCACTAAATTGTTTGGCAAAGCAGGAATAAAATAAAAGGAGTTGAGGAAAAACAAACAAACAAATAAAGCTGGAGGTCAGCTCTAGGGGCAGGGAAGAAAGAAAAGAGAGAGAGAGAGAAAGAGAGAGAGGGCAGGGGAGGAAGGGAAGGAAGGAAGGAGGTAGGGAGAGAGGGTGGGAGCAAAGGAGTTGAGTTTCTTTTTGGCTTAGGGCTAGGTTGGGGGAGTCATTGAACTACTGCTACTAAGGCAGTGGCCAGACAGTCCGATCCCTAGAGTTGTCACAGATTTCTAATTCCAAGTCCTGGACATTATTTGATTCAATATTGTATTTCCCTATTTTTGCTACCTGTATCCTTATAATAAGCTCTATTACTTCAAGAAGGCCACTTGCAAATGAAAGAAGCCAAAGACACAGATTGGGCCTTTTGCATTTATGATCACCATAAAGCTGCATGAAGATGAAATGTTCTAGACATTTTTTGCTACACTTTTTTTTCATTTGTACATGCCATGTAACAACTTGGAAAAAAGTAAGTTCTGCTCCCAACAGCCAAAGCCTGGAAAAAATCAGACAGCAGTGCTTAAGGTGAAATTAAACATAGACTTGGAATCACAGCCTAGATATTATGAGTCCTTGCAACAGAGATCAGTAATGCTCCAGCACCATCAGAAATCTCTGAGTAATAGTGGATAGTGGAAGACGTGCCAAAAGCTGGGGAACTGGCAAATGTCATTCATGTTTCAAATTGAAAAAGAAAGGAGATTCAAAAAATTGTGTAGAGGTTTAATAAACTGGTTTCTTAAAGGGATTGATGAGAAGCCAAGAAAAAAGAACTGCAATCACCAAGAGGCAGCAAAATTTTACTCAGAATTGGTCGTATCTGTCTAAGCTCACTTCTCCTTTTGATTCTACCAAAATCTGGATGTTACAAGGTCCCCTAAGATATTCTTATACATCATGGGGGTGGGGGATGTAAAACCTAAACTACAAACTATTCTCAAAGTTGATGTCCACCTCAAGAGAGGTTTCTAGCAGCTTGCTACAGAATTCTATCCTCGGCCTCTTAGGCTCAACATTTTCATATGAACTTGTATGAAGACAGTAACAGTAAGAGTTGCCCCTCAAATATTTATAGATCACAGTGCTGAGAAAGGTAGTGATACATTGAATGGCACAATATGGAGCCAGAGAGGTTAGGCAGGTGTGAGAGATGGATTAGGTCCACAGGATGTAACACTATCTACTTGGGTCCAAATAAGCAACTACATAAGTAAAGGCTAGGGGATACTTGGCTTAAGTAGCAGAATAGGAAAATACTATGTTTTCATCAATAGAAAATTAAACATGATTCTGAGATAGGACAAAGTAATCAATGAAACTAATAAGATAAGTTTCATCTAATGTGCATATGGTTTCTGTGATTAGTAATAAAACCTTCCTGCTCTGGACCATACTTGGAATATCCCCTTCAGTTCTAGTGATGCATTTTTTTTTTTTTGAGGAATATACAGTCACTGGAATATATTAAGTATTTAGAGTACAGCTACCAGGAGAGTTCAGGAACTCTAAATTGTATCATGTGAGGAATGGTTAAATGAACTAGGTATGTTCACTTGTCAAGTGTGGGTCAGGGGACATGGCAATTTTTCTTGAAATAAATAAGGGGTTATCATGTGGAAGAGAGGCAATACTCTGTCTAGGTATCTCCAAGGGACAAAATTCGAGATAAACCTATAGAGAGTATTTTAACTCACTGTGAAAATACAAACACCCAATAACCACTAATGGGTAAGTTACACAGGAATGTTGACTTTAAAATGGGTAGTTGGGTTGGGTGATCCTTCAAATTTCTTTTAAACCTTCAGTCTATGCCTTTTGAAAAAATACCTTTAATATTGAACAATTACTTTTAAAATCTCATGTCGGTTCTGATCATGTCACTAAAATTAAATCCTATCCAAGAAGAGATTTCTAAGGCCCTTCTTAGGAGAGCTTTTCCAGGTGAGGCTTCTGGTCCTCCTAGCCATCCCTGAGGAAGGAGAGGGACTAATACTAAGGAAGCTCTGACATCCCTGGACTTACTTAACCAAGGAGTTAGTTATACTCTCCATGACGAGCTACTCTCTATGGAGCCAGGAAGATTTTTCTCTGAGGTTCCAACGTTTCCAGCAGTCTTTATGTGAAAAATCTGGGTAAGATTCAAGATTCAGGTCCTCACTGTGTTCTCCAATCTAACCCAGGATCAGGGAACCCTAAATAAAATTGCTACTTTGTCCCATTTACTATGTTTCTGTGTTGTTCGCAATGAATGCAGCCAAATGGTGAAGAAGAGTTCACTGAGTGGTCACGCTTGAGCATCGAACCCCACTCTGATCCTCTAAGGAAACTCTGTCGTAAGGGCATGTTAGAGTTAAACATAATGCAACATTTAAGCTGAACCATGGAAAAAAAAACAGTATTTTTTAATTGAGAATGACACTTGTGAGGATCAAAAGAAGAAAACATATTTAGAGATGTGACGGTATAAATTGTGCTGTTCGATAGTTTATGCACTATACGGAATCCTGCTGGAAATGTATTTCCCTGTGGATCTATTTAAAGGGTCCACCTTAAATGCGGATATTATATGGGCCTATCATATAGTCACACCATGGCTCAGTATGTGCATAATATAATATAGCTACTCTTATAAATATAAAAAAAATTAGCTTGCACAGTCAGAAACAGTTTGCTTAACTACATTACAGTATTCAACTGGTGCTTATTTTTAAATTGCTTTAAATCACTCTGAAGGCAATGACCTAATGAAAAGAGAAGCATCTGTTCGTGGAGCACCATTTAACACCAGAATTGAAAGGTGGCAGCATCTCCTCCAGCAATGAGGTCCTCTCTGTGGCATTCAAACGGCCCTGGTGCAAAACTTTCTCTATACTTTTCACCACTCTCAAATGCTCTCCTTCCAGCCACCCATCAGAAGATCAGACCTAGCCTGTACACCTCTTAGAACCCCTACACAAACATCTTACCAACAAGATTTTTGTTATTTCTAAGTTTTAACCCTTTTCTGAAAATAGGCAATGTAGTCCTCCTAAAAAAACCTCTGGAGTGCCAGGGACTTCACCTCATTCTTTTACTTTGTAATAGTCATCAAGAGGTGGAAAGATGAGGTCAGAGTAGGCCAAGACTCAAAATAGTTTTGGGTTCCTGATGTAGTCAGCAGACCTCTATCTGCACTGAATGCCATAGGCCTAGAGATTCCTAAGGACAAATGGCTGGGTTCTAACTAGGTAGCAGTTCAGATGAACACAAAGGATGTATGAGCAAACTGTTATACAAGCATACTAGCCAATAAACAAACATCTAACAACAACCATCAGCTGCCTTAGATACCAAGTAAGTCACATCTTGATAGGAACTGCTTCAGAAGTCCAGGATACACAGAGGTTCTCAGAGCTGCAGCTCATGTACTGGTGCTGAAATATTCAAATGCATCTATAGTGGTTTGCTGAATAACCACACCTGCTAGTCTGGCCACCTGGGCTCCTCCTGCATAACCTCTCCTGCCACTTTCCCAACAACATGATTGCTAAAGGATGAAAGCCTGGCACGAAATGGGCTGTCCAGGACCCTGCTACAGCAATGTAGGTGACATCCATTCAGACTGATCAGTGCCCATGTCAAGCCACCTCTTAAAGCCTGACTATCACCAATGGCCACAGTGCAGGGATGCTACCAGGAGTGTCCTATGCTGAGCAATTAATATTGTGATTGTTCCTCTCATTGTCTTTCATTCGCATCTCTCTAGTTCCACATGTATGCACACATGGGAGTAAGCTCTCTGCATAAGAATCCTCTGAGGAATGCCTTAAGATCATGGAGTACGAGGGCTGTCTGGAAAGTATCCAGCCATATAATATGAAAAATAGAGGTATTCATGGCTGGATCTTTTGTGGGACATCCCTCATATATATCTCTATAATGGAAAAAGCTATGCCAGTTAGGAGTCTTTATTGTTTTTATGCCTTTCTTGCAGGATTTGAATCTTCTAGTGGTGACTTTTTCAATCTTCAAATACTAAAGTCCACTGAGAGCCCCTAGCATCACTTTTATTAGCCTGGCTAGGCTCTAACCCCTTAACACAGATAGGCCTCCGTGTAAGAGGGGATACAGAGAGTAAGCCTGCACACTTGCATGTGAAACTCCAAACCTGCTGTTGGGGTCCTTATAGTTGGGGGAAGTTAAAAGTTTCACAATAATCTACAAAGATTGATTTTTCCTCCTGTTTGGGAACAAATAACTCCTTCCGGTGAATACAGGATCCTAGGCAAGTAACTACTACTGAGACACACGTTACAACGAACTGCCCGGAAGCATCCATTGATAATCTCCTGTGAGGCTGAAGTTTTCCCTCTGCTCCCAATCTCGGAAGAAACTAGGTGAAGATGACAACAGACAATGGGCCTCAAAACAGAACAGTCTGTGCTTCTCCTCTCTCCTGTGTTTATGGGAAAATTCGAACATCGTTTAAACAAGAGACAGCACTGCTTATTTCTGATGTTGAGTGTGGTAGGAAAAGCAGATGGAGAAAAAGGGAAGTGGTATGTGGTAGGACTGGGGGTGGGAGGCCGCCTCTGACGAGTGCTTTGGTAGACAGAACCAATACGGAACACCCTGGATTGTTGGAAACTGTCAGAAGCCCAACATTTTCTAAGCCAGTTTGGTGGCGTGCTTTATACTTAAGCCTAAATATATCAAAATCCACCTAAACATACCTCCACCTCCTAGTAACTACGTAGATCAGAAGAATTGGTAGGAGAAAAAAAAAAAGAGTCTAGAGCCTAGCTAGTATTTTATTCATGTCATATAAAGGAAGAATGGGGTTGTAATGACTTGAGACACTAAATGAATATTACTTGTGAAAAAAAATTTTTAAAAGAACATGTCAATCATTCTTGCCAGAGTTTTGAAAACTCTTTAAATATTAACAATTTTTTTTCTGGGCTACTGCATTTTCACCAATTTCTCCTATTCTAAGAAATGTCAGATGGATGCCCTATCAAACAACAAAGAAATAAGGCACTACTAGCTATGGCTAAAATTTTTAAGTTGATCTAAGTTTTTTATTTCCCCTTTTGTAGTTACCTCAGATGCTAGGCTTGTGGAAGGTACTAAGTTTTATAGATCATACATATACTTTACAGATCATACGTACATACATGAATTGAAATGACATCCTCGGGGCACAAGGTAGGTTAGGAGCAGACAAGGCCAAGACTAAAAGCAGGCCTTCTGAATGCTAGGCCAGTGTTCGTGCCCTTCTCCCATTCTACGTCTACCTATAGCCACATCTTCAACTTAGTCTTGGGACACCTGTCCAAACCCTCTACACCTGTTTTAATTCCAAGGTTGGTGCTCTTGATAAGGACTATCACCCCCACAACTACTCCTCATCCCCAGAACCTTCTCTTTTCACTAAGACCTCGTGTTAGTCAACAAGCTCACAGGTGAGAATTTTCCTCACATATCAAAAACAATTTGAGATTAAAGTGTTCCAGGGCTAAGGCCATGTATAAAATACACCCTGTTCACTTCTAAACAGTTTAGGGCTTTAAACAATGAATTCTTCGGAGAGATGTGCACACCTGCATATTTACATGCCTGTATTTGTGTTCAATTTTCTTTTGATAAGTCCCTGAAAGCCCCCTTTCAGAAGGTGTGGGCCTAAACAAATACCAAATAAAACATTTCCTCCCTGAAATAAAGGGCTAAGCCAGAGAGTCTACAAATTACTTTTCAGGGTATTTTTCCAAGTGTATATAAATGTCTCTCGGTATGGACTGGTGTCAAATACCACACTTTGGTTTAATTTTTAAAATTGTGGTAAAATACAAATACCATTTTAACTATTTTAAAGCTTAAAATTGATTGGTATTAAGTACATTCACAGTGCTGTGCAACCATTACCACTATCTAGTTGCAGAATATTTACATTACCCTGAAAGGAAACCCCATAGCCATTAGAAATCACTTCCATTTCCTATTTCCGCCAACCTCTATTTAACCACTAATCTACTACCTGTCTCTGTGGATTTACCCATTCTGGATATGTCATGTAAGCTGAATCATGTAAACATGTGCTTTTGTGCCTAGGTTCTTTTATTTAGCATAATGTTCTCAAGGTTCATCTATGTCACAGCATCTATCAGTACTGCATTCCTTTGCATGGATGAATAAATATTCCATTGTACAGATATACTGTATTTTGTTTATTTATTCATCTAATGATAGACATTTGGATTTTTTTCTAATTTTGGCTTTTTTTGTGTGTGTGAGTAGCACTGCTATGACATTCATGTACAAGTTTTTGTTTGAATGTCTATTTTCAATTCTTTTAGGTATACACCTAGGAGAGAATTGTTGGACCACATGGTAATTGTATGTTTAACTTATTAAGGAACCACCAAACTGTGTTTCTCAAGGGCTAACCAATTTTACATGAGTGTTCATTTTTATAATTATTATTAAATAACATGAATGGCCAATGCAGGAATACACAATTACAGCTGGCTTCACCATAATGTCCAGGTTCAGGTCACTGGGCATCTCCTCAGACAGAAACTAAAACAGCTCCTCCACTCACCCCCAGGCATTTTTAGGGTACTACCTGTTTTATTCTCTTCTCAGCACTTTCAGATTTTCTGACATTATTTATTTATTCATTTATTTGTTAACTGCCTACCTCTCCTTTCTAGAATGTAAGCTTCATGAGAGCAGGATTCTTCTTGTCTTGCTCACCACTATATCCCCCAGTGCCTAAGCAGTACCAGGCACAAAGTAGGCATTTCTTTAGTGGATAAATAGCTGAACAGTGCTCAGTGCTAAAAAGAATTCCTGTAAGACAGAGGAAGAGCCAGACTCAGTACCTATTCATTTTCTTTCTTCATAAAGAAAAAACAACTCTGGATGGCAACTCTGGATGGCAACTAGCCCAAAGAAGAGAAAGGAATATGGCCCCAAAGGCCACTCAATTAATGACATCACTGACCAACGAGAAACTGCTTAGATTTCAGTTGTGCCCCTAAGGCTCTGCCTTTCTCTGTGGCACAGGCAGACTGTCAACACTGCAGCCGATTGTGTTTGTTTCTAAGGTAAAGACAAAGAAGCTTGCTGGAGGTCCTTAGGGTAAGTTTGCTTCAGGCTTTGATTTGGATTTGTTCTGTTCTGTTTATCAAATAGAAACCTCCAAGTACTTACTTTAAGGTCAAAGCAAAAAGTCAAGTTACTTTACAGGATCCTTCCAAGTGTTCCTGTTCTTACCCATGCTTGGATTTTTTCACAATCATTAGATTTCTGTTATCTGAATGACAGCAAGAAGAACGAAGAGAAAATGTTTGAGTCGAGCTCGAGGCCTTCCAAAGCACTAACTCTTCAAAGAGATGAAGATGCCATGGCTCAGAGAGGGTAAATGCCTTACTCAAATCACAGAGCTCACTGGCCAGCAAAACGTCAGCTCCATGGGAGCAGAGGCCTAGCCCTTACGGTCATTGTTGTTTCAGAACAAACCAAAACCAGTGCCTGTGGTGTCCTCAGTAGATGTTCTCACAGTTCCACAGGAGATCCACATTAACAAGCTTTCAAAGGTACAGAACAAATAAATATATTTTCCCACGCTCTGAGGTACCACCCGAATGTAAGGGTTGGTAATACACACCTTTAAGTCACATGAGATGTAACCTACAGGGAATTCAACAGTCAAAGCCCATGGGTTTGTGGGTACAGAAATGGTCGTCTATGGGAGGAAGCAAACACAGGCCTGATCAGGGGCTTGGGTGGAATCAGTTCACCTGTCACATCAGTGACAAAGCTACCTCCATGGCAATTCAGAGTTTGAAGACCTACTGACCATTGTTGCTGGACATTGGCTTATTTAGTCCTTTCTTCTATTTACCTTTGCTGTTTCTCAGCTAAAAGAACAAACAAACAAAAAACAACAACAAAAAACCATTATAGGTAGCTGACCTAGGACATTTTGAAACCAGAGTGGATTTTTAAAAATTTTTGTTTTGAGTGTAGGGTGTGTGTGTGTGTGTGTGTGTGTGTGTGTGTGTGTATGCATACGCACTCATATTTTCTTCAACAAGTCATCTGAAAAGTCAGAAGTTTTCAACATCTTGCTCCTTGGCCTACTTGTGTTTAGAAAATTCCATTTTTAACAATGAGGATATTAGTCCAAATAATGGGCTGTTAAGGCTTTTCCCACAGGAGCTACTAATTAATTTTACTGGGACTTAATAAGGGTCAGCCTAATGTTGATATCTAGGGCATTTTTAAAATCATTATGCTGCTACCTTGATTTTTAAAATACTGTTTCCCTCTCTTTCTGATCTGGTGGGGAAGGGGAGAAAAAGAAAAGGATGATAGGAGGCTTCATTTTCCCTCCCTTGCGTTACTTCCATGACCAGGACCAAGAATGAACAGTATAAATGGGGCTTCCTGCTTTCTGGCATGTGGAGCTGTCATTATTGACATCAATAGACTTGACCAGAGCCTCTGTTTTCTCTTTTCTGGGCTATTCTGAGAAATGTAGCTACAGATGTCATGTTTGACTAAGGATAACCTGACCTGAGATCACTCTGAATTCCAGGCAAAACTAAATCAAGGGTGCCTCTGCATCCCTGTTCCTGATCCTGTTTTTGTATGTCTCTCAGCATCACCACAAGCTCCCATAATGAGCTTCTTCAAATGTGAAAGCCAGGGCCAGGCAATGGGGATAATCAAGATAATCAAGATGGAGTAGTTGCCTCTCAGGAGTTTATAATTTTGAGATAGAGGAAAGTTTAAAATACGTTAAGTTCAAGATAGAGAATGTGTGATGTTAAATCTTATAAGAGAGTTGGCAGGACCTTACCACAAAGGTTCAACTTGAAATTCTAAGCAAACATGTTGCCATGTAGCATGTTTAGAGGGAGGCCTGCTGAAGAAACAAGGAAAGAATGGCGGTGCTATCATTTTCTCAGCGATCAGGCTGAGGTGGAATGTATACAGGCTTTCATTTTCTATGGATCAACAGCAATAAGCCAGCTCATTTCCAAGCACTGAGGTTTTAAACAATAGCAAGCTTGCAATTGTTTAAAACTGTTTGCTGAGAGGGTTTAAAGGAGCCTTACAGATGGTCTGGCTTTCATAAAAGGATTCCTTGTCCTTCTTGAAAACATTTCGTTTGCAGGTAAAGTTGAGTTACAATGAACAACAAGGACAGCACCAAGGAAAAAAATAAATTTATATCATAGAAAGGGCAAGCAGGCAAATGAAACCCTTCTCCCTCCTTTGTCAGAATGATGAGGATAATTGGGAGGGGTTTATACAGTGATTGTGTGCACTTAACACTATGTCCAGTTTAGTTTCATATGTCAACTGTATCTATCGCTGTCACTGTTACCATTTCCATGGCTGTCCAATCTGTTGGCTTCCTTGGGCCACAGGAAGAACTGTCTTGGGCCACACACAAAATAAATCACTAACACTACTGATAGCTGATGAGCTAAAAAAAAAAATTGCAAAAACTCTTATAATGTTTTAAGAAACTTTACAAATTTGTGTTGGGCCACATTCAAAGCCATCCTGGGCTACATGCAGCCCATAGGTCGTGGGTTGGACAAGCTCTAACCTAGATTTGGCCCTGACTCCTTGGACCCTACAAGATAGGCTCAGTAGGGTAACCTAGAGCTTTGGAATGGTTACCAGTGCAGTTCACAAGAGCAATTCTAATAGCACAGGGTCCCACCAAGTATAATAGAACCAGCTCAGAGAGCCTGCATCTGCAGACAAAACCTGAAGGCCTGGGAATCTGACTATCTCCTTGGGGATTTTATTCCTATTTCACTGTCATAGTATTAACCCCCTATGGACGCAGCTTCCAATACAGAACTCCCTTTTAAGCTACTTGTTTTAAGAGTGGCTGAGATAGATACCATCTGCTCAGGGGATTTCCTTTAAGTTGTTAAAATCTCCCTTTTCTCAGTTAGAATTTAAGATTTAAAATGGAATAACCCCTGGATTAGGGGACAAACTGAATAAAATTCAACCTAAGATTCACATGCCAGTTTTCTAGGAGACTTTCTATGCGCTAGGCTTTGGAAGCAAAGTAAAGGCTGGAAAGAGAAGACAGGAAAAAACAAAGGGAAGAAAACAGTGAGGAGGAGAGAGAAGAGAAAAAGGAGAAACCAGAGACAGACCTAGACACAAACTATGAGGTCACGTGGGCACTTACAGTCACAGTGAGGAATTAGATCTATAAAGGAAAGAAAAAATATTAATGGTTAGGGAAAAGGGAGTTGGCAAAAGCAGCTATCACTTGCCCACTAAAATTAAGAGTGCCTCCACATTTTTGTGTATTAGAAAATGCCCTCTTCATTCTCAAGACACTGTTTTTGCCTTTATGCCAGAAAAAAAAAAGAAATGCCACAATCATCTAAATCTATGATGACTAGGAACGTGAATGGCTCTCCCTAGAACTGTGAAGTGCACAACCTACTGAGCACGTCCTGGCTGTGCACACCTCATAACAACTAGGCTCCTAAATTTCTACTCATTCAAGACCATGAAACTAAAATATCTGGATGAACAGCTTCAGGAAATGGCAAACCATAAAATGAGATAATCCTAATTCCAGGGCTGGCTTCATGGACATGCAAGCTGTGTATTCACAGAGTCCCCCTTTAGAAGGGCTCCACACCTGGTTTAATGATCTTCTGTCACTACCTTAAATTTCTTAACCACTTTTTAACAAGGGGCCCCACGTTTCCTTTTTTACTAGGTCCTGCAAATTATGGAGTTGATCCTCCTGAATTTCAAGATGAATTTTCTCTCATTGGGTCTATCCCCAAGAAAAAAATCTAATAAAAATACCATAACACTTATTTTAAAGAGCTGAACAGGAAGCACAGAAATAGGAGACAAAGAACAATTTAATAATGGTTAATCACCGATAAATAAAGAGAAACACTTTTTTCATTTCCTGGAAAAGGCCTAAGTTCAGCAGGTATTTGGGATATGTTTCAGATTCACTATTTGTCCTTGACTGAAAGGCATAATGTACGAGGTCACATTTTGTATAAACCAGTTCACTCCTCTTAGAATGAAAAAAATCAAAAACAAAAGAAAAAAGAAAAAAAGGTCAAACCAACTTCTTAGGGAACAGGAGGATACAGTTTAAGAAAAAAACTAAAGCAGTTTACCCTATTTTTTCAATGATACCAAAAGGATCCTTTGACACTTCTTGACAAAGACATGACGATACTGTTAAATCTAGAAGAACAAATGGTCTTTGCTGAGAAAACTTCCAAATAGAGGTCTTGATGATGGGCTTTTACAAAGAGCACATGCCCACTGCTATGAACCTTGATCTCCCTTACATGTAAAAACATAAAATTTAACTGTAAAGAAAATATAATATTCTAAAAATGTCTTAAGATGTTTATCTCTGTTCTGGAACTTTGGAACTCAGATAGTTTTTTCTGGAGCATTTGCCCTTTTGAATGAGTGGTTTCTCCAAGTAAAGCCAAGAAAAAGAAGACAAAGAATATCATCTGATGCAAGGATTACACAGAATCATGAATGTACCTGGGGCTTAAGCTGTATTCCCAGGGAAAAGGAAGTAAATCCAGCCTTTTTTTGTTTTTTTTTTAACCATGAGCCTAACGTCTTGAGCCACTGATTTCTCCAGCTCAGGCATTGTCTGTAGGCTTTTTTTTTTTCTTTGTTTCCTTTTTGGTTTTGTTCTTATTTTTCTATAGCTAACAACTATGAACCACACATACCCAACAGGGGCACAAAAGCACTGTAGTGAGTAAACAGACACTGCTCCGGGTTCACAAATCACATCCTTATTCAGTAGTGCCTTCCTTTGCCTACTGGTCTCTTTGACTTTCCAGACTTCCCTGCCCCTACTTAAAAATAAGTTCCCATATCTCTTCTGAAATTCAACATCTGTTCCTGCATGCTGCCCATTTTCTTTCCAGCAGATCCTTGAATATACTTAGCAGCATCATTAAAAATCTTGCCTGATAATTTCAAAATTGGGCCACATTTGTGTCTATTTCTATTGATTATTTCCTCTCTTGGACAAGAGTCACAATCACTTGCTTTTTCATATGCCTGATCACTTATTTTGTGCTGAATATTTTGTGTCAAAGAGACAGAGACTGAGTTAATGATATCTGTCCACAAAAAAAGGCCTTACCCCTTCTTTGTAAGGTCACTGTTGAAGAAAAGGGGGAACTGAGTCATCTAATGTACAGATGATCTGGGTCTGTAATTTACTATAGCCGTAGTTAGACTCTATTCACCACTAGCTTCAGTATCTTAAGGATAGGATCAGGATTCTCTTTTAGCAAGACTTGAGATCTAAGCACTCACAAGATTCCAGAGATCTTCCTGTGCTTTATAGCCAAACAATCAGTTTTCGAAACTGAGAGATATCTCTCTCAGCTGTGAAGTTGAGCCACAATCTTTGTGGGTCATTAAGAATTTCTCTTCATTTTCCATGAAGATCTCCTGGCTTTCTGTACCTCTGGAGATTGCTCTCAGCCCTGCTTTTGAAGGTCCTAAACCTTTGATGGTGACTACAGGATGCTCTGGAGTGTCATGACAGGATTTCTCTCAGCTCTCCTGCCCAGACCCCAGCCAGCCTTCATCAGGACACTGTCTTACTATGGGGAAAGGCCACATGTGCCTTAAGGAAAAATTCTATCAGTTCTTCTGCCTTACTGTCAGTCTTCTGCCTACCACACCTCTACACTTTGATAAAGGCCTACAAGAGACAGGCAGGGTAGTGCAGGCTTGCTCTGTGCCTGCGACATCTTGGCATTCTAAGCAATCGTGCCAGCCAACATGCAGCCATTCAAAGTTAGTGAAAAGGCAAGCTAGTTTCTTTTCACCCTGCCTGTGACAGATTCTTCCTCTTCCTACCACTCTTCCTGAGTTTCTTCTGTCCTAGGAAACGCTTGTCATTTTCTGAAATTTAATTTATTTATTATATTTTTTGAGTCCTTGGCTCTCTTACTGGTTTAAAAACATTTATAATTGTTTTTCTTATGCTCATCATCAGAACAAGTGTGAAGGTCCCTCACAATTTTCTGCATTTGAACCAGAACCCTACTCCTACTCTTAAGGCCATGTTGAATTCTGGATGCATCCTTCCTCCTGGAAACTAAGGCTCCTGGCCAGCCTAGCCAACTCTTTTGGACCCATTTACCAGTCCCTGTAACTCAGACATATTACCACAAGATGTTTCAGCCAAGCTCCTGGTTTGAAAATTCCAACCTACCCTGAACCTCTCACTTGATGCAATTTTCACAGCACACTTCATTCTGCTCTCAGTTCTCCAAGACCAACTGCCTATGCTCTGTCTCTCACTTCTGTCTTCACTTCCACTTTCCAATTTAACCACTGTCTTTTAAACCACAAACTAGGTTCCTGAATCTCCTCCCAGCCAACATGTTTCTTATCACCTTGAGTGATGGTCCCTCTCAATTGGATCTAATGCTTGATGACTTCCACTTGGGCGTGCTCCCACCCAGATCACCAATATGAGGCAATCAGATAGTACTCCCTTTCTCCTCCCTAAATCAACAAACCTCTGCCTCAAAAGTCTCAACCCTGCTCACAGGTACACTATTCTTGTGCTCTATCCCACTCCTACAGATTTTCTAGACGCAGAGCCCGCCTGCTAGTCCCTACTTTCTGGATTATTTCTTGCATACTTCAGAAGCAGTTTATACCCCCAATCTTCTGGTTCAGCTAAACTTGCACACCACCTTCCATTTGTCTGCTTTATAATGGCTGCTGCAGAGTTGTTAACATTACATGGCAACATAAGAGAAAAAAAATAGGAGGACTTTCCATTCTAGACTTGGAACTTAATATAAATAGCTACAGAATGGTTTAGTTGGACATTTGTAAAGACTGAACTACACAGAGCATAGATTAACATAGTTTAATGTAAAAATGAGATGCCAACAATTCTCTTTAAGGTCTCATGTGTGCATGACAGTCCAGTAAAATATTGTAATTATCAAAATCATCATGAAGGTCAACATCTTGAAACATTTCTAGAAAAAAAAGGCAACATGCTATTCTTTCTATAAGCTTATACTGTGTATATTCTGTGAAGAATTATTCTAGAATGCCATAAGTGAGAAATAAGTGAGAACTTTTTGTTCTGCTCCAGATCAGGGTATCTGGAGACAACTTCCTTTGCCTGGGAAAGCTGAGCTTCTTTAAAATTAGATGGCAATATAGGATACCGGTGGTAGAGAGGGCAATAGGTGTCTTGGCTCTCGCAGTCTTCAATTCATTTGCTCTGAGGTTTTGAGCTGTCACAGCACTTCTCCCTGACATGATTTCACCACCACAATATGGAGGCTGAATTACTTCCTTGTCTACCCATACTCTAAGTAGCCAGGTTGCGAAAGTTCTCTGCACAAGACTGTGCATTCTTTGACCAAAAGGAGCTCAACAAATGCAGTCACATTAAAACGATACATTGCCCTTGTGGAGAGAAAGGAAAGGCAGTTCAAATGAAAAGCTTTATGATATTATCTAAGGTGTTCATTGAGAATTTCTTGCTAATTTCCTCATATTAAAATTATTGCTGGGAATGGGAGAAAAGTGGAAGAGAAAAAATGGTTTCCAAATTTTCTTTGCTTCTGTGCCAGTTCCTGCCACATAGAGTGCCTAGTTTTCACATACAAAACATCCAAGGCAGAGGTGGAATAAACACTGGCTTAGAATTAAGACTTGGGGCTCTAGTATTAACTATATCACTTATTTGTCATGTGACTTCAGTTAAGCCACTTATCTTTTCTGAACCTCAGTTTCATACCTATAAAATGGGGTGATAATAACTCTTCTACATACCCCCATCATTGCTGTGAATAATTTAGATAGCAGATGTAAGAATACAATGCAAACAGTAAGTAAGGTGTAGAAGTGACACAAATTATTACTGCTGTTTTGTTGACTAAGCACTTGGAAAAACTCATTTTCATTACTTGATTCCTTATCTCACCAGTTTAACATAAAACTGAGTTCAATTTATGCAAAGAACAACACACAAAGGAAAAATTCTGAGCCAACACCATTTTAGGTCGATATAGAGATGCGATTTGTACACTTCACAATATTCCCTGGAAAAATAATGCATGAGACTTGCCCCTTCTTACTTCTTACTTGTACTTCTATTTCATTCCCCACTGTGGAGTTATAACTCTTATAAAACATATAATATGATGGATAACTCAGACAGTGTGAAAGAAACTTATAGAGATATGTAACAAATTATACTGCAAGGCGTAGGGATGTATTTGGCCTGTTGGTTCAGGAAAGCACAATATTATTGAAAACCAAATCCTACCATTACAAATGGTTTATTCCAGGAATGAACGATGATTAAACATCTGTAAATCTACACATGTAATTCAGTACATTAACAGAATCAGAAATTCAACCAGATGACTGTCTCACTACAGGTTAAAAAAGCTCTTGGTAAGATGCAATTTCAACTTATGATTTAAAAAAAAAGAATTCTAAAAGTGATGTTGTATTGGAATCATAGTAACTAAAATCAGAAACAAGACAAGCAATGTTTGTTATCACCTGACCACTAAGAATTCAATCATGTATCAATGGTCTTAAATAAGGCTATTAAATGAGAAAACAAATGACATGTAAATATTAGAAAAGAATACCTAGAAAATCTAGGAAAATAAATTGAAAAGAAATATTAAGGCAAATAAGAAAGTTCAATATGTTGATGAGATACACGGTCATCACAGAAAAATAACTTTTTTATACACAGCCAACCAATTAAAAAGTGGAGGTATTCAGTGTGTGTGTGTGTGTGTGTGTGTGTGTGTGTGTGTGTGTCCAATATCTAATAAGCCCAATGATAATCAAAGTGAAATGTATAGGTGAAAAAAATGATAAAACTGTACTGTAGGATATAAAGGAAGACATGAACAAACAAGGAAAATATGAGATTCACTATTTACCTATCTATTGAATGCAATTGTAATCTAAATCACCAGACTTTTTAATGAAACTTATTAAGCTGATTCTGAGGTCCATTAAAAGTATAAAGGAAATCTGTAAGATCAACAAGATTTTGAAAAAGACCAATAATGAAAGGTAACATGGTGTCCAGATGTCAAAACATATTTTAAAAAGCTGTAAGACATTTTTTGAAAATTCTAAAATGTAGACTCAATAATTGTCAAACCACTGAAGCAAGAGAAGCAAGTAATAGGATAAGGCCAAAATTCGAGTATAGTTTATGCTAAAAGGAGCATCTTCTTTCAATAGGAAAGTATAAACTTTATTTAATGATACCCCCAAAACTGATATTTACTGAAGAAAAAAACCAGATTTATACCTTGTACTACACATAGAAATGAATTCTACAAAGAATAGAGAAACAAAACTGAGGAGAACAATTATAAAAGTATCGGAATAAAACACCTGAGATTTTTTTTTAATGTTGGGGTAAAGAAGAATTTCTTAAATAAGATAAAAACCTACAAATCATAGAAGTGATTAAAGGGTGTTACTATCAAAAACTTTAAGCTTTTACACAGCAAAACACAGAAATATTACATAAAACTTATATATCAGTTCAAGGTTTTCTTTGACTGTCATATTTTCTGCACTACTAATTTTTATTTAAAAAATAAATTATAATACCAGTTATACAAGCTCCAAATTCCCATTTAGTTCATTACCTTCCTATCAATACTCAATTCTCAACCTTCTGCTCAGAAAAGAGGTACAAAATTAACCAAAGTCAGAGAGAAAACTATGTTAACTTCCATGGGTTTCAAACTCTGAAACTGAAGCTATAATTTAGAAGGAAAAACATATATGGCAAGAGGGCCTGTAGACATGTTAAGTGGGTCCCAGTGTCCTGGTGTAAATGGCTTCTAAACCTCCAGGGAACTGTGAGTATTTGCAGATGTGACTGGTAAACCATTATCCATTGTTTGGGAGCAAAGCAGAGACTCGTGAAGATCAAAAGTAGCAGTGTTCCTACAGTTCTAGAAAAGGAAAAAAAAGCATGATTCTGGAAATTACAAAAGGGCAATGAATAATCTCATTCCCATCAATTATGTAGAGCTGGTTACTTCTTCTTCTGCAGGCCTGGATTTCTGTTCCTTCCTAGAAGTCCCCGAGTCTGTGGCATTTGCAAACCAGTCCTTCCTAGGGCAAAAGCACCTCCTAGTCCATCTCGGGTTTTCCCTGTCTCAGAGCCATTCCTCCACAGAACTCAGCTGGACCACTGGCATAGCCCAGACAGAAAAAGGACCATCAGGAGATACTGAGCAAAGCCTAAGTCAAGGACAAGTGAAATGGCGTATTTTTTAAGTACTATAATATTTGTTTTATTTTTACATGATACACAAAGCCCTTCATATTTTATTTTACTTCTTTTGATCTTTTCATACCAATACTACATAACAGCCAAAGTGAGAAATTTTGTCATTTTTCAAAATCTAATATCAAATTTGTTTTATACAAATTCCCAATTCTTCCGTCTTAATGTATTAACGAAAATAAATGTCATGCTCTATCATTAGACAAACAGGCTTACTAAAATAGAACTCTCTGTATTAACCTTATAAAGTTCCTACAGCCCAGAAAAAAATGAGGGAGTAAAATCCAAATGTTTCTAAATCCATAAATCAGTATGATGTTAATTAACTAAACTGACAGGCATGAAATATTCCAGGTGAAGAGGTCTGTTGAAGATGCTGGAGTTTGGCTGCACTGCATGTATAGATGACACTCATACAAATTAAACAGCTAAAGCATACAGTATATTTTTAGCCCTGAGATGGCACCACATAGTACTTAAATTCAATTAAGTCCGGCATAGGATACACAGACTAAGATTAGACTTCTTAATATAAGGTGAAGACAAGTATCTAATAGGTAAACAGATTTGTGGCACATTTTAAAATATGTTTCTGGTATACAAGTATGTGTATATATCAGGCCTGGGCAGACTTTTTAAGGCCAAGGGCTACTTCTAATTTTCTCCAAGTGTCCCAGTCCACCTCTAGCTAGTAATATTTATTTTTGCTTGTTCAAGTACATACCAGCTGCCTCAATTGTGAAAAGCAGATGCTAGCCTCTAGCGACTGTACACGTGCGTGCGAAAAATGTGTTTCTTTCACATTCAGCTGCTTCGCCACTAGGCCCTGGCTGATGTGGCATCCACTATAACACTTTTTTCTTAATTCAGATGGTCACCCCAAAACTGCCTGGCAGTCCACCAGTGAACTGCAATCAACATCTTGCCCTGTGCTAATATATGTGTGTGTGTGTGTGTGTGTGTGTGTGTGTGTGCGTGCGCGTGCGTGTGTGTATATGTGTATGTGTGTATGCGCGTGCATGTGTGTGTATACACACACACACACACACACACACACACACACACTTATGCTTCCTTTCATAATCTCATTTAAATGATCCAAAGAATATTTCAAAAAGCAGGGGAGACACATCTTTTAAGAAATTGGGAAGGGTAACACCCATACACCAGAAATTTCAAGGCATTTCTATTTAATAAAAGAGCAAATGGTACTTGGCCGTAGGGAAGGCTGACCTTACATGCAAGGCTCTGGCACAGTGTGGAAGAGGCCCCAATAAAAGCTCATTAACACCTGTTATTGTGGGGCAGTTGGGAACCTATGAATCCCAGCAGGGTTTCTAGAAGCATCTAGGCAGGGAGGCCCCCGGTTGGGAAACACTGTGGCATGCATACTCCCAGTTTGTCCTTGATGTTGATGCCTGCACCATTTGCGGAGCAGGAGCACTGCCCCAGCCATCCCTTGGTTGTCAATAAGAATGAAAAATAAACTCAGCACAAAGCTGAAGATCCTTGCCACTAATGCTATGGCTCCAGCCCTCTCGCTGCTATTCTGGGCTAAAGGATTTCTGACCAAGTAATACAGAACAATACTAAAATTATTCCCGCCTTCTTTCATCTGAGCCTTAGAAAGCCTGACTGTGCCAGTTATCCACTTACTAACTGTTAATTCTAAAACCTGTCTTGCATTGCTTTGTAATACTAGAGCTAGACCCTGCAAACATTTATCTTTTGTCAGCTGGTGCAGTAGTAGACTTTGTTGGAAGGTCACTGCAAGGCAGAGTGGAAGGAGGGGCTTCTCTTCCTAGCTCTTGCGTGCTTTCCTTCTTGCTTCTATTGCATTGCTGCAGCTCCATGTGTGAGGCCCAGTGGTACTTATCTTTCAGTGGGTTTCTCTAGTATCCACTGGCACCATGGTGGGTGACTTCCTGCTCAACAGCTATGACTAGCTAGCACTCTAGCAGGGGCTTCATGTGAAATAGGATCTAGTTGACCAGCACCCCAGTGAACTTGTCCACCACAGTTAGCTACAGATGGACCCTTTCCAATGAGGTCTAATTCTCAGCCTTTGTTGGACAAGAGAAGATTCCTCCCCTAAATTCTTAGTTCCTTCCTTGCACAGCTTCCCTCAGTCCTAGGGGAAGTAATTGCTCCTTGCATTTGCCATTCATATGTTCCTTAGAATCCTCTTTTATCCCTTTTGGTACCTAACACCTTTGATTGATTAATACTTAACAGCAGGCATATCCAACCTGCGGCCCAGGATGGCTTTGAATGCAGCCCAACACAAATTCTTAAAACATTGTGAGATTTTTTTGCAACCTTTTGTTTAGCTTATCAGCTGTCCTTAGTGTTAGTGTATTTTATGTGTGGTTCAAGACAGTTCTTCCAATGTGATCCAGGGAAGCCAAAAGGTTAGAGGTTGGATACCCCTGCTTTATACTAAATTGTCCCTCTTCAAATTACTGGTGAGGTTTGTCTCCTGACTGCACCCTGCCTGGTGCACTGTCTCAACACTTCATTTTGCATAAACAGAGGAGCTCCTTTATAGGAGTGAACAAAAAGAGAAAGAACATAGAACACCAGAAAAGATGTTGTAATAAATGCTGTAAGAAGATGTCGAAAGAGGAAAATAGCTACAAAGGAAGAATTCTTATGAAATAATTTTACTTCAAGAACCAGGAGAATGTTTTTGAGAATTTCCAATTTGTCTTTTCAACAAGCTTCAAGTAGATGCTTTACATATAAAACTAAAATAAAAGGAAACTCTCATGAAGTATAAACTTCTGAGGATGGTATAGGGACGAAATATAGGCTTGCCAAATTTAAAACCACAATTAGGTTAGGAATCGCAGATAGGATTTGAGGAGAGAAAAAAATTAATAATGTCTCATTCCAAGGAAAAAACTCCATAAGCATCAAAACAAGAAACAAAAACTTGCTAACAACAACAACAACAAAACACAAGAACAACAAAAAAACAGATTGATCCCAGACTTCTCCACATTAATAATTAGAAATAAAATGAAACAACAACCACTGAGCTTTGAAAGAAAAAGATTACAATACAATTGTTCAATATCCGGTGGAGTCATCGTTCTTGGGTAAAGATAACAGAAAAAAATCCTTGAAGTTTAAGAAGTCAGAAAGCATTATGCTATATATTCTTTCTGAAAAGAGTTAGGAGTATCTAAAAACTGCCAACTGGTAGAGAAATTAAAAGCTCCAATATAGAGAAGTATTAATATGAGAGGGCTGGTACTAAGTATGAGTTCATAAAATAAATGTTCTCATTAAAATTGAATGTCATTTATAGATTGTAAAAATTAAGGCAAATGCTTAAAATTGTTTTTGAATTAAAAATGCAAAATGTAATAATTACAATAATCTTTAAAGCATCATAATAATCTAATTCTAAAGTTCTAGTGCAGGGAGGTTGTTGACAGAAGCTATATTTTTTATCTTACACCAGTGGAGAATCAACAGAGTATTCCATTCACATTCACAATTTTGATAACTGGACAAAAAGTATACTATTTAATTACAAAATTAATCTTAACCTAAAAAAAAAAATGTAACTTCCAAATCACAAAAGGGGACAGGGGCAAAGAAACACTATGTATACAAAGAAAAAAGACTAACATGATTGCCAAAAAAATGTTAAGCTTCTGAGTTGTGAATTTATTATTTTTCCCCTTTATATTTTTTTATATTTTCCAATTTGTTTATAATAACCAAGCATAGTCTGTAAAATAATAAATACTACAGAAAATCTTGGCACTCAAAGGGCAAAAATTCCAGAGGAGACATTTCTGTCTTTAAATGCAAAGTTAAGTCAGTCTACATGTTCCTACAACTGCCTCCGTTTGACCGTAGAGGAGACGGACTAGTCATATGGCGAGAGGATCAAGAGTGCTGTCAAGAGAGTTTTCTCTTTCTGGACTACAGGTTTTTGGGGGTTTGGTTTGGTTTTATTTTGTTTCTCTGTATGCCAGTGTGTATATTTTTGTGTGTGTGTGTTCAATATGTCTATTTAACTTCTCAATGCAGACTTGACCAATAAATCCAAGTCTGATCTTTAATTAAAGAATATACGAAAAATAAGGGATTTAGAAATTATCTACAATCCAACTCCCTTGTCTCTCTCATGGAGAAGTAAGGCCCAGAAAAGTTAAGTGGCGTGTTCACATCCAGATAATAGAGTTAGTTCCAATAAATGTCGGGATTAGCAGAAATACTATAAAACTCAAAGTTTTATGAAGCCTTGAGGGCCTTGGATAAGGCTCAGTAAAACTGCCCTGTTGAATATGTAGGAAGTTGCTGAGCAGAGATTTCTAAGATACCAGGCAGCGCTAAAACTTTATGATTGGGGGATTAATTGGCTACCCTCTCTTCCAGAGTTTGAGACTTGCAGGTTGCTCCTCTGGGTCTCCTTAAGCCTCTGGGCCTAAAACCATTGGAGAGGCTGCCCAGCTAGTAGCTAAGCTTTTGGATCAGTTCCTTAGCCATTCCAAACCCCAGGCTCATAAACTTCCCAGCTGCTATCCCCAGGAGAGAGCAAGATTAGAGGTAAAATATTTACATATAAAACTCATTAATAGATTTAAATGTACATGGGCCCCCAGCATACTCAAGGTCCTGTCTCTGAATCTGTAGCAGCCCACAGTGGCTTTCACATGATGTAAAAACCTAACATTTCTTTTTAACTTATCTGTTAAATACTAGCTATGTTTTCCCCAGAACATCAAAATGTTATTTTTCAACTACATTCCTACCTCCACATTGAGTATCTTGAAATCAAAGGGTGTGTGGAGGGGTGCTTTTTGGTCTAAAGTGCATACTTAGGGGGAAATTAAGCCATTAAATTTAGTCAAGAGCCTTTTACAGCAGTTTTGCTATTTTACCAAAGCTCTTTTTATGAAAGATTTGGGAACCATTCTGAAAGACCACGGTGGATTTTAAAAGAAAATTAACCCTAAGGACGCTCTGCCTTCTCCAGCTTGAAGTGTAATTCTGAAAATTCCATTTGGGAGGGGAAGCCTATGGGTGACAAGAAGAGAAGCTCTGGACATGATATAGCTGTCAGAGACATTAGCGTTGGATCCAGGCAGAGTCCTGGGAATATAATGGTATCAAGGCACTTAGGCAGCCATTTCATCCATAAACCATTTGGTCCAGCCTGCGTTTACCTGTAATCAAGATACTTGAATGATTCTGTCTTTGACTGAAAACGTCACATATATGCACACACACACACACACACACACACACACACACAGCAACATAGTATATATTTATAAAAGCCCCCCTTTATCCACAGTTTCACTTTCTGCATTTTCAGTGACGTGCGGTCAACTGTGGTCTGAAAATATTAACTACAAAATTCCAGAAATAAACAATTCATATATTTTAAATTGCATGCCTTTCTAGTAATGTGATGAAATCTTGCATCATCTCATTCCATCCTTTCGTCCAGCACATGTCTGCTATACTTACAGTACAATAAGATGTTTTGAGAAGGAGAGACCACATTCATATAGCTTTTATTACAGTATATTGTTATAATTGTTCTATTTTATTATTACTGTTGTTAATCTCTTACTATGCTAATTTATAAATTAAACTTTATCTTAGTATGTATAGGAAAAAACATAGTATATGTAGGGTTTGGTCTTATCAGCTATTTCAGGCATCCACTGGGGGGGTCTTAGAATGAATGTATCCCCCATGGATAAAGGGGACCACGGTGTATATACAATTTACATATTGGATCTTAATCCTGTTCTCACTAACTCTGCTCCAGTTGAGATTTCTTTTTTTTTGGACGTGGGTAGTTCCCTGGCTGGGAATCGAACCCAAGCCACAGCGCTGACAGTGCCGACAGCGCCAGCGCCAAAGCCTTAAGCCACTACACCACCAGGGAACTCCCTTGAGTTGAAATTTCATAGTTGAGACAGCTTTGTAGAAAAGTGCTTTAGATTCCTCAGTTAGCAAACTCCTTCCTTGTAAGAAGGTGCCATACAGATCCATTTTATGCTGAATTCCTCCCACTTGGGCATAATGATTTAATTTGCACCAAGGGAGAATAATGAGCAAACTGACAAACAGAACTATTTCCTGGGAAATTTTGTTTCTTAAATAAGATCTCTCAGATATCTCAGACCATGTCCCTAGATAAACTACTATCTCTCTAAATCCTCTAAAAACATTCCAAAGGAGGTGGCAGGTGGTAGTGGTGGTGGGGGTGTGTGTGTGTGAGTGTGTGTGTGTGTGTGTGTGTGTGTAAATGCTATAAAATTCTCTCACACACGCAGGTTAATACTCTGCTCCAAATATTCAAATCCTTATACTCCAAAGCAAGTAATTAGCAGTCAAACATTTTAAAAATTAAGAAATCAATTAATTAATCTGGTGCCAGTGAGTCTCCAATTATTTATAAGGATGCTTGTTAAAGTTCTTTTATCAGCCCGCCAGAGAACCCCTGCTAGGATGGAAAAGAGCTTCACAGCACAGTAGCAAGATTAACCACTACCCGCCCCACTCCCCTCTCTCCTGCCTGCTTTATGTATCTACTTTATCACTCAAAGATATGCACATGTACACTCACAGGAAACACTATCTTTGTCATTATTTTTTCCTTTCACCCCTGAGATCATTTTTTATTCCTTTAAAACTGGTTTATGATGCTTTGACCAATATTATGCAAAGAGATCTATAAGGCCTTTCAATTTCAAAGCATGCTAATACGCCAAAAGCTCCCACTCAGGAATTAGGAATTGTCACAATTCATTCCTTGAATTTAAATAAGGAGACAATGCATCATTGGGAGGCATGGGCTTCAAATGCTAAGAATAAATTTCAAAGGTACAATGTGATAGGAATTATTTACAGCAGATTTCTGTTACGTAACCACTGGGCCAATGTGAATAAGAAAATAAGGTCCCAAGTCAAAATCTTGCAGCAGGTTTTCTCTTTCTTTATTTTTTTAAGGTACAGAGGAACCCCTTAAAAATCCAGAATGATCCTATGGAAATTGAAAGCAGTATCAGTTAACTGTCTCTAAGCCAACTAGCTTTGCCAATGGAATTTGCTGAAGTTGGATTCCAATCAGGGTTTGAACTGAGTTATTCTTAATTCATCCATGATCTTGAAGCCTCCATCAACGTTTGCTTTTATATCTTGGATCTCATATTTTGACTTTAAAAAAAATACCAACTGTTAAAAAACAGATTACTATGCAAAAGTTTAAGTGACAGCTGCCAATATTGTTACTTTTAAGAGATCTTACAGTAGTAACATCTACATATCTGTTCCTAAAACTGCTAGAACCAAAGGAAAAAGGATAAAATTCAGTGTTCCCTTTGCCATACTCCTTGGAACCCACAATGCCTAATTTGGCATTTTTATTATTTGAGAGAAAAATTACTAAGGTGGTTTTGTAATTTTAAAGTACTTTCCTAATTTATCTTTTTTTAAAGCCACCCTGAGAGTTTCATAAAGTCACAAGAACTCATCCATCACAAAGCAGGAAATAATGCAACATCAAGAAACAACATCCCAAGAGGAAAAGCAATAGGTAGCATATACTTGCCATGGTGACATCCTTTTGGCCAGACACTTAAGTCAACAGCTCTGTGCGACATAAAGGATGGAGCTCGATATATATCCATCTATTACACGAGGTCATCTCAGATGCTATAGAAAGCCAGGCAAAGCTGTTCAGTAATGCCTTCTCTAGTCAATGCCCTCATCCTTATGTCCAGTTCCAAGCCCTCTCAGTGGTTCTTTCCTCCATGGACTACACTCAAGCTATTTCTCTTCTCTTAGAGTTCATCTTGAGAATAATATGTAGGCTTGACCATTTTCTGAAAGTGAGCTCATACACAACTCAAATCTCGCAAAGATGGGCCCTATGTGGTATTCACAATCATTGCAAGGTTTGGACTATTGTGAAAAGGGCCAAGCTTGAAGACCTTAGTTGACAAGTGCACAAGGACCAGCATACAATGTCCCAACAACATGATGAGTGGTACAGTGTAATGGGGGAGGGGCATCCACTCTTCCATGACAATGGAGTCAGAGTGTCTTCAATCCATCAATAACATTAGGGTAATAATGGGTTAATGTGGCAAGGGAAGGGAAGTTTTCTATAAAACTTCCAGGGATATTTTAAATAGCCATTATTGAGCTATCAAAATTTAGTTCTTATGTATGAAATGTATTCATTGTAAATAAAACATGACATTTTTCCTCTTTACAATTTACTGAAAAGTTTAGCCAAGCATGAACTTTTTTTTTGACATCCTGCTTATTACGGAGATTTCTGCACATGACAGAGAACTGGCTTTCTAAACAGGACTGTGCTTTTCTGTTGTTATATTATTGTGCTGTGATTGTTTAGTTTCTTTCTTCTCTAAAAGCAGAGAAAATTCAAAAAGAGAACCTTGTGAT
This sequence comes from Lyroderma lyra, assembly GCA_004026885.1. Classification (NCBI taxonomy): domain Eukaryota; kingdom Metazoa; phylum Chordata; class Mammalia; order Chiroptera; family Megadermatidae; genus Lyroderma; species Lyroderma lyra. Next base: position 61,492 of record PVJL010000315.1, on the reverse strand, counting down.
ATACATAAGCAGCCTAGCAAAGCCACACTTACGGCTTTATAGTTTACATACAGGCCTAAATAGAACTGAAAAGCCCAAATTAGTAGTAAAATAACTCTTAAATAAAAGCATATGTTTTAGCCATAAAGCTTGATGTGTGTATTTATGATACATTTTTGCTTAGGTATATTGCTTTTTTAAAAACACTGTCCCTTTAAGTAGGTATCTCATTTTTAAATAGCTGCCAATCTCACATCAAAAACCAGCTTTATAACCTTGAAACCACTAAATTTGTGTTGCACACCTGTTACTCTAATACCATGATTTGACTTTTATAGGATGGTGTAGACAGATACATTTGTCTGTAATGATTTCCAAGAATGATCACTGTAGTTGGGCTTGCATAAGATCATTCAGGTAACATTCGTCTGAGTACAAGATGCTTAAAGCAATGGTTCTCAAACCTCAGCATGCACCCAAATCACCTGGGGATTTGTCACACTTTCCTGTCTCACCTCACAAGTTTCTATTTCAAAAGATCTTGGATGGTTCCTGGAATTTTAATAAGCACCCAGGTCATACTAAAGCATGCATGGGCTAATATACTTTGGGATTCACTTACAAAAGAAGCATACATCTCCACTCCCAGGCTTAAAGAGCTGATGATACACAGACTATCAGGGTGACATGACAATGAGCAAAGATTCAGCATGCTCCCTCACCCCTGACCAGGTAAAGGGCACCATAGCATAGTGACTGAATGTAAATCCTGGAGACAGATCGCCTGGGTTCAAACTCTCACTCCACCAATGATGTAATTTCCCTCTGCCTTACTTTCTTAATGTGTGGTAAGGCAATAATAACGAGCATCTACCTTACAGAATTATTGAGAAGTTTAACTAAACTAAAACATGCACAGTATATAGAATAGTACCTGAGGTATAGAAGTGCCCAGTGACTGATCTGTGTATATCTGACGTGTATACGTACACAAACCCTTGCTTAAAACACAGAACACAAAATAGTTATTGGCAAAGCAACTGGCAGAATCCCACTACACAAACTGAGAATCAAGGTGCAGGTTTCCAGTTTCATTCACTTAAATTTACATAGGAGCGTGCTCCCATTATCTCTCCCAACTCTCTGGCATTTTTGTGTCTCCATTTCCCTTCCAGCTAGCTGGTTCCTCCCTCCTCCCCAACTCAGAGGGTTAAAGAGTCTTGCTAATTTACTGCTGAGTTATCCCCAGGCTGGAGATGGTCAATATCCTGAACCACAAGTCTCCAAAGAAGGAGGGTCATTTCAATTTGGGTCCCCAAACCATGCTTTGGTTTCAGGTTGAAACCAAAGTCCCCCCTAAGACATAACTTGGCATCCTCATCACCTGGGCTTTGCCACAGAAATTCCAGAAATTTAATTCTCTTTTCTGAATAATTGTTTAAGCCTTTTGTGGCTCATGTACCTCTAAACACACTCATCTACTCCTCCTGATCATGTTTTCTAGAGGGCTGGTGCCAAACCCCACAACCTGGAGAGATTTGACCACATTTCTAACCTTGTTTTCCATCTCTCTTCAGTTGTCCATCTCTCCACTCATTATCTTGTCACATTATGGAGGTTCTATCTAATTGGATTTATTCTCTTATGGCTCCATACTTTATCATTTGATCTCTTTTCACATCATTGGAGATGTTTTCCCCGTTCCAATGATTTGGAACCGCCATCACCTTGAAGAGCCACATTTGGTGTCTCACTCCTGTACCAAGACCTCTTCTTAGATGACATTAGTTTAAATCGTCAGCACAGGACAAAGTTATCAATACATTTCAGTCACCTGGTCTCAGCCACCTGTGTCACCTACAAAGCAACCATGATCTTGGTAAACTAGATTGTGCCTCCATTTTGTCATTAGGCATTTTCAAGGAACCACAGAATTCTAGAGTTCCAGCCAATCTGAGGATCATCTACTGTAATCTTCTCAATTTTCTGGATATAGAAACTTCTCGTTTAAAAAAATTTTGTCTAAGAGACTTGTTCAAAGCTAGATAGTCAAGGGGCAGCATATAGTTTCCTAACTTGGCTCCAACAATCTTTCCACCAATGCAATTTCACAATGAAGATATAAAAGGCATATTCATTAAATAAGTAGTCGGCACACAATGAAAAGGATGACAAATACATTATTAGATGACAGAACTGAGCTTTTAAAAAGCTGAGATGAGCTGACATGATGGAAATAAACTAAATAAAAGAGATTTAATAGGGATTAAAATATAGTCCTATATATAGGTTTTAAAATTAGATTTTAGGATGTTCACAGAAGCATTAGTCATAATAGCCCCAAACTGGAAACAACCAAAATGCCCATCAACAGTGTATTGATAGACAAATTGTGATATATTCATACAAATGCAATACTAATAAGCAATAGAAAGGAATGAACTACTTAAACATGCAACAACACATGAATTTCAAGATTATATGCACGAAAAAAGCTAGGAACAAATTGTACATAGTGGATGATTCTATTTATATAAAATTCTAAGAAAGGCAAATCAAATCTACAGTAACAGAAAGCAAAGAAGTGATTACCTCAGCTCAGAGCTGGCAGAGGGATTGGCTGCAAAGTGACACAAGGGTACCATGTGTGGAGCGCTGGAAATATTCTACATATTGACTGAAGTGGTGGTTTCACAGGTGTATGATTTAGTCAAATTTCATGAAACTTTATACTTAAAATGAGTATATTCTACTGAATGTAAATTAAAACCCAATAAAGTTGATTCAAAATACACCTTTAACCTGTAGAGAGTGGGGAAATCTTGATTAATAGATTCCATCTACTACGCCATAAGAATTATGATCACATGTGAAAAAAATATATTGAATTTTAAATAATTATAAGCTTACCACAGAGCACCAAGGTGACATTATTGCAAAAATAAATAAATAAATAAATAAATAAATAAATGCAATCTTAGGCTATCTTAATAGAACTGTATTTTTCAGATTAAGGGAAATTGTAATACCATTATACTATGTATTTGTCAAAACATATCTATAGTGTTATGCTCCACACTGAGCACCAAATTAATTTTTGTCTCATTATAATAAGAAATATATTTTAATTGAAAATATGTTTAAAATACAAATAAATAGAAAAAAATTAAAATTGTTCATTATATCTCTGCCTCAAAATCACCAATCACATGTTGGGCATTCAGTACACATCTTTCTAATCTTTTTATTTTAAATGTGGATGTATGTATGTAATACAAAAATGTAATGATACTTTGTATACTATTTCATAATCTACCATTTTTACCTAAAAATATTATGTGACTTTCTTTTCCTACTGTTAAATTTACTTCTTCATAATACCTTCTGAGTACTCCACAATATAACCAATCACCTATTCTTGAACATTTATGGGTTTTCCTAGCTTTTTAAAAACAAATATCAGCAACTTTAAAATTAATACCTTTATAGCTAAATTTTTGTGCTGTACATGAAAAAATCATAAGGAGAAGAACTGCTAAGACAAAAAGTATGAATATCCTTAAGGTTTTCAATAGGTACTGACAAATTGAGAACTATATTTAAGAGACACTGACAAACTGGAAGGTGTCCTAAGGATGACAACCAAAATGTCTGTGTAACACGTCCTTGAGGCAAGATAAAGGGACTGGGTGTATTTGGCCTAGATAAAAGAAAACTTAGGAAGGAAAGATAAATTCCCTCCAAAAGGAAAACAGGTTTTATTTTCTTGCCTGCTGCTTTGTTTCTTATTTAAAGCTGATTCAACAATACACCAGGATACCTAGGGAAGTGTTGCTTATGAAGTGATTCCATCTCAGCTTCAAAACCACCCTCCTGTGCTGTGCTTTGGGATCTAGGTAGGGCTGGGAATCTGCAACAACATTGTCCTTTGCCGGACAGTTCCACGAAGTTCCAAGAAGTTAGCCTCTACCTACATTGCTCAAGGAAAACTGTAGGAGGGAGAAAGGGCTGGTTCTTTCTATGTTCTTCTGTTCTTGTTAGCATCACCCCAAAATAGTCCTTCATCTAGGCAGGAGCAATTGATTCCAGTTTGTGGTTCTCCCAGCACTCCCCAGATCCCTCCTCATCCGCATGGACTTCCCTCCTTGGAGATTTGGTTCTCAGCTCCACAGGACCCTTCTCTGAGACTGTAAGTTTCAATAATTCCAATCTCTTCCCTTCGTTCCCATTTCAAGGGGTGACAGATGTTTCCAGCAGATACTCTCTCCCCCTTTTTACCTTTTCATTTTTCCAATACCGTGTTTGGAATTATTAAGAATAAGAGCTCTCTCTATAGAATTCTCTCTGTTAAAATGACTGGTATGATTCTGGTCTCTTCAGAGAGCTGGGTAAATTGAGAAGGAATTACCTCAGGTCTAGGATATTGTAAAGAAAGTTCCTGGACTGAGAGAAACTTACGCCTGATCAGTGGTCTTAAAATTATTCTTATCAATGGAATCTATCTTGCAAATATAATCTCATGCCAGACTCAGTATGTAAAGCATATACGTACAAGCAGAGGTGCTCTGGTTGCAATAGAGGTATGGAACATGCTGCCCCTACTTGTATGGCCCCACTCCACCAACAGTTTCCACAGAGCCCTGCTCCCAGCCGCCCCACACTATCCCATGGAGCCCTTGGGTTCAGTAGAGCCCAGTCTGGCAACCATTGATGTAGACAATTTGAGTTCCCTTCTAAATCTTATGATTCTAAACTTGCAATTCTTCTTGCACAGCCCCAGGGTTCTCTGGAGAGCTTTATGGCCCCAATAATAGCACAAACAGAACCAAAGATCCTTGCCACAGGTTTCCTGGTAAACACCTAGCTGTTCCATCAACAGCCCCATCTTTTGACCATAAAAGGAAACCAAGAGATCCTTTTTAGCTAGTCTGAGATAAGAAACAACCACTATTATGATGCTACCATTTCCACTGTTAAGGACAGGTCAGCGTTTTTCATTATAATCCCCCTTATTGGGGGGCGGGGGGTTCTAATATGACTTTTAAAAAAATCTGCTGTAGCTTAAAGTTTGGCATGAAAGCTCTTGGCCCCAGGCTGTACTTTCATGGAAGCTACTAAGAATGTTTTTAGCTACTTTAGATCTCAGAGAAGGCATTTAACGTCCTAACTGAGAGGAATCTGCTTTGAAATGCCCCCATTCCCACATTTGCCCCCCCCCCCAATAAACGATTAAGCTTCCTTTATTTAAAAAAATTCCAGGCCATTTGCTGAAAACATAACCTCCCTTCTTTATCATATTGTTAAATTGAACCAAATCTTTGTAATACCTGAACTCTTCAAATGTAAAACAGCTTAATGCAAACAAGACAGTTCATATTAAAAGTGGTTTCCCTGTACCTTGCTCCACTATAGTTTGGTTTAAGCTTGTCTTTACCTTCTTTGATCCCCTGAAATAGGGTCATATTGCCTTTGGAACAAATTACAAACATTTAAATTTTGCATAGATGATACTTACAACTTACAAATGCTTTTTTTTGTTATATCTTTTCAACAACTGTCAACAAAAGTAGTAAGTGGTAGGTACTGGAATTATTCTCTCTTCACAGAAGAAAAGACTGAAGCCCAGAGAGTCTGACTTGCTTAAAATCCTGGTAAAAGCCAGACTAGGAAAAAGACTGCCTGGATGCCTGCCCTGTACTTGCTCTGAAAGGTATGCTGTCTTCCTACATTCCTACAGTTTCTGCAAATCATAGTGAAGGAAATTTAAAAAGGAGGGCACACAGTCCTGAAACTTCTACAAACCTGAAACAACTTGTTCCACTGATGGGATTTTCTCACTGGTTCTCCAGGAAAGTTCTTCCAATCAGCAGAGGTCTGGACAATTTCAAAGTCCTCACCCTGTTCCTCTGCCTTTGGGACACAGTTTAAGTCACAATCAGGGAAATGCCTTTATCCCTAAGCATGTCCTCAGTGTTGGAGGGCTATGGGTTGAGGCAGAAAAACCTGGACTGTAATCTTAGCTTTACCATTCAAAACCAGGAGGATCAGCCAGCTGCCACTTCCACTTCTGCCATTGAAAGACAAATAAAAACAAATGAACAAACAAACAAAAACACTACCTCAAAAAGTTACTGCGATCATTAAAAGTACCTAACACAAGAAAGAAATTAAATGATAAACAAATACTACCCTCCAAAAAAAAAAAAAAAAAAGAAAATAAGAAAAAAAATAAGTAGGTATTGGACAAAGAAGACACTATGAATACTCTCCCAAAAGATGGAAAACAGGCACAGTCATTTAAGAAGATTACAAACAATGATGCATTTGAAAATGCTGTTTCGTAAAAATGTTTGTGCAGAAATCTGCCTGCTTGTAAGACCTAAGGTCCCTGATTGTACTGGAACACTATGAAATCTGGCCTCATGATATAGCTGGAGGCTGGATACCATGATTCTAAAACCATCCTCTCTTCCAATTCCAAGACACCACACCTGTTAGTTTGCCCCTCTATTTTTCCACAGTCTTGCATTCACAAGCATTTCTTGAGCATCCACCATATCTCAGGTGTTGCGTTAAGCCCTGAGATGCAAAAACAAGTAGAAGCTTAGACTAGAGGCATTTGAATCACATACACTGTTTAAGAGGGCTCCAAATATGAACTAATCAAGATAAATAAAATTTTAATGCAAAATTTTCAGTAATCAACAACACACACAAAAAGTCCACTATAAACAAAGCCCACTATCACAATTTTAAATAAAAACAAGATAATAAACAATGCTATGCTGAGCCATACTGGAGCTGAGGCAAAAGAAAAAATTAGTAATACTAATTCTGTTCTATTTCAAATTTTGATTTTTGACCATTGTAGATATTTTGTATTAATATTGATTACTTCAAATCTTGCATTAAAACATTATCTTGATTAATGAGCTTTTTGATACCCCTGAGATCTCTGACTCTAACCTTGGCACGGAAGAGGATGCTGAAACCTGATATCCCAAAGAGTTACAATGGAAGAAAGGCACTCAAGCTATGTTACGGATATGGAGTTCGAAAGAAAAAGTAAGGGGGCAAATAGCACAAGGCTGGTCAGTAGCAATACCTAAAAACAGGTCTTCTGTTGGATCGTCTTTATGCTACGTCATACAATCATCATAACTCTCTCACTTCTTAAGAAAACAGGATTGGAGATGATTTGTTTGCCATCCACAGTCCTTTTACACTTACAGCTCCATAGGAAACCAGATTTCCACATGCAGGGTTTCCACAATGCCAGACATTTTTCAGACTTGCCTGGCTAGCTATTGGTCACAGTAGAGTCTGCTCCAGGAATTACTAGCCACCATGGATCGCTAAGCTGTCCTTGGTTCACACAGAGCGTCACATTCAATGCAGGCCAAGCACTTAAATTCCAACATGTCACTGAGGATTACCATGTTATGTTGGAATATAACTGTCAGCTACAACTGATAGAAAAATGACCCACTTGATTTCTTTTCAAAATATTTGTAACCATCTAGTTCTTCTCTCCCAGGCTTCCACATCCTGTTCTCACCACATTCAACCCTGTCTCCTCTTGCACATACTTACCACCTCTGATGGCAAAGGCTATCAGCTGTTTGGTAAATCAGACTACATTTCCCAGCTTCCTTTGCACCTACATTTGGCCAGGTACCTGACTGAGTTCTAGCCAATGGGATGTGAACAGAAGAGACTTACCCATTTTCAGACCTACCATGTGTCTGGGTCCCTGGATGAACATCGGGAAAGCCCTCAACTACTTGGAAATAAACTTTGATTGGAAATAAATAAAATAAGCTCTTGAGATTTGGGGGTCTATTATAGCAACTAGCCTAATATGACTAATATTACTTTCCCACTTACACTATAAAATCTTCCCTGGCAGGCTCTGTATCTAATGCATCTCTGTATTCTCAACAGTGTGTTGCAATAATAGGTGTGAAATATAATTCTACAGTAAATTAGCCACATCTATTTCCCTCTTGAAGCTATTATAAATAAGCATCTCCACCACCATTACCAATGAATGATGAATGATAAACTGCTCTCCATTTCTTTATATTCTCAAACTTAAAAATGAAGGCAAAAATATTCCCAGAAACCTCTGTTAATTATGATCGCTAAGCAGAATAATTCATGCTTCTTAAATTATATACTTCAAGTCATTGAATCAGCTAATAATCTAAATACAAACAAACATCCAAAGACAGAGGATGGAGTCAGAATGGGAACCCCGGACACATACTAGAGTTTTCCTCTGGAAAGATGTCTGATACTCTATAGTGTTTAGCACATGTTCTTGCTCTGTGCCTATCGCAGTTGACATCTTGTCAAAACCAAGGAAAATAACTACATTCCCGAATAAGAGTGTCATGCAGGCAACAATGTAAACGTGGTGATGCTTATCAGCACTGATTTACTAACATCTTACTGTATATAACCATGTGTGGTAGGAGAAAAACTTACACGTTCTTACCAAGGTTTAGGCATTAAAAACAAAATCTGTCGTGATTCCAATTCAAAAGAAGATAAAACAAGAGAAAAGCAACTAAAACAAAAAGCTGTGTATCTTCTTTGAAACAAACTTTTAAAGAAATCTAACTCCTAAAATTTCAACTTCATTTGACATGGGGTGGACAAGATATAAGACATTTTGCTCAGGTCTTGAGTGAGAAGAAAAACAACCTAGTTTAAGAGATTACTAAGCTAACACCTCAGCAAGCCACAAGCATGCTACTCATTTATTAAACAAAACTGAAATCTTCTGACAGTCCATAATCATACGCTGAGAACTCTGATGAATAACTCTGCATCAGAAGGATTCACAGAACTTTGATCAGTGTCCCAAGACTCAGTGGGTCAACATGAACCTTGAAATTTGATTAACATCACCCATTCCCATCGAGCATTCTAAAAACACTGTTTTGTAGTTCTCTACTCTTCACTTGGTTATTTTGAGAATATAATGTTGTCAAATATCCTAAAATAATTATTAAAAAATGTTAGTATTCACTTCTGAAACAGACAAGATGGAGTTTATATAATTTCCCATACATATTTCTCTAAACCTTTTTGTTCCTAGGCCAGTAGTCATAAAATAGTCAAGTTTTAGGTCTCAATTATATACTATAGTAGGCAGGTAAGTGGCTATAATTTAGTACCTCTGCAAATGAGCAGATTTTTAGAAAAGCTGGGTTTGAGGTGGTGATGTGTTTAAAATGAGTAATCCACACATCCTTTTCTCCATCCTCCTTGGTTTTAAGATATATGAAACAGGGAATAGAAATTTTATTTAATCGAAGCTAAATCATCTGGAAAAGAAACAGAAGCTATGCCTGTGGTTTCATCAATAATTTGGTTCAGGGTGTGTGTGTGTGTGGGGGGGGTATGTTTGTGTGTATGTAGAATGAAAATAAAAACACAATTTTCCCATGGTTCCTCTTTATAGGGTGAGAGCAGGAATGGTGAAGGTGAAAACACAAAATACATGCCTCTACTCCCCATGATGAGGTCAAGGCAGACATCACTAATCAATGCCCCACTCTTTTCACCTGAGCCTCACAGTCTATAATCCCTCTCCCAGCCCTCTAAGTAGCTCTTGCCAGACAAATGGAATAGAAATCTAATTTCCTGCCCTGAATTTGTCCTATTATTAACAAATGTTTGAAATGGTCAAGACATTAGAGTTAGGTTGTTCATCCCATTGTACAGGTAAAAGAAAAAGAAATGGAGACATGGATTGACTTTTCAAAGGTCACACAGCCAATCCTCAGGAATTTTTCAATTGAAATCTTTGGATTATTTTTATATTCTTCCTTAGTATTATTTATACCACTGAAGATGTGCACAATAAGATTTAAGAGTAAAGGGGTTTGAGAAAAACATTTCAGGCATGTTTTATACACCAAGTCAACGTACAGGGAAAGCTATAAAATCACTCTCTACTTGGAAATGTAGGCAAAATGATCAGTAACACTTACCATATACCTTTGCCTTATGTTCCATTTGCTCACAATTTTTTATAGTACTTGCTTCTTTATGCCAGAATAAAAGGCAATACATGCAGAAATTATCTGTAGAGAAAGAGACGGTCTCTGTTTGACCATTCTGGGTTCCCTGTCACTTACACCAGGGTCACATCTGATTTTCCACCTCTCTCTGCAGAGTCAGATGGAATCACTCATGGCTTGGTTATCATTCAGAGTCTGGGGCCAGTTTTTAAGAACAAAATACAGTGACTTTTCCAGGTCCAGTTTAATAAAACTTATTCTGTGTTTTTTGGCTCAGTAGCGTTAAAAAGACAACAAAGAGTCCTCTGGGAAAAGAGAAAACAACTATGAAACCCTCAAAACTTCTGATTTATCCTCTTTCCCAGCTTAGACAGTGGAGTGATTCGATACCAAAAATGTGTAATATCCTCTCCCCACCCACATCTCTCTCTGTCTCTCTGTCTCTCTCTCTCTCTCTCTCTCACACACACACACACACACACACACACAATTCTCAAACTTCTGTTAAACAGAGAGGGGCCCTGAAATAGCCTTTATTTTGAGGTTCTCTAAATGTGAAGAACCCTTGGTAGAGATGTATGTGCAAGGATTGGAAAAAATAATGGCAAACCGCTAATGCTATAAGCCAAAAGCCTCCAGCAAGTTCTCAGCGATGGAGAAGGAACAGCCACGGGGAAGGACTTCACACAAGGAGACAGGAGGAGCAGCTGGGGAGGAGGTGGAAGTGGGTGACAGAAACATGGAGCCAGAAACAGAGCTGTGAGGAAGAAGGGGGAAAAAAGGCTGAGCAGCGAAGGCTGGTGGTTAAAATAACTCATGGTAACAGAGTGTTCTTTGTTACCACACACTGCTCTTTGTTATCACACATTACAGAAAGTTATAAACAACAGAAGCATGCCGTACACTAAAGCTGCGCTTCAAGCTCCAGGCTCTGCTGACCTAACAAACTCCCTGGCTTCCCCCTCATGGAGACAGATGCTGTTTCCAGAACACCACGTCAGGACTGTGGCCACTAATCTGTACATCTCAATTTACGCACAGGGACCTTCTATAATATCTGGCACCATGCTCTTTTCAAAGACACTTTCTACATGCACACTGATGCAGGTCAGAGAGATGCAGACAGGGCCCATCTGTGACGAAAAGTGACTATCAAATTTTATAAGCAAAAGGATGGGAAATTGTGGGGGGGTTAAAAAGCACAGAGAAAACGATCTCATTTGGGTTTATGCATAAAATTAGATATTCAACAGAAACAGCAGAACAGTTTGCCTGTGGACAGACATGTCCCAGGCTCACTGCCAGGAACGGATGCCTCATAGTGGCTCTGCTGAACCTTCACACTCTCTCTGCCTTGACCAACATCTCTCACACTCTATACAGCCAACTCTCTCTCCTCCAGCTCCCTTGTTTGCCCTCGCATTTACCAGCCATGCTGGGCAAAATGCACCGAGAGGAAGAGGCGGTACAGCCAGCCCTCCTTCTTTCCACGATGCCCACTTCATAGCAAGTTCATCTCCTCTCCCTTCAAGGCCCTCTGCGTTTCTTTCCTTGCCAAGTAAGTCAGATTCTCCCACAGAAGTTAGCACTGACTTTTTAACTGCCAAAGCTCTCTCTCAATCTTCACTCCACCTGCCTTCTCAGTAGCAGTGATCAGACACTAAGGAACACTTGCTCCCTGCTCGAATTCCAACCACGGTGCTATTCTAGACCTTTTCTCATTCTGCCTTTACAATCATTAATCACTTTGCTCCCATCACGGGTAATTTTATATTCACTCACTACATAAATGTTTATGTTTTCTCAGGGTTCCCTTTTCTTCTCATTTCTTACTCTGTATCCTGAGAATGCTGTTTCTCACTACAACGGTGGACAAAGACTGTCTAACTCATCCATGAATGCCCCTCAGCAGGTGCACACACCCTGTGACAGGAGTATGCCTGGCACATTGCTATCATCAGAGCCTGTTATTTCTCCTTCTGTAATACCTCTCCGATCTCTTTTCTCTTCATTTCCACTGCAAGTTTCTCATTTCATCCTGTCCAGGGGATAGCCAGTTATAATCCTAACTGATCCCCACACTTAGACTTTCTCTCCTGCCCACTTCGTCCTTCAGAGAGCCACAAAAAATGTCCTTCTAAAGACAGATGTGCCTCATATCCCTACCATACTTATACTCCTTCAACCAGTTCTCTTCACTATGACACAGGATGCTGTCCAAACTTCACCAGATTAAAAATTCAATGTCCCTGACAATCTGGCCTCAACCTCCAGACATATCTACCACTACACATTTCCTACAGTCTGAATTTATTGATATATTTAACAGTTATTTTCAGTCTTCTATTCTTTGAACATATGGTTCTTCTGGCCTAGGATTTACTTGCCTCTACCTCAGTTTAGTGAATCCGAATCCCCAAGGATCATGACCTCTATGAAACGGCCCCAGCCCTGCCCTAGGACAATGAGTCATTCGTTCCCTTCTGTGAGTCACCAGAACACTTACCCCACATCTCTATTATATTATTGAGCATATTACATTCCAAGTTATACCATAATGTGTATCATACTGTGAACTCTCAGAGGTCAGAACCTTAGTCTTGCTATTCCCAGCACCTAACAGAGGACATAGCACATCTGTGGAATGCTTATTGCACTGGGTTGAATTCAATGAAATTTTTAAAAAGATCTTCCAGAAACAAATCTTTAGCAATTAATCAGACACAAGAAATTGTGAAAACTCTGTGTCTCTTGAAAGGAAAGATTACAGAATGTGTTAAGCAATAGATTTATTTTCCATTATATATTCTTTTGTAGCTTTCTTTAGCTTTACCATATATGTATACTATTTTTCAACATAATCTGAGGAGGCACCACACTATGTGCCTGGCCCTGTATAGAGTGGGTATTACTAACCAAAGAAATTCATTAACTCAGATACCTCTGAGTAGATTATTCTTTTTCTCCCCTCAACTCCCACAGAACTGTGTCATTACTCAGTTGTAGCATTTTTCAGTCTACCTGATAATGGAATGATTTATATAAGTGACCTCCATGCTGGATCATGAGTCCTTAGAAGGCAGGGATTCCCCACTCCCCACCCCCACAGCTTCTATAAGCTTCTAGCATATTGTCATTCAACTTATAATTGTTTAATTGAGTTGGACTAACCCTGAAAATATGGCAAAGTTTCAAATGAAAAATAAAAAAGCAATAATTGTACTTGTTTGCAGCTTAACCCATGTTAAGTGGAAGCAAGAAAGAGAAAACGTAAAATATTGCTAATAAGTAATAGCAATAAGTATTAGATTTCCTATGGTCACACTGAGTGCACAGGTAGAATAGCTGTAAAAATGTATGAATTATTTTTTCATCTTTTATTTAGGACATGGATAAACATGTATTATTCCTTTTCCACTTATGTTGGCAAAACCTGTATTTTACTTTCAAGTGAGAACCTTGAATATATGCATAGCTAAAACTGTATAAAATCACTACCGAGTGATGATGAAAAATGTTTTGAGATGAAATAGAAAAAGGAAAATGGATTCTGAAATGGTATACTTACAGACAAAATAGGAAAACAATCAGCAGTTTCCAAACAGATCTAACACCTAACTCCACTGGTGAAAGTACCCTAACTAAACCCTTTAATGCCTGGGAAACAACTTGAAAACCTCCTGCTATGAAAAAGACAAAGTACAGGATATGGATTCTCTTCTCATAAAGCTAAAAGATATTGGCAATCACATCAAAAGTCAGAAAAAAGTGGGAGAGTCAAGATAAAAAAGAACAAAAACGGGATTCATATATGTCAGAAAAATATTAGCTGAGCACCTAATATATAAATATGCTCATAAGGAAGTATTTTTTCCTCCCTCCCTTTCTTCTCTCCTCCGCTACACACAGAATTGTTCTCTGTGGCCTCTGGACACATTTAGAGATTTATCCATTCCTGCTTACCCCATTTACTATTGTCCGTTTAGTATTATGGTTAGTTACAACCATGTGATCATCCCAATAAACTTAAGATCTGTTGCAGATAGAATCCACATCTTATTCACTAATGAACTCTTAATACATTTGCCACAACAGAACACAGCTGACTGGCTAGGCAATGTTCGTCAGGGCATGTAGATCTATCTGAATTTGTCCTCTACCTCCATACACCCTACAAGAATTCTACTTCTCAAAGGGAGAAGGAATAAAGGAGACAGAGGAAGAGAGGTTATTACCACATTAGATAAGTTCTTTTTATCAGAGCACTTGCAACAATTTCATTTATTGACTTGCCTCCTTTTGGAAGTAAATACTATTCGATTTTATCTACCTTTGCAGTCCCATAGCCTAACCCAACCTTTGGTATAAAACATATGCTTAATATATAATTATTTGGTGAATCAATGAATTAATTAAAAGGGAGAGGCGATAAGAAAAAAACATTATCACTTAATTACTACCCACTGAAATGAGAGATGAATGACAATCAACAGGAGCACAATCCTCCAGTACTGTTCCCATCCTAAGTGTGTCCTAAAATTATCTGATAATGTGTCTGTCCCTGAAGCCAAATTTGAAAGGATAGTGTAAGTTAAAGTTCATAAACAATTGAACTTTAAGAACTTTTAAGAAATGAGAATTATCTTCTCATTTCTTAAAACTGGCTACTCACCGTTTTATATTGAATTGACTTCAATAAATATTTACTGAGCACCAGCTCTACAGAAGGTGTGCTTCTGATGCCAGGGAGGAGGGAGGTAGCACCTTACCCTCCCCTCAAGGATCTTATAGTCTCATGTCCTAGTCCTTGTAAATTGCAGTGCCTTTTACTATGATACCAAAAAAAAAAAAAAAAAAAAAAAAAAAAAAAGATAAAATTTCATAATATGTATAAAGTTTCATGTTACAAAACCATGGCCAAAGTGGATACACTAATACTCCTCTTCAAAAAGCCCAACTACTTCACAGCCAAATCCCACACAGCAGCCTGCCAACCCAAAGAGCCTCACCCCAAAGGGCCTGTCCTCATTCCTCAGGAAGAAAATGGAATAGACAGCTCTTCCGATGGAGTTACCAACGACTTAATTTTGACAGAAACATCTATATCCATGTTCTCATGTTAAAACAAAGTTGGTGGAAAGGCTCTATTCCCCCTGAAGTTCCTTTAAATAAAACGTAAAGGTTTGCCTTACTTTTGTTATGGACTAGCCCCAAATGTTTTGCTCTGGGCTAGTTTGTCATGTTTCTTAATAACCCATAAATCCATGTCTGTCACAATTATAGTGTGACAGTTTAAGCTCAAGTTCTATGGGAATGCATCCCTCCATTATATAAAGGGGACAAGTATCATCTATGAAATAACTCAATTTAATCCATTTATCTCAAAAATGAAAATACCTGGAAAGCCTAACCTTGAATAGTGGACAATTATATTTTCCCTTCACAAAGTTTTAAGAAAAAACAAATATACATATATCTGTGTATGTTTGTATGAATATACATATTTATTTATATATGTCATATTAAAGATAATACAAAACTATATTTACATACATGCTTTAAAAATACAAGCAACATATGAACTAAGGGCAAATGAAAACAGATTACTATTTCAAAATTATTGGAGAATTACTGAGGAAGAATATTGCCAAAATATAAAATATTAAAAACATAAAAAATTAAATTCTCGGATGTCTTAACTAATGATGTAGTGAAGAGGGAAAAACTACACTTATAAGTGCTGTAAAAGAGGAGTATTATTTCTCTTTATTCAAAGTGGTAACTCCTTCTCTGTTCCATTTTCTTGGCATAGGGTGTTACATCCTAGACCTTTGTTCTCTGCTCAGCCCCTTCTGCCCTGTGTCAGTGGGTGTTGTCTTGTCAGGGCTCTTAGGGAGTTTCAGAGGTATGTTCTTCAATTCTATCCCACCTACATCAAAAGGCTTGTCCCAGAAATATGTATTAGGCATAGCTGTGGTACAGATGACTTGCCCTGCTTCACCCCTTCTGAAAGGACTAGCAAGCGCCCCCATCATCTTCCAGAAAACACTAGGTTTCTTAGTGCTAGCTTTTTGCTTATAACCCCCAACAGATCCAAAACAGTGGTCTTGGCTTAATCAGTATTTTATTCAAGTTTAAGAAAACCCCTTGAATTCATTCATCTTGAGGATCTGAAGCTGACTCACACTTGAAAACAAAACAAAACAAAATAAAAAAAGACTTGATTACAGTTTCTGTGGCGTGTCACACAAGAATTTGTATTTTAACCTCATTTGAGACTGAAAAAACAAGAATTTCCAGGCAGAATCAGATGAGAGAGGGTTAAGGAAAGAAGGAGAAACCCAAGTTTCCAAGTCTAATGAACTCACATTGCTGCCTGACACACCCAGGCCACCTACTGCAGACATGGAATCCCAACCAGAGGTACGCAGAGTGGCATTAAGGCTAAGGACATTGGAATGAAATGGGTTAACTCTTAGATTATGGCTTGGCCACATGGTAGCCATCATGGCAGCTGTGTTCCTCAGACCCTTCATCCTACCTCCCCATAAGGCATGTGAAGTGGGGGGCATGGTACCAGGCACACAACATGCTTGGCTGGTATTATTCCTATTACTGCTATAGATGGGGATCCCACCAGTACTACCGCCAGCATGCTAGTCACTACATTGTGTGTTCTGTGAAGACAAGTTTCATGCACAATGGCCAGAACTACAGGCTTTAGAGTTTGACTTCAAATGCCAGCTTGGCCAACTGTTAACTTAGGTAAGTTCCTTGAACAATTTATTTAATCTTTTGTGTTTTAGATTCCACATACTTAAAAGGGATGATAATATCCATAGAATTGTCATGAGTAAAGTTAATACATGTAAAATGTTTGCAAGAGTTGTACACAGTAAGCATTTTCCCACTTATCTTTAGTTTCTGAAATTTAAAAATGTATTATTAATAATAAGCATTAAGATCACTTAATATAAGTTATGGACTTGATTAAGCTACACACCCACACCCACGTATGTATGTTATGTATATATGTAGGTCTGTATGTATACATGTATGTATATTTAACAATTCTCATTTATAGACGAAAAACTGAGACACAGAGTATGTAAGTAACATGTTCAGTGGCAGAGTCATGATTTAAACTCAGGCCTTCTGGTTCCAGAGTCCATGCTCTTAATCACTATGCTATGCTGCCTGAAAAAATATTAAAACAATGAATGAATGTTCCTGCTGGAAAAATACTGAAAAGAGACAGTCACCCTGACCCTACTGTTTTCACTGAGCATGAACAGCTTTTGCGAAGTGCGTAGGAAGGGAGGACAAAGGCACGTGGCGGTCCGGGGAGGACCAATTTGGTGTTTCCTGTGCAGGTCTGGCAGGGGCCGAAGCTGGGACACCAGAGTGGCCTAGAGAAACACAAAGAAACTCTGGGTTTTGGCTCTGACTCCAAAATCACTTAGTTTTTAGTACATTCTAAATTGACAAGGAACAAATACTTATTATGGGCTTGGCCTCCTATGGTGCCATGAGGAAATATAAATAATTTGTAAGTAATCTAAAGACTGGATATTAGTCTTGAGGAAGCATCCAGAAGACCAAGGCATCTGTAGCTCACTTCCTAACCCACAGTGAGCATGACCTGCACATCTAACTTTTCTAGATTGCAGCAGATATGCTGGACCTGGTGTTGTCAAACACTTTTCATTGGAATTTTAGGCCATTTGAGGTCAAAGACAAATTCATTGGTCACAAGAGGACAAGTTGACTAGAAGTCCTTATCGAGTTCTCAGTTCTTTGAGGCCTCACCTCCTAAAATCCCATTCCAAAAACCTAAAAATTTTAGGTCAACCATGTAATGAATCAATACTTTGCTACTGATTAATTCTTGAGAGTGGTTCCTTGCTTTTTTTTATTGTCTTTGAATTCAGTATCATGCAAATGTCTCAAATTTGGGTCCTGCTAGATCATCTTTTCAGTGGATGCTTCCCAATAAAAGACTTTAAGTAATCTAAATTCTCAACCACAAACACCAGAGGATGGTCAGAAAGAGATAGGGAAGGAACACAGCAGGGAGGACAGATGGGCTGAGGAATAAGAAAAATCAAAATGGGTCACTGAATTCTTAAATAGACAAGTACTTTTCACCTATCAGATCATAAAACATTAAAGTGTTTGCTGATATACTGTGTCAGTGAGGTGTGGGAGAAGCTGGCAGGCTCATGGCTAGTGA
This sequence comes from Lyroderma lyra, assembly GCA_004026885.1. Classification (NCBI taxonomy): domain Eukaryota; kingdom Metazoa; phylum Chordata; class Mammalia; order Chiroptera; family Megadermatidae; genus Lyroderma; species Lyroderma lyra. The sequence goes on along the minus strand of PVJL010000315.1, from coordinate 43,246 downwards.
GAGTACAAATCAGTACAGCTGCCTATGGGCATGAAATCTGCCAACATCTGTTCAACGTCAAATGCACACACACACACCCTTTGGACAAGCCATTCCTTGGTCATAAACCTTATAACTTGGTGTCATTTCATGCTACACCAAAAAGATATCCAAATCCTGAGTGCTTTTAAATTTCAGGAGACATATTAATGGAAGAACTTCATGATAAGGACAGACATACCAATTATAAACAGTAATAACTTTGTCTTAATTAACAAATTATAACAAATCTGTTGTCCAAGTAGGTGGAGAGCATATATGCTCATATCCTTAATGACTAGATTGGAAGATTTGTTTAGGTGGCTGCTATGTTTTATAGAATTTAAGAGTAAGACCTATTGGATCAAGGATCAAGCTACACTGCAAGGGGAAAGGTCTGGGTTTTGGAAAAGGGGCCATATGGGTTCTAATCTCTCCTCTGCCAACATGCTGTCCTCTTGAATAAGACCCTTCACTCCTCTGATTTCCCTCAGAGGGAATGAATGGCAAGCATGAACTAGCTATAAATTTGCTTCATTTTGAATGACTCCATCTATACTTTGGCTACATGGGGTTGAACCTCAATCTGCCCCCACAAAAAGAAAAAGGAATTAACATTTAAGAAGTGAATCCCAGGGGTTCCCTGGTGGTGCAGTGGCTAGGCTTCAGTGCTTTCACCACTGCGGCCTGGGCTCGATCCCCGCTGAGGGAACCAACCAAAAAAAAAAAAAAAAGAGAAGAAAATAAAAGAAAGACGTGAGTCCCTACCAATTGCTCGGCATTGTTGTTCTCCATTACTTCTCTTAGCCTTGCCTACAACTTCATAAGGTAAGTGTTATTATTTTCCTTTTTCAGTCTAGGAAACTAAGGTTCCGAGGAGTTCTGTAGCTTTCTAGATTCCAGAGTCAGCAACTGACAACGTCAAGGAATCAAACCCAGTTGGATTAAACCCCAAATCTGGCTTCTTGGTTCTTTTCTGTATTTTCTCTATACCCAGTGACCCAGGATTAAAGACAAAAAAATTCTACATCACAGATTTTGTCATAACAGAAATACATCCAAATGCAAAATAAAAAGAGAAATATATATTTTAAGGGAAAATAGGAAATAAAAACAAAGATAAGTTTCTTTATCCAAGGATTAAGCAGATACTTCTAAAAAACCTTTTTTGTATCACCAAAAGTGACTTAAAGTCTATGTTTCTTCCTAGTGCTAAAATAACCAGATGGTTTGTTGTTAATTGACTCTACTTAGACTAAGGTAAATATGGTGTTAGGTTCTTTTTTCCTACCAGTTGTGTTACACAGACATAGACTGAATCATTCCTACACCTAGTTCAGGAATAGTTTCAGCTCGAGGGTTATTTTTATTGTTAACTCCAAAAACAAAAGTAATGCATTCACCCTTCAAATAACTCCAGAACTCTTAAGTTCTCAATGGCTTTTTCTTCCATTTGATTACCATTTACGATTTTTACAAAGTGCAGTTGCGGAATAAGGGGGCAGAGTCCTTAATTTACTTAGTCCTTAATTTACTTAAGTGGCTGAAGGACTAAATTAAAAATTACAGTAGAATAACTTTAATCTGAGGATTTGTAGTGAAGACTACCTCCTTGAGTTTAGGAGTTATCTAAGATGTAATCTAGTCTTCTAAACAAGGCTGGAGGGAGAAGAGAGGGGAGAGGCAGAGATGGGGCTGGGGGAAGAAAGCTTATAAACTAATAGAGGAAAGGAACAAAAGAGGGAATAAGCTAAAATAAAGTCACTCCTCATTTCTTGCAGAGGATTCTGTTTGTGAAAGGGACCTACAGGTTTAGTGAGCAGCACATCTTCATTTTGCTGGGGCAAGAGCATCCTACCTTAGAATTCCCCACCATCCAAAGCTACTCAGAACTAAAGTTGCCTCCACTGTAAATTAAGGGACAAAAGGAAAAGATTCTTCCAGTATTGAGAGTAAAAAGGTATGCGAGGGCTTCTGCTTGAATGAAGACCTATAACATAACAGGACACCCACCCTATAAGAAGGAGTAGGGAGAAACATGGACCTAAATGAAATCCTGGGCTTCAGGGCTCCCTGGAGGCAGAAGGTGGGCTCATCTGATGCTTTTGTCACTTTCTCCTCTTAAGTAAGGAAACAGATGGAGGGATGCAGCATCTCTCATGACTAACTCCACTAGCTTCCTCCCTCTTCTGGGATTTTTGACTGGAGACATGGGAGGTTAGTAGGTAATTCAATGCAAGATGTCAGAGACCGTTATGGCTTTACACACTGAGCAAAATATTTTGTCAGGATAAAGTATTTTCAAATAAATAACAACCATGGGTGTTTTGCTCTGCTATTTTTATAGAATGTGAAGCACTTTGCTCAATGTCAGAAACATCTCCTCATTATATCCTGGTTATGAGCAACATGGGGAATTTATTGGAATCATGTCCCAAGTACCCAATGGTGCCAAGTTTGTGTCATCCCCAAAAGTAGTAGGAAGGCCCACTACCCAGTTAAGGAGACAAATAAAAAGCAGAGTTCTAAAATATGAAGTGGCTATTTATTTGTGGGTCATTTCTAGGCTCCATTCTATTCCACTGATCAATTTGGGTATTTGCTACATTATTCTTCTAGTTATATGAATGTCAGAAATAGTTCATAACTTTTTAAAAACAGTGTCTCAGTATCATACTGAGGGGTCTACAGATTGTTCTATACCGCAGGACACTAGATGATTAAAGAAGTAAGAGCTGCTGTAGTTGAGAGATATGAAACTAAAAACAAATTTCTGTATCTCAGAAGTTGATTTCTCACTGAACCTAAGGAAGAATCAATTTTCAAGACTTTGTAACACTTTCTTAAACGCTAATTCCCACTTGCAATTCTGAGTAATGAATGCCTTTTAAAAATTCTGCAGCAACACACAGAGCCACGTTATTTACTGACCTTGGAATATTTCTAATGAGATAGCCCTCTGTAATACAAGCATTACTGATGGGGGATGGGAATAATGAATGGGGGGAGTGGAAGATGAATGACGGCAAAGGGACATGGTTAACATTTTCCATGAGCAAGATCGATATGCTGTGTAACAGAAACATAATAAATCACTTCATCAACTAACCTTCACCCCTGAACAAAGCAACTCACAGATTTGGCAGCAGTGTCCAGTAAACAAATTACCCTGAGAGATTAATTGGACATGAACTAAGGCCTCTCCAGCATTTCTTTCTTCCAACAGTACTTAGTACAACTGTGTCTTAAAACTATTGAGATGGCTCTAAACTTAATCCAATTTCTAATATACTGAAATATTCTGCCTTATCACTTGCTATAACATCTTACTTCACCTTTTTACTCCCTTTATAGTAAACCCCATGATCAGAGATGAGACATAAAATTCCAGGGATCTTGACTCAAATATAGAGTGTTATAATTTAAGCTTCCCCTGGAATCTTACTCATCCATCTCCAGATCAGTGCTCATAACTGCTGAAAGACTTTAAGCTAGCATGCAGAACTCAGTGTGAGATGCCTGTGTCCAGAAAGGAGTGTGATAATCTCCAAATTACTATGACCTGGGCTTCAGAAAGCATGCACTGCAAATATTTGGCATACTGATGTATGGCTGACCAGAATGTGTTACTTAGAGACATCTGGTCCACCCTTCTCTGGCCCACAGGCTAAAAGAGACTTTGTGCACATGAGGCTGTACTGATTAACATCTTGGAAATCTAAGGAAGATGATAAATTTAGTATCATCTCACCTTAGGTTGTGCCCTTATCCTCTCTCAAATGGACCAGTATAAAACCATTGTTACTGGCCTGTGATCTTCCCCCCACGATACTTACCAAATCCACTCTCCACACTGCAGCCAAAGTGAGCATTTCAAATACGGGCTTGATCATTTCCTCTTCTTCTTACCATATTCCAGTGGCTCCCCACTGCCTTCCATTTAAAGCCTAGTATCCTGCTGCTTGGCTCAGTGGAGTTAGGACAGCAAGAAGGAATAGAGGCAGCGGCAGGGGCACACCTGCAGCAGCTTGCTTAATGCTGGCACAGAGGCAAGTCTGTATTCGTTTCCTGGTGCTGCTGAAACAAGTTACATGAACTGGGTGGCTTTAAATAACACAACCTTATTGTCTCACAGTTTTAGAGGCTAGAAGACCAAAATCAGGGTGTTGGTAGGGTGAGTTCCTTCTGAGGTCTGGCAGTGAGAGCGGCTCAGTTCTGTGCTCTCTCCTAGCTTCCGGTGGTTTGCCGGCTCATTCCCTGGTGCGTAAATGCACCACTCTCATCTCTGCTTCATCTTCACGTGGCATGCTTGGTGTCGCTGTCTCTTCCTTTTGTTCAAGTCTCTCTTTGTGTCCAACTTTTCCCTTTTTATGAGGACACCAGTTGTATTAGATTAGGGCCCATCCTAATGACCTCACTTTAACTTTATTACCTCTATAAAGACCATATTCCAAATAAGAACTGAGTGCTGGGGATGATGACATCAATATATCTTTTTGAGGGGACACAATTTAACCCATAACAAAGTCCTGCTTCATTAGGAGGTTTGTCTCCCAAAGCCCCTTCCAAACATAATTTCTATTGGTTTCTGTTTTGCAGAACACAATGAGTTACATATTAAATATGAACAGAAATATGTTTATATTTATTTAATATATTTTTCAAATGTTGTTGAAATTTTATTTATATCTCACCTCATTACACACACACACACACACACACACACACACAATGAAATTGCTTAAAATGTGTTTTTACCTTCAGATTCCTAATATTATTCTGGGTGAAAATAATAAGACACACAGAGCATAATACAATGAACACTGTCATACAAGGGTTGTCCAGAAAAAATCCAGCCATAACTGCCTCTACTTTTCATAGTACATGGCTGGATACTTTCCAGACAGCCCTCCTATAATGATTAACTTGGGCAATTCTCTCGCATAAAATTACTGAGCCTCTGTTTCCTAGCCTGTAAGTGGAAGTAATAAAACTGCCCATTCTGCCTTGCATACTGAATTTTGTCACAATAAAATAACTTTTATTATAGAAGAATGTTTCAAAAGTTGTAAAATTCTATAAAAAGAAAAAAGCTGTATTATTCTTACTCAGTTTTATTTCTGTTACTTATTGGTAGTAGAAATCAAAGTTCCTAATGACAGAAAGCAGAACAAGTAAGGGAGCATACAGGTCCAAAGGTTACACCTGGCAGATCGTTTGCCTTTCATCTTAATTGGCTTCACTCTCTCCCAGGACCAACCTGCTAAACCACACACTCTCCTAGTCACTAACGTATCTTCTGACATGCATTTTGATCTCACAAAATTGATCACTCAGGAAAAGAGGACAGATAACTTCTGGAAAACAGGAGAAGGAGTATTTGTATTTCTTTTTAAAGGTGGAGGGGTATGTACAACAGAACAGAATAAAGACATTGACTAGGAAAAACAAATGATAAACAAGCTCACTTCTATTACTACTTGTTAAGATGGTTCAGAGATATGTAGTTTGGATTAATCAAAAATGTGCTTTCTCCAAAATAAAATTGTATCATCTTAAACATGATGAAATGGTTTGGTATCAAACAATACCAGGGTCTTTCTTTAATGAAAGGAAGTAAACCAGTGGTGCCTTTTTCTTTTAATTTAGCAGGACCTGAATGACAATTTTTACAACTAGTATCATAGAGTTATATGGTGTTTTAAGTGCTGTAATACTAATGGGGAGAAGAAGGGAAAAAATCCAATTCTTGTGAAGTTTCCACCGAAATTGTCACTGTATATTTTAACTAACACTGGGATAGAAACTGTCCATTGCTTGGAATTCTCTCTGGTCTATGTGCATAGTGCTCCTCCAGGGACCCTGTAGTTGTACGACACCAGGGACACACAAAATGGAGAGACTGTGCAGTGTTACTGTCCTAGCGAGGTGGAGAAAGGAATTAGGATTGAGGGCCCTGAAAAGCAGCAGAGTACGAAGTGTAGTAAGCAGAACTCACAATAACTTCATAAAAGGCTATGGTGCAATGGAAAAAAACACTCTGGTCCAGGAGTCCAACAGACCTGGGTCCTGGTTTACAACCCAGTACTTACTGGCTATATCAGCTTAGATAAAGTCATGTGAGCTGTTCTCTCATTTTAAAATAAAAACTACAACCAACCACCTTTTCTATTCCAAACATTATTGTGAGAATTCAATGAGGTTATGCATAGTGCTTTGTAAACCTGACCTAATGAATGGAAGATGTTATTATCTTAAGTAGAATTCAGCTTCCCTCTAGTCTCTCGCGAACCATGAAAACTCTTTTACCCTTGAAGTCCGAAGTAAATGTCCAAATACAGCTGTTCTGACTTAATTTTCTTCTACTATTAGCATAGTGGTCTTTTTATTATTCCGTATAAACCATACAAGCCAGGCCACTTACATTTGTCAATGTTGATTATTATTGTCATTTATCATTCTATATAAAATATCCCCAAACCCAGTCTTGACTCAAAAAGTCTCCTGGGTGGAACAGATTAGCTAAACAATTAGTGCCTTATATTTTGGAAATTATTCTTCTAGGATAATACATGTAACTACTGGTAATTATACCTACAATTTTCCTGATGAACAGAAATCTGTTTGTGTTTAAACTACTTACAATTAGCTGATTTCAAAAAAAAAAAGTTAATCTTGTAAAAGCTGCTGGCTGACACAGTTGCAGATCTCAAGGGTCTTTTGGCTTTTCTTACCAAGTTGGGTTGTGATGGAAAGAGAACTCCTGTTTCTGTTAAAGAGTCATCATGTTTAGTGCCATCTTAGGCACCAAGAGTATACCTTCTTAATATTTTACTCTAAATGGAAGAGTGAAATGGGTTTTACTGCCAGAATCAAGAGGCAGCACGCTCAAAGGACAGACACTGTGAAACTGCAAATCTGGACTTCTAAATTTCTGTATATTTGGAGCGCAATAGTTTCATAATAAATATGAAACTGGGAAAAATTGAACATGTATAGGGATTATTCTTATCTAAGGCTAGAATTCTGGCTTAAATATCACACTATTTCTATGTGAGATGCTTCCCTATCAGGAGAGGATAAATTCTACATACAACCATTCTTCTAGGATAATAAAACTAACCCTCCATTCATATCAGTATTTCTCTAAGAAAAGGTAATCCCAGTGTCAACGAGATATTGGGAACAATGTACATCCCTTCCTATCACATTCCTAGACACATAAATAAAGGATTACTTCTTCATCAACTAGTTATGAGAAGTTTCAGAGGTCGGCCAGGATCCTTGGTGAGGTCAACGAAGAAGGAGAAGCTGTCACAAGTTCTCACTTGGCAATGCCAAGCAAAAGTTTTCTTTTTTTTTTTTTAAGATGCATTTTTTCAAGTACTGGCTGTAATCTCAAAATAACTGCACTGCCTCTGCATGAATAAATTCAGGTTCCCCTAACTCCGTGGTTCTCAACTAGGGGCAACTTTGCCCCACGCCCGAAAACATACAGCAATACCTGGAAACAGTTTTGTCACTACTGAGGGTAGAAAGGGTGCTCCTGGCATCTATCTACTGGGTAGAGGCCAGGGATTCAGCTAAATATCCTATAATGCCCAAGAGAGAGCCCCTCATCAACAAAGAATTATCTAATCCAAAATGTCAATATTGTAGGGTTATAAAGCCCTGCCCTAACAAGTAGGATAGTACACCTTGCTGGGGGATGTAAAACAGCCCACCAAATGGATAAAAACTCCATAAAATATAGAATTAAATATTAAATGTCACTCTTTTTTAAGCACTGAATATGCTTACTTACATAGTCACTGGATAAACACACACACACACACACACACACACACACACACATACTCACACACACAGCTTTTAAGCACTGCTACAACAAATCCCTATTCCTTCTCTGGATATAGACATACCATAACACTTCAGTCAAACAAAAGAGGCATCCCACTGGAGCCAAAGAAGTTTTATTGCCGCAGACATGAATATCATAAAATTTTCCAAAAGCTAAAATGTAAGGTTTTGTTCCCCAGCTATCGTGATCCACAGTAAACAAACCCAATACACGGTACACAAAAGGTCTTTCATTAAGCTATTTCTACAGTAAAAAGAAATATAACTGTGTGGTCTTAAAATTAAATTACTTCTACAGATTCATTGTGCTTCAATGACCAAGAACAGAGCCCCTGAGTCTTTCACACAACTTACACATTTGGAACATGAAACTGAGTACAACCCCTAAGAGCCTTCAACCAGCAGCCACTTCAAATTGTTTCTTATCAACACTATAGAGACATTCTTAGAGCAGGCTCTCTAAGTAGAAGTCAGCCAAGCAATTGAGAAGTTGCATTCTGGAGCACAGGATACCATCAAATGCACTGAAAAAATTAATTTATTAAAAAGCATAACCTCAATATCTCATTGTTGCAAAGGTAAGGAAAAAAAACATAACCATTGCTTTCTGACTCCCCTCAACACACATTGTCCAAGAAATCATTCAATCTATTCTTGGGCTCCTGGTCACCTCAATGTCACCCCAAAGGTAGAAATGGCTATTATTTTTCACACTGTTAAGTTCTGTATGAACTAAGGTACACAGGTTCTATAATTAATACCCTGTCAATGGCAAGAGCATAAGCCCATGATGGTAGAAACCTATTTATTATCTTGGAGACTGTCCTCTTTGCTTTCTGTTAGCTTATCTTCTGGTCTAGAGACATAAACACAGGTATGCCAAAGGCAGGCCAACTTGGAACAAACTCTTCAAACCTATTTTTTTAATCTTCAGTGGTCCCTTGAAATTCTCTCAGATACATGCATGGCAGGCAAGTAGGATCAGGGTAACACAACAAAACAGGGCAAAGGAGATATAAGGTTTTTGGTAAAGGAATTCACTCCTCTTGCTACTCACTCCCCCCCTCATGGAATCCAGGAGTACAGACATCAATTTTTTCATGAATCTACTTCTCATTTCACTTCAAATCGGACCAACCAAACTCTCTGTTTTCTCCCCAAACCTCCCACCATCACCGCCACCTCAGTTAAAGGTAACTCCCACCTTTACAGATATGCAAGGCAAACATCAGCATCACTGCTGACACTTCTGTCTCTCACACCCAATATCCAATCCATTGGGAAATCCTGTCAGGACTGTCTATGTTTATATAGCCAAAATCCACCGCTGGACATAAGCAAGAAGACCAGAGAGAAGGCTACTGCAATGATCCCACTCATGGAGTTTGGTCGTCCTGCTCCTACTGCTTGTTCTACTCCAACATAGTCTCTACATAGCAGTGGTCTCCAAACTTTTTGGCACCAGGGACCAGTTTCCTGGAAGATAAAATAATTTTTCCACCAACGAGGATGGGGGATGGGTTTAGGATGATTCAAGCACATTCTATTTATTGTGTACTTTATTTCTATTATTATTACATTGTAATATATAAGGAAGTAATTATACAATCACCACCTCAGCTCCACCTCAGGTCATTAAGCATTAGATTTTCATAACGCAAACACAACCCAGATCCCTCGCATGCGCAGTTCACAATAGGGTTCACGCTCCTAAGAGAACCTAATGCCGATGTGACAGGAGGCAGAACTCAGGAGGTAATGGGAGCCATCAGGAGTGGCTGTAAGTACAGATGAAGCTTCCCTCGCTCACCTGCCATTCACCTGCTGTGCAACCTGGTTCCTCACAGGTACTGTGGAGTTAGTGGCCCGGGGGTTGGAGGCCTCTGCCATATACCATTGAGTGATTCTATTAAAACATGAATCTGATCCGATCACTCCTCTCTACTCAAAACCACCTTTTCAATGGCCTACAAGGCCCTAAACAATCAAGTCCTCATTTTTTCCCTGATCTCTTCTCTCTCCTCCTCATTCACTCTCCTCCAGCCACACTGGTTACCTTGATGTTTCTAGAACACACCAGGCCAACACTCCTGCCTCAAGACCTTTTCACTTGCTGGTTTCTCTGCCTAAAACTTTCTTCCCATAGATATCTGCATTATCTACTATCTCTTCTTCCAGAGTATAAGCTCCAAAAGGACAGGAAGTATTGAATCTGATTTACTCACTGCTATATCTGCACTTACTGCTATAGCCTAGAAAAGCAATTGGCTGGAAGAGTTATTCAACAAATAGTTGGATGAGTGAAAAAGAGACAGTCACCAGAGACCTTTATTTCTGTTCTGCACCCGAGGGTCACTTTCAGAGACCACAGAGAACAAGCACACCTATAATTAGATGAAATGTAAATATAAACCAAATATTTAAACATCTAATAGGTCTTTAGTGAAATAATTATACAAATAACCTTATATTTTTTCATATTAAGACAATTTTCTTTTGTATTATTCTTTTGATAATTTTATATAACACCTGAGTAAAAATGAAGGAGGAAACAAAAGTGGTTTAAAGATGGTCAATAGAATGTTTTTTGGAAATGCATGAATTCCCTATTTAAAAAATTTAAATTGTCCCCCATCACAAACAACTTCAATTAAGCCTATTCTAAACTTGGCTAAGTGAGGATCCAACTTTAAAATTTCACTCCCAGGCACAGCTATTTGACAAGTGCAGCAGGAGACTGTCAAGGGACTTGGAAGCATCATTCATTCAGAACACAATAGGTTTTTATTTTATTTTATTTTATTTTGCCATCCTCTATTACTCACTGATGATAATTAGCAAGCAATCTCTGAAGGAAATGTACAATCAAGCAACTAAAAATACCTTTTATGAAACTCCTTGAAAATAAATCATTGACATTGAAAATGGTCAATATGTACTCTTAATTTTGAACTAAATTGCCCATTGATTTACCAAGAGCTATGTTTCTGACCCGGTGGTCTAGTAAAATTAATTTTTTCTGAAGTTCTGAATTCAAGAAAAATGACAGTGACACGGTTGTTGATTTTGATTTACCACCTCAATAGAGTAGGCAATTAGAGTGATTTCTCCATTATTTGTTCAGATTATACAGCTCCTTCCTTGACTGGTTCCATCATAAAGGCCCCATTCCTCAAACACAGCACAAAACCAGGGTTACAATGAAAGCTGGCCTTCTTGGGATACACAGTGGCACAGGATCAGGCTGACCCAGACAGCTTGAGTTGCTGGAGTCCTCACCGTTGAAAGGTCAAATGCATTGGGCTGTTTTGGGAAATGCTTGCTGCAGAGACAACTAGAGATAATTATAATAAACTCAATCCTTGCCTCAGAAACTTGAATATTCACCACCTTGATTTATGGGCAGCTTGGGGCTTTCAGAAAAAAACACGGCACTTGTCTTACTGTCACATCTTTTTAACAACATGTATCTCAGCACACCTCCCACCAACACTTTCGACAAGTTTCCACAAGTGTAGCTGAATCACGTGAGATGGGCCAGAAGGTCATAGTCCTGAAACTCTGTCAGCCTGATTATTTAAAACCACTGGAAAGCTCTCCATGTGCTTCAGAGAACAGGTACATTTTCCACTACACAAAAGCAGCTTTGTTTCTGTATATGTGACACCTCCTAATTAGAATCAATGATTTTTTTTTTATTGTAGTTCCCGATAAGCTTGTTTGCCTAGCTTCATTTTCCTAAAACACTTTAAATGTTTCTAGGAAGGGTGAGTGTCGGCTAAACACTGAAACAGGCCTTGAACCGGGGCTGTGGTATTGCATGATGTTTACAATTTGTCATACTTGGGGGTAATTTTGCAAGCTTAAGCACACTAAAGGACATATTATAAAGAGCCAGGCAATTTAATTTTGTTTGAATATATTTATGGAAATGGACCAAAAGTGTCCATAGAGGCACACTGTCATTTTTTCCTTGAGTGTGTGCCAGTTCATGACCAAAAACAAGCATTCAGAGAATAGAAGAGCATTTATGACCACACTGTGTGTATCAAATAAGCTACTTTATGAACAGATGGGGAATATTGTTTTTCAGGGTTTGGGTAAAATAGCCTTTCAAACTAAATTTCTGTTCACAATGGTGGATCTCTCAGTGATTCATTATGACCTTGCACTTGATAATGAACAGATCTCCCTCAAGAGAGAGTGCCTGTGGGACATGAAGACATCGCACATCCTCATGACTTAGAAAGATGATGAGCAGTGGGGAATTATGCACCAAGAACATGTAATTTACATAAGGTGGGAAAAACTAAGTTATTCACTTGAGATAACAAGAGTTTTCCCAGAAGTGGTGACTATACGGCAATGGAATCCTTAGAGAGTAAATTAAAAAAAAAAAAAGGAGAAGATTTAGTAAATTGAAATGCAAGTTAGAAGAGCCAGGGCTGATAACAAAAATGTTACAAAACCACTTTGATGAGGCAGGGCCACCAGTTATGAAAAACTCAAAGATCAAGACCGAAATGTTTTCAAGGGGATACGGAAAACTAAAATAAGTTAGGGATGAATCAGGAAGGGCACTTCTAGTTCCTTGGGACAAAAACACGTTTGTTTAATTTCCTTCTGCACACAAAGAAAGACCACATTTCCCAGCCTCCCTTGCAATGAGCTGAGGTTATGTGATTGAGTTCTGGCCAATGGGATATAGGAAGTGAAGTATGTCACTTTTAGTCCCAGCTCCTAAAACCTTGTACACAATCCTCAACATTCTGTTTTTCACCCTAGACTTAGATTGCGGAGCCATTTAGATGGAAGGATTCTGAGTTATTGTACAATCACAAGGAGCAAACTGTATTAGAACACGAATAAGAAATAAATCTTTATCATACCAAGCCACTGAGATTTGAGCTGTCTGTTGGATTACCTTAATATTTCCAAAAATGCTTCCTGGTTATCATTTGCCTTTTCAAATATTATGTTATTGCCTAAAAGTATTTCTCATCTCATTGTTAAGCACAGTGATTTCAGAGATCTTCAAAAGCAATGGAAAAAATTAATTTTTCTTCAGATCAGAGGTTACCTAAGGGAAAAAACAATGTCTGGCATCATTTTCTGAGGTGTTGGAAGGAACAAACTGTCCTTTTCTTTCCTATAAGTTAAGAAAAAATGTTTTATATACTTTTAACTTTGTATTATGGAAAATTTCAAATCTTCACAGAAATAGAAATAATAGAATAATAAACCTCATTATATCCTCATCACTAACTTCAAGTATGTGTGTATACTTGGAATTAGTGATGGTTACATATATATCCACATATACATAGTTAGGTAAGTAGGTAGGTATATATAGATAGATAGGTATGTGTATGTATGTATGTATGTATGTATGTATGTATAAATTTGGGGTCCACTTTAAGTAGACCTAATTATTGAGCCAGGTATTGTAGTTAGGACTCAAAGGTGAATAATGATCTTTCGAGTATACAGTAGAAAGAACAGGGTATGAATCACCAACTTCACAAATTACTTCTCTCTGAGGGCTATAGTGAGGATTAAAGTAATCTCATAACTCAGAATTTGTAACAGTTATTTTCTTTCCCCTCCCATTTCCCTGGATTTTCCCTTCTAAGGGAGATGCATAATACATCCTTACTAGTAAAAATGTACCTACTCTTGGGAGGGCTAGAGCACTGAGTCTTTTCTCATTCATTCACCATTTTATGTATGAATTTTACCTTTACTGAAGTTTTTTTCCTAAAAGCAAGCCTTGAATAGGTGAAGTGAAAAATAAGGAATGAAGCAAAGGGCCCTCAGGTAGCATGGAAATTCTGAGGGATGAAGACAGTAGGAGTCACTACAAATGCAACAGAAGTCAAATTTCTACCTCGGAATTTTGTTTAAAATGGAGTATCCCCATTTTTCATTCATTCCAACTGCTACCCCCTCCCAAACCCATTCTCTTGGCTAACAAAGCACCATTTATTTTATCTTTTCACACCAGAAATTGTGGCTGGGAATGGGGGAAGGGAGTAACAGAAGAGAAAGAATTTATTTAGTAGCAGCAACATTTACCATGGAAGGGTGGGCTTACCAGGCCCAAGATCCATGTCCCAACTTGGAAATTAAAGAAGTTTTTTGTTTTTGTTTTTGTTTTTTTTTGCTTTTTGAGCTCCCTGGCTGGGAATGGAACCCAGGCCGCAGCGCTGACAGCACCAGCGCCGAAGCCTTAAGCCGCTACACCATCAGGGAACTCCCAAAGCAGTTTTAAAGAAACACTCTAAGACACAGAAAAGAAATGATTCTGGATAGACAAGCCTCAGACACTGCATAGTAAGTTTTAAAAGCAAAGTTAGGTGTCCAATCTGGAATACTCTGAACACCTAAGTCCAGAGATTGATTCTAGGCTGTACTGTCTGGTGGCCTAACCTTGGGAGGCACAGACACCAGACGAGGCCACTGCTGCTAGAGCAGGAAGCTCAAGTTACAGTGTCTCCTTTCACTTTGCCTTCCTCAGTCTAGACAGACGGAATCACCTGGAAAGGGTACCATTTTGATGAGAATTGATTTAACTTGCACTCCGTTAACCACCTCACACATTTAGCTCTCTTCTGTATTAATTCAGTCTGAGCAGAAAAACTTGCAAAGTACATCTTAGGAGTGGGGGGATGGGGAAGGAAGTTTTGAGAAAGGGCTTACAGGCTCAGCATAAGTGCCAGTCGAAACCTTTGTTTAACAGCACTTCACTCTCTCTACAGATTATAAAAGAAAATATTTAACTAATAGAAGGCTACTCATACGCAGGACAATGTATGCAGCCTTTGTCCATATCTTAATCATTTGACTAATTGATCAAATAGCTTTGGTCTCCAGTCTTCCCCAGGTTTTTAATTCTTTAAAGTTCACCACAGAAAATGCTTTTATGCTCGTTTCCACTTATGTGTTTCCTTGGCTGACCATTTGGATTTGGCACTAAGGAAAATTTGTTTTTCACATGATAGCTTCCAAGAGATATATTTTAATAAAGAATTAAACTATAAACTTTAAGAGGCAATGAAGATTGTTTGGGGGAAGTTAAAGTTTCTTCTCACATTCACTAAAGCACATTCAGTGATGCTACATCCTAAAAAGATTTTTTTTATTAACTGTATTTGCATTTGTTACTTACTATGTGTGAAATTCTTTTGCATTTAAAAACACCTATCCCTATTTGATAGTAAAGGTCCTTTGTGATTTGTTCAAGGTATATTTCCAGCCTTAATTCCCATTCCTACCTAATCTGGGATCATCAAACTACTTAGGAATTATTTCTTTTCCTGAGCTCTTTCACACCTCTGTGCTGCCATATACTGCCTCCACTTGAACAGCCTCCTTCCCTTTTTCTGTAAGAATTACTCTCTTGTTTCAAGATGTAGTCACTTCCTCTAAGAAACCTGCCCAGACTCTTACAGACATAGCTGGAAGTTTCTTCCCTGTTTTCCCATTAAAACAATTTGTATAGATTTATATTACAGGTCTTACATCATTACTGTGTAAATAACCATTTAATGTCCCATTTGTTCACATACATACTTCTAGGACAGGACATAGTACATAGCGTGTACTCAGTAATCAAATGAGTGAATGAACGTGCACTGACTGGGTGGACACATCAGTGCATGTAACATTTGGGTAGGACAAGTATAGAGTCTGGATTATTTAGGACACTACTGTCTTACAAATATACAGAGGGTGCCAAAAAATGTATACACATTTTAAGAAAGGAAAAAACTGTATTAAAATTGTAATACTTAATATATATCAATAACAAAAGATGAATGCAGGTCACATTTTATGTTTACAATTAAAAGAAGTGCTCAAAGTGGTTACCAACAGCATCCAGACACTTCTGATTACAATGAACTACTGCTTGAGCAATGCTGACCAAAGTGTCCACTTATATCAGTGCGCATGCCATTTCAATTTCTTCCCTAAGTACCACCAGTGTAGCCAGTTTTCTACGGTACACCACATCCTTTAAGGTCCGTCATAGGTATAAGACAAGGGGTGTTAAGTCAGGAGAACATGGGGGAAAATCAAACACCGTTCTTGAATTTCAAATACCACTTCAAAATGGTCTTGTGCTCCTTGAATTACAACCATGCTTCTGGTATTTTCTTTTGCCCTGCTTGTCTGTCACATGGTGATGCTAGCATTCATTTTTTGCTTAACGCTGTATTTTGAGCAACTTTCTTGCTACACATTGCTATGGTAATTCAATTCAACTTTGAAAAGTAAATACATAGATGACATCTCTTAAAATGTGTATACATTTTTGGCACCCCCGGTATTCCAGTGAAACAGAACCTCTTTCCTTTCTAAAGTGTCCCAATTTGAATGATAAATTATACGGTCACCCTAAGTTTGCAGCATGGTATAATTACTCATGCACATTGCTACTGCTTGCCCAGAATGAGGTCATCTCATTTTCTAATTTCTCAAGAAACTTTTAAATTAATTTTTAAAATTTTTTTCAAAATTCTCTCTCAAAAGGATTAGTCATTCTTCCTACTCAAGTACAGTATCTATGGCCTAAGAAAATAAAAATAAATACTGTGCTGCAAAATAAGAACACACAGGTGTCATTCCATTTTCTCACTGAATTCCTATCTCCACCAACCTCCTATACATGAGTGATGACACCTATTAGACCAACCCATCTCCCCTTTGGATGAAGGCTGCCTATAATTTCAACAGATGGGAAACTGAACCTACCTGCCACCCCAGGGTCTGTGTTTGCCAGTCACACAGCCACTGCCCAGGATCACAACATCCATTGTCTTTCTGATAATCTAAAAGCCCTAATGCAGTAATTACAATAGAAACTAACAAATCTGCCTGGAAAAAACAAGCAAACAAACAAACATATCTTTTCCACATCATTCACCCAGAGCTTGAAGAAAATATTTCTGAAAGATCAAAGAATCAGACTACCTGTTTTTTGGACAAATAAATGTGTTCGGTTTTTCACTCTATGTACTCAAATTCTATCTGAACTCAAAGATGCCAACACAACCACTCAAAACAAAGGTAATCAAGAAATATTCCAAAGGTTGCAAACAACATTTCTAATAAGTTGCCATTCTAATTTTCCACACTACTGCAGTCTGAACTAAGGAAAGCACATTTTAAAATCTATACAGAAACAAATCTCAAGAGATTTGAAATACATTCCCTTACTCAGATCATTTATGAAAAGATTTACGTAATTCTTTCTAATTTTAAAAACATTATTTTGGGCATGAAATTAGAGAAAAAAAAAAACACAAAACAAATACGAACTAAAAGGAATATTAACCATCGTGTAGTTAATGATTTTGCTTAATGAGGATAAAGCCTCAAATATTTAACCTCTTAGGGTTTTTCACATTATCTATTTTCTTCATTAATCCTAGAATCACAGGGCAAAGAAACATAAACCGTGATTTGATTTGAAATGTCTGCCCAAATCTGCTACAAATTTATTTTCAGGACAAAGTTCCTGAAAGGCTAGCTCCCCAGGTAATGTGGATTAACTGCCTTCTAAAGAAAAATAAAATTAAACCACCACCAAATGGAAGGTTTCTAAACTGTGTTTTGGGATGTGAAACCAGATTTGACAGATGCCTTATATGCTGTGGTTAATGCCCTTTCTGATGAGAATATTTGTGGTTTTGTTTTTACCTACATTAAGAGACTTGTAATTTATGGTGACATATGTATGTCTACAGTATGTTGAACAGGCATATACACAGATAAATATGCTGTATCTCTTTCTTATGTAAACTTGTTGGAAAAAAATCTTGCAATATAGTTTTTTTTTAAATAATTGAGTTGGCATTAAATATTTGACAGACTGATGCCTTGTGGAATAGGATTTGGAAGCTACACGCTTATCTTTATCAGATGTTTCACTGGTGGTGTTTCAGCCTCAAGAGACAGACAGGATATTAATGATAATTTTATTTATTTAATCACATCAGAAAGATTTGACAAAATGGAAAATTCAATATTTTGGTAACTTCCCAATTCTTCAGAAATATCCATAGTAGCAAAAATGTTTTGAAAATAATTTCATGTAAAAGTAGAAATGCTGTATTATATTTGGAAGGGAGAACACTTCATCTCACCTTTAAAAATTGGAACTATGTGACAGATTTGTCAGTTTCACCTTTAACTCAGAGAGGCAAGGAGGTGGCAATGACATACATTGCTCAACATAGTCTCATTCCAACCTTTAACTGACTGTTAATTGTAGAGAAAGAGTACTTTGAATATGAAATGGACACTCAATTGAAAGCCTTCTGCCACTACCAAAGTCACTCTATTATCTTCTTATCTCTTGTCTCTGAATTTTATTCCAAGGGAACATGAAATTACCTTAATCATTGTCAGGGCATCGATGATAATGAAGATGTACTCGCTCCTAAACACTGCCTCCCTACATTTTAACTGACAGGGTAGGCTTTCATTTATCTAGAGTTCAATGTCAGGACATAGAAGCTTTTGGAGCACGGTTCTCACTGTGGGCTGCACATTAGAATTAGCTGGAAAGCTGTGACCCAGACCAATTACATCACAAACCCTGGAGGTGGGATCCAAGTACTGATACTTCATAAAGCTCTTCAGGCAATTCTAGTATCAGCCAAAATTCACTGACTTGGGGTTGCTAAGTAGGCAACAGCCAAACAATTTACTAGTCCCAGAAAAATCATTTAATTTATCTCAACTTTACTTTCCTCATCTGAAAAAGAATGGTATGTGTGGAAGGGAGTTGGAGTGTGAAGAAATATTTCAACACAGGCATCAAAGCATAGAAAATATCGTAAGATACCTATGACACCTATGTCACCAAGCTAAAAAGAAATTACCTTGCCATATTTGTTTCAGATCTCCTACTCTTTGAAAAAAAGATAAAGCAAAATTCTCACATATCCATTTCTTCCTATTTCTTTAATCTCTAGAATTAGCCACTGTCCTGAGGTTACTGATAATCCACATAATTTTATTGTTTAACCAAGTAATTACGTACTTACAAAAACTATATGATACTGCTTAGTGTGTGTTTAAAGGTACATAAATTGTATTACATGTATATATACTTTTGCATTTAACCTTTTCATTCAACATTGTTTTTTGAAATTTATCCACACTGGTATCTACCTATCTATATAGAAATTTATATCTAGTTCATCAATTTTAAACTTCTTTTTTTTTTTTAAAATGACTCATCTTCCACATTTATTTACTTATTTATTTGCTTTTTGGTATGTGGGTAGATCCCTGACTGGGAATCGAACCCAGGCCGCAGCACTGACAGTGCCAGTGCGGAAGCCTTAAGCCACTACACCATCAGGGATTTCTCAAAAAGGTCCCATTTCTTTCTTTTTTTTTTTTTAATGTGGATAGTTCCCTGGCTGGGAATCGAACCCAGGCCACAGCGCCGACAGCGCCAACAATGAAGCCTTAAGCACTACACCACCAGGGAACTCCTAAACTTCTTATAGTATATCATCAGAATAAATTACAGTTTATTGATTTATCTTATATATGGACACTTAGGTTATTTAAATGCTTTAAAAAGCAGAGGTGCAACAAATACCTTTTTGTGTGTGTCCCTGCCACCACATTCAAGTTTCTCTCGGTAGGGTAGACACTTAAACGTGGTTTTGTTGGATATGCTCATCTTCATCTTTACTAGATATTCACAAATTTTTTTCCCTAGTGGACATACCAATTTATACTTACCAGCAATATTAAAGCATTCCCCATTCTCCATCCCTCATCAATACTTGACATTATGAGAATTTATTAATTGCTGTCAATATGAAGGTCATGGAGTGGTAACTGATAGTTATGCTTCAATGGTACTTTCCTAAGGTCTCTTCTGGTCATATAATTGTGGTCACCACATCAATGCCAAGTCTTATCAAAATAATAAAATAAAGGATGTGGAAAAAAACCTTTCCACAGTTTATACTAATTTTACTTTTCCTCAAGAAATGTCTTTCATGGCTAATGCTGGCCCATGAACCCATAAATCAGGCCATTAAAGAGGAATGGGGACATGGCCCCAGCTCTGTATTTATTTTCTTGTCCTCATAATCCAATGTTACTTAAAAAGCAAACTGCCCAGTATTCAAGCCAAAGCAAATACTCTGGATTTTGAGAGGCAAAATGCCTGTGGAGAAATGAGTCAATTCATACAAAATTCAAAGCTGTCTCTGGTCAGTGACATTTTTGTGAAAATCTGTGGGTGGGTAAAAGTTTTACAAAATTCCTTTTTTGCTATTGGATAAAATTCACCCTGGAAAAATAAGCAAAATTTAAGTGGAGACCCACATTCCCCCTAATTCCCTTATTAACACTCCCTACCAGCACAACTGCTTTCTATTGTGCATGAAGGCAAGCCATCAGTGTTCCTAATCCTGGCAACAGAAGCCCATCCCTCTGCTTGCTCTGCTCCAATCAGATAGGCTTTCTCATGATAAGCACTGGCAGACTGAGCAAGCTTGAGCTCATTCAGAACACGCCTTCCTGGAAATGCTACCCAGCCATTGCACACTCTTCAACTTAATAGCAAAAAGACCTACGGTAAAAATATTCTCAGTGTATACCCTGTTGGAACCATGACTATGAATACTGTTAGGGATGGCTGGTGGACATCTATGGTTTTGGGTTACAGTTTATGCTGTCCTTTTAGGAACATGAAACAGGGGTTGGGGAAAGAAATTTAGAGATTCCATGTCTTGTTCTGAGTTGGGAATTTGAAACTTTATCATCTCAGAAAAACATAATAGAATTCAGTACAGTTATACCCAGAAATGCTCAAAAGTTCTGTTAACTCCGACACTCATCAATGTTGGGGTTTGTTTAAGCTCAGGAAGGTCTAAATAGAATGATTTGGCACCTAAAAATTAGTTAGTAGACAGCAGTGAAGAGACTCAGATACTTTAAATAAAATAATATTGCTATATCTCAGTTTCTGATTTAACTGAGATCTGTCTGACTGCCTGATGAGACATTTACTTCCCAAGGCCTTTGTCATTGGCTGGGAATATCTCTGTAATCAAGGTCAGGCCTGAAAAGAGAGCAGCTGGTTTGGCTTTCCACAGAAGCAATAACAATGAGATCTATAGAAGGGTGGAATTGTTTAGGTGGGAAAGAGAAAAGAAACCATTCTCTTGTTCCAGTAAGTTAACCAAATAATAAATTAACAATCCTCCCCCAGTTCTGCCACCTAGAATCCTGAGTGATCTGAATCCCAGAATTCTGGGTAAGGCCGAGGAGTTATGAGTTGGAGATTCTGAGAATGTGCTCTCCCATGCATGAAATGGAATTTGGCGTCAAGGGAGGACACCAGTGGTAGCCCTTACTGTAAACAGACTGTCCCTGAGTAGCCCTTTCACACACCCTTCTCTTACCATGACTTCCAGAAGCTCATTGTGCTGCTTGTAGTCATAGTCACCAAACACGATTGGGTCATCTCATCTTTCTTGGGTCAATAAGCTAAGTAAGTGAAAATAATGACTAACTCTAACTATGGTCCACAGAAAATTAATAGCAGTTAAACTTACATAAAACAAAAGTGAACTAGGTCTTATAATTTAAACAGCTCCTAACCTTTGCATCATGTGACACAGCCACAGAAACCCAAAGATCACTTCGTGTCTCCAAAAGAGGAATGTGGTCATTGTATTTGGCAAGAATCAAGCTTTGAATCAACTACCATCAGATTTCAAAGCAGTAAGAGATGAAACATTTCAGTTTTTACTGTTCTTTATGTCTGATTCCAAGAGTGTAAAGATTGGTTTTGCAAAAGGCAGAAAACTGCATCTTTTTTAGATGTACATTCACATTAAGCACAATGTCTTCATTCCGTGGACTATGAGTTGTGAAGACTGATCAACTTTCACAGGAAAATTATTTGTTTCCAGTTAGCCATAGCCCTACAAATCAAGCAAATGACATGTAGAAAACAGTTTTCAGAAGACATAATGCTCATGATATGTATGTGTTATATAAAAATGGATGTCTTCCGGCTAAAAATATATAGGCCTACAACTAAAATTGCAGCATTAGTTAGCTCTTAAGAAACCTTGTTTTATATGAATGCATGTGGACTATAACATGTGTAAGTAAATGCTTTCTGGTTCTAAATTTGATATGGAATTAAATCTAGCAAGCTGAATTTTATGAAGATTCCATTTAGAAGTGGGGAATGGAAAGACTAGCAGAGAAAAGAAATCACCGCCCTCATCCATCTTGAACAACATAATGAGAAGCTATGCAGAGGCCTGCAAACATTCATCTCTCAGCTTATTCTTTCACTGAAGTATTTTTATTTTTAATAGTCATCATGCACTTTAGCAAAAGTTAACTTGTTCCATGCCTTTGCAAAGTTGGAAGACAGTGGGAAAATGGGGAAATCCTATTGCACAAAAATTGGTTTTGCAATGCAAAAAAATATTTTTTGGGATAATTCAAGCTTTTATGTTTTTTGTATTTTTTTTGTTTTTGTTTTTTTTTTGTTTTTGTTTTTTGTTTTTTTTCAGTAAAGCCAAATCCAGCAAACTATTTTCAACCAGGATTAGTCATAACTAAAAGGTTGGACTGTTTTCGTTCAGAGACTGAATGTCTTTCCTGCCTGCAATAGGCTGGTGTGTTCCAAACAAAGTAAATGGAATTGCCTTCAATTGCTTGTCTTTTTCTGGCATTTTAAATGTAGAACCCTACTGACAAAGTAAGGTTTTGCTGCCTGGAATGTCATTATTCTTTTCACTCATATAACCTGGCATTCTCCCAATATATCAGCTTCAGGTTTTCCTTAAGAAAAAGCACAACCTAGGGCACAATGTAATGACAAGAAATGTAATTTCATTCCACCAGAAGAAATTCTTAAAACTCTTTCAAAAGAACCTACTGGATGGTGAAAGAGTGCCTCCACCACTTGCATTACAGTTATCATCTGTTTGGTGTGTGCTTACATGAATCAGAAAACTAGGCCAATCAAACATAAACATGGTCCAGACTCTGTCATCAAGACATACTACAGAAAGAAGAAACTCTGTCTAGGGGACCACCATATAATAAGTTCCTTTGCAAAATGATTTATATATTTCACACATTTAGTGACCTGTAGTATATTCAATACCCAGGGAGCATCTACAATTCTCAGATTTTAACTCTAAGAAAATAATCCTGTCCATCTAAGCTCATCTAAAATGCATGTTCTTTTTCTAAGAGTTAAGTGAGCTGTCTGAGATTGTGCAAAGCTGCCCTGTAATCCCAAGGGTGATGTCCTGCTTGTAAACCCTGCGGGTTTCTGTTAGGTGTAAATGATTGTGAAACCATTTAAGTCACATTATTTAAAAAGTCAATTTTGCCAAGAAACAGAGAAAGGTCCAGGATTGATGTTGTGAAAGCGGGAGGCGGAGGAGAAAGAGACACCACGCCCACTCCTTTCAACACAATTCCCCTCTCAGTTCTTTCTCCTGTATCTTTCCACAGAATTCTCTCTCCTTGAAATTCGGCGAGAGCCTATAAGATTCTGCTGTGGGTATCCCTTGGGTGTTTTTATGCTAGCCATAAATCATTAACTAGTTTCACAAGCCTAGAGTATGCAGTGTGCAGGCGTGAGGGTGCATGTAGCAACATTTTCACTAGCCAAGCTGCTAAGTGTGAGTTCCTTTCCAAATATCAGAACCATCCCTCCCCCACTCCCAATACTAGCCCAGTTATTAGAGAGAAGGAAAAATCACTGAATATTTGCTTTGGAAAAGACATAAAACTTGCTGGTGGTGCAGAGGGTGTTCCTCTGCCCTGCACATTTCAGCAACTTCACGTTGGTGCCTGACAGGCATCCGTTTTCCGAGATTTTGGACACTGGCAGATCAACCTCGTCTGATAGGATGGATCGTGTACATTTGCAGAGAAGAATCAAAAAGTGGAAAGCTACCCCAGCAGCTAATAATTAAAGAAATCTTCCCCTTTCTCAGCCTGAAGAAGAGTCAGATCTCATGGATACCTAGTCCCCACGCATCCAAAATCCATAAAAGAAGAAAATGCCCCCTGACTTACGGGGCCGAGTTTTAAATAAGACACATGCACTTTTGATGGGCTCCCGCGGGCTTTGGAAAACTCACCGTACACTTGTTGGGCTTCTCTCCCGAGTGGACTCTCATGTGGATCAGCAGTTTATAGCGGGCATTGAATGGCTTGTACCTTCGAGGGCAGCCCGCCCAGAAGCAAGTGAAGTCTTCCCCTTTGCGCTGGTCTATGTGAACCTTCTCGATGTGCCGCACAAGTTCCTCCTGCTGGTCATACAAGGCACTGCAGTCGATCCAACGACAGCAGTGCTTGCCCCCGACGTCGTCCATCTCCCCATCCTCCTCCAGAGCGGCCTGGGGCAGGGCCAGCGTCTGAGCATGGGGGACAAGCTCTTGGTGGTGCTGGTGTGGATGGGCGTGGTAGGGAGGTGGGGGGCCTTGGGGTGGTGGAGGCAGAGGAGGCACAGGGGTCAGGCATAGGGCACCACCAGAGAAATCATCCAGGCGCTCGGTCTTCAGCAGGCTGGCTGGCTGCCCGTCGGGGCCTGGCAGGCCGTGCTGCACCACCATGTTGTTGACCATGTCGGGCTGGAGGCCGCCATGCTCCAGGTGCTGCATACGCTCATACTCCAGAGAGCTGTCCTCACTGTAGGCTGGGAGCGCCAAGCCACCACTGGCCACTCGCACACCCATCTGGCTGCTAGGCACCGAACAGGGCTGGGGAATGCAGCTACCACGCACTCCCAGGAAATGCCCATAGACCTCAGGCTGTGGGGACATGTTGGCCGGGGAAGCCCTTGACCCGTTGATGTAGGCAACCAAGGACGTGGGAGACGTGCGGATGATGGTATTGAAGTCTATCCCAATGCCATCCGACAGCGGGGACAAGGACAGCGCTCTTTTCTTGGAGCGGGCTGAGTGGGATCTGGCCGAGGAGTGTCGGGGACTAGGGTAAGGAGAGTGGCTATTTTCCATGCTGAAAAGGTAGGATGGCAATGAGTTAGAGACACTATTGCTGGACATGGCTGTCCCAGGAGGAAGGCTAAGCAGGTCTCCTAGATCAATGCCATTCTGAGAGCTGTGATTGGAGGACAGCGAAGGAAGAGCCCTGTAGCCATGAGACCACTCTTGTTTCACACTCAAAGCTGACTGACTTTCTGTCAGACTCAAAGCCGTGGATGCCAAAGACTCACGGGAAATAAGGGACCTGGAACAGCAGCCAGAAGGGAAGAAAAAAAAAGACAAACATTTTAGCAGGATATGGATTGCTTAAGAGCTAAAAGAACATTGCATTGACAATCTCTTAGTATTTCCCCTAATTACATTCTCCGCTAAACACACATTCTTTGGCTAAGATAACACCAAGACTTTTAGTTCCAGGTAAATAACATTTTACCAAGAAGAACATTAAAGGCAAATGCTCACTGGAATAATAAAACAAAAGATCTATTGTCACAAATAAACTTAATGCTTTAAAGATAATAAATAGTTCTTGCTTTATTTTTAATTTTTTTTTAACATAGGGAGAAAAATTAGACTTGGGAATAATTATTGATGCATGTCACAGCAAACCAAATAAGCAAATATTTATTAAGCACCTACTGTGTGTAGCATGTTACAAATACGCATTGCAGAAAATACAAGTCTAAACACAATCTCAGCCTTTGGGTAAAATCTATTTGGTGAGGTAAAACATAAACCCATGCTTGATTCAAAAAGGTAAATCCTCAAAATCAAAAACTCATCCAGGACACCTAATAATAATTTCACAACTTAGTTTCACTGATAATAGAAATTTTGAAAGTTTTTTATTTTTTAAAGATAGCGATTCATGTACTAGTACTCAGTTAAAATATCAAATCATCCCAGGAAATGGAAAAAAAAAAAAAGAGAAACAGCTATAATATATATACATATAATATATATATAAGGAAGTAACAGCCTGAAATCAAGTCATATTTGTAATTAAGTGTAAGGGCCATGTAGGGTTTAATCACACTTGCTAGTTTTGGTTTTCCACAGGCTCTTGTCCTTAAATCAGATCAGCTTTGGGCCAAGAGTAGATCATTAGTTTTCAGTAGTTCACTTTACAATAATTCCTCTCCTATTTATTTATTTATTTATTGTTTTTTTTTTTTTAATTTTTTTTTGAGTTCTCTTTCTATCACCTTATATTTAGCTCCTGTTCTTCTTACCCTTTTCAAAATATATCTCATATGTCACAATATTTACCTGCATATCTAAATGGTTTGTAATGAAATCTGGCCACTTTAAAATTCATTGTGCTTTACTATGACAGCATTGCCTTAAAAATCACTGAAGAGAAACGTGAAGTCCCTTGGATGGAAAATTCGTCACAAAGGCTAGACATAAACTCACTGTATTTCTCAGCTTAGACATAGGGTATGTCAGAAAAACCTGGTTTATTTACTATGTGTACCTGCATTGGCTTTCTATAGATATCTTTTTTTCTGACAAAAAAATTAATGAAAACAAAATATTATATAGAATACCAAAACAAACCCATTTATTATTACTTCCAGCTGTTAAATAGCAATCGGCTGCAAAGAAACTAAGGGGGTGGGGAGAGAGGCATTCTCCTCCCATCTATTCCTCTTACTTTTTTTACCAAATGGAAGCCAGGAACACTGTTTCCTGTAAGCATGAGATATTAGCCAGAAAATACCTCAGCTCCAAAATGCACAGTATAAGGTGATAACACTATTATCGATGTGATGTTTCCATCGAGTGAAGTAATATTTACCAATGACAAACACAGCAGGAATTTACGTCCAGTTGCCCTTGACATGGATTTTATTTTCTTGGTCTACATCCTTATATTCGGGCTGAAGTCCTTTTGCAAGCTCCAAAGTGATTTCTGAACTGTCTGTTTTTTAATTCCCCGTGGACACATACAATTATTTTCCCAACACACCTGCAGCTCTCCCTGCAGAGCTCAGTTGAAGGTTCCTGGTGATTGGATGTGCCTTCCCCAGGGAGATCCAGGAATTGCTTTCTGACCCAAGCCAAATCAGTAGTTGTGTTATATATGAGACAAAGACAACTGACCATACTTTATGCCCGAAGGTTGAGAAAGTTTATAGAAAGTGTCTCAAATTGTACATTTGCCTGGTCACTGTCACACTGGAGCATTTCAGATTTTTAAGCAGTGAACAGCAGGCAGAAAGTATTTTGTTCACCTGTCTGTACTGTATATGTAATTATTATATTATTTGATTTGAAGCAGCCTATGTAGTGAGACATGTTTCTTTGTTCCATTGTTGAGAGATGTTTCTTCTTTTTCTGAAATTATACATAACTATAGCTCAATTTAAATCTGAACATAACCCCATGTAGGCATGTTCCTTAACTCCTTAGACATCTCAGTTGTCTAGAACAGTTATCATGTCTATTTTTAGAAAGCTAAGTCGATATTCTATTCACTAAGGCAATAATACACACGAAGAATTGTCTTTTCTCTTTCAAACCTGGAATAAGAACACTTCCAACAAGTAGCCTTTGCCTAGCAGCCCTCATCCTTCTTGTGCAATTACTCAGATCTTTTAAGATTTCAAAATTCTAATCCCTGACCCTCCCCTAAATATATTAGCTTGCATTAAGAGTCCTCTTTGCAAAGAAGTTACATATTGTCTGTACTGTACCTTAAATGTAGCTAGCTTCCTCAATAAAATTATCTTCCTCAGTAAAATTCAAAGGCCTCCAACAGAAAGGATCATTTTTATCTCCCTCAGGACCCATCAGAGTAGAGTGTTAGATATATAATAAGTTTCAAAAGTTGTTGATTAATACCTCAATACGTTTAACTTAAAAGGGAGGTGAATATATAATCAATATAATGATAACTAACCATCATCTGTAGTTTATAGAGCATTTTCTTTATACATTATTTCATGTGTTATAGTCTGTGAGAGAAGTAAGCTGGATTTTTAAAATAACCTCTACCAAATTCCTTATAGGCAGGCACCTAACTGGATCACATATATCTTCTATTGTTTTTCCCCACATCGTATCCCACACGTAGTCCCTAGTGGATTAGAGGGCCTGGTACAACAGCCGTAAAGTCACACAAGCTACCATTAGAACCCACATTTTCTGTTATCTTTCTGCAACAACATGTTGAATGAATGAAAGTTTCCGAATGACACTCCCCTATGACCCCTGCTGCTGTAACTCAGGCCTGTGGGAAAAGAAAGTGACAGCAGTTTTCCATCAGCATACTGAGAGCAATCTCCATTTCCAGTGTTCCTCTGACCCTCAGGATATTATATCTGGTGACAGGTTAATATGGAGCTATTATGTAAAAGGAAAGAGGTAAGCCCAAACAAAATAAAACCAACATAAACTCAGAAACGATCAGTGAAACAGGTTAGGGTAGCTAGTGAAGCAAGAGCTCAGTAACCCTCATTGGGCCATAAAAGGAGGGATGAACTAGATGAATTTCTTGGTTCAATGACAAGCTCAAAACAAATACTATAATAACTTACAGATCACATAAAATTCCTCATGCTGATGCTAGACACACACACACACACACACACACACACACACACGAGATCAGACAAGTAATTTCGCGAACTCATCCTAGAAAAAGTGCTACATACCTCACTGCTGAGTATCACTAAGGTCACCTTCGAAGTACTCCCCTTGGGCAGCCATGCATTGATGCCAGTGCCTAGTCCACCCTTCAGAGCAGTTTTGGAACTCCTTTTCTAGAATGGCCATCAGAGCTGTCATCCCAAGGTTGGCAAGGTTATGACAACTTACTGAGTTGTGTGTACAGTGCTGCCAACATAAGCACATGGTGGCAAGTTCACAAACTTAATTACAAGATTTTAGGGATGACAATACCTCTGTTTGCATCCCAGAAAAAAAGTTCCAAAATTGCTTTGAAGAGTGAACTAGGTACTGGCATTGGTGCATAGTTTCCCAAGGGGAGTCCTTTGAAGATGACAGCAATGATATTCAGCAATGAGGTATGTAGCACTTTTTCTAGGGTGAGTTCACAAAATTAATTGTCTGACCTTGTATATACTAGTCTATATGAAAGTTCTGGTCTATGTGCCTGGACAAATCCCTGAGAAGAATTAGCACTGCACCTGAACACAGGATGACTTTATAAAATGTTACAATTTACAGAGAGCCTGGAGTTCATTCTCAGTTCCCCAGGCCTCCTCTGAACTTCATGGATACACTCTAACCCTGAAGGAAACCCTAAAAAATTCCATTCCCAGAGATCACCTCAATAATTTCTGGTTTAGGAGAGAAAAATGTGGTGCCTTTTGAATCTGGAATGGCATTATTAGACTGATGGTTTAACTTTGTAACTAACAAGCTAAGTGATACTAGGCAAAGCATTTAGACTTTCTGTGCCTTGGGTCCATCAGAAATAACACTTGCAGGTAGTTCATGAATATTCATTCATAAAATGTAGAATCACAATGTGTGTGAAAGTACTAGAAAAAGTAAACATGTATAAAACCCATGCTAATAGCATCCAATCTCTTCTCCTGCCCAATTTTTGCTGGATTTGTATATGAAGCCATTGTATAAGGTTATCATATCAGCACTTCACCATGTCGCTTTAGGGAAAACATGTACAATGGTCTCTGAATTACACAGTTTTTGCAAAGCCTAAATCAAGAATTTCTCCTATATCTTCAGGATGGTAAAGTATAGTTTGCATTTCTCATTCAGTATGGCTAGTCACAAATGATTGGGAAATAAATAAAGGCAAGTATATCGCATTAGGCCATGAATCTCATCATTGGATTAAATGAACCCAACAAAGCTAAGGAGAGTGCTTTTGCCAAGATCAACACTCCAGGAAAAAAAAAAAAAAAAGATTACTCAAAAGAGGTTAAGAGAAGAAATACAGTCAGTAAATCTATAAAACCTACTCAATGTTATCAACAATTAAGAGATGCAAATTAAGATAAAATAACAGTCTGCACATTATATTGGCAGATATAATAAAAATAATAATTGCTAGTATTGATAAGGTATGGGGAAACAGGAATTCTAAGACTGTTGGTGAGTTTATAAGTGGGTAAGCCTTTTCTACAATGCAACTTGAGAATACATATCAAAAGCCTCAAAACTGTGCATTTCCTTTAACTCAGCAAATTTTAATCCTAAGAATTTATTCTAATAACCAGAGATATGTCTCAAAATACTTACCGGATTATCCAATAAAGTATTATTTATAATACTTAAACAAAGGGAAACTAAATGCCCAGTAATAAAAGACTGATAAAAAAAGTTTTATTTATATGCTTTTCAAATAAAATGGAATCTTGGGTAGGACGCCATATATGATGCTTTCATTGCAAAATAAAGTGTTTATATTAACTGAAAAAAGTAATTATAACACTATGTAGATTATTAGAACAATTTGGTACAAAAGAAAACTTATGATGTACGTGTTTATATGTAACTCGAAAGATGTACATCGAAATTCCACTCCTGGTCGCCTGTGGATGATAGGATTCAGGATGACTGCCTTGTGCTTTTCCATACTTTCCACATTTTCTACAATGAGTAAGAATTATATAGATAATCAGGAAGGAGCAGTAAATTTCACACTTTCTATAGGGTGGCTGTCATTCAGACTGAGCAGTTCATACTCTCCCCACACCCCCCACCTGCTCATGGATAAAACACAAAGTTGATTCTCCTTCAACCTGAAGCAAATGGCTTTAAGTTGAAATGTTGCTTCCTATCCTTTCTCTCCTCTAATAGAATACACAAACCAAGGATCACAAACAAGTGCAACCTTTCCAAAATGCTAAAATTTCCACACTTCACCAAGCCACTCCCCAACTCCTGTCTCTTTGCCCATCCTGCAAATAAATTATTTCAACAGGAGGACTCACAGAATACATAGTCAAAAACATATGTCAGTGAATCTTTAAAATGTTGTCTTTTAATTCCTTATGCTAAGGAATCGAATATGCCAGAAGACACTGAGATAATGAGATAATGACCCTTCTCCAGTCAGTCCACGAAAGGGATTGCATTAGGTACATGGCCAGAGCAGCCTGTGCCCTGCCTACCATCACTTTCTCCATTAATTATGACTCTCTGCTTCAAAGCACAGACTGGACTTGTCACCGACAGGAAGCTGAAGACTTGCCATTGACACCTACCCACTGAGTACAGTTAATTTTACAGGTAACACTCAGCAAGTCTGAGGAGTCCCTGAAGGCATAATCATCAATGGGGCAATGACAGCAGCAGATTCCCATCACAAAAAATCTCAGGTGAAAAACAAGTTTCCATTATCATTAAAAAAAAATGGCATACAAAATGATCCAGGAACTATGATTTCAGAATCTCACACAGGAGGACAGTACAGAGATACAAGAAGGGGGAAAGAGGGACAGAAGGAAAAGGAGGAGGAAGGAGAGGAAGAAGAAACAGGATCTCAGAACTGCAAGGCATCTCAGTGGCTCCAGTCCCCGCAGAAGAGGAAGCAGAGGTCCAGAGAGTCAAATCCCTTGTACAATCAGTTACAGCAGACCGAGACTAAGGCAAAAACTTTTTATTGTGTTTCTCCATAGATGTAACTTCTAGAAGATGAAATAATACACTTGAAACATAGAAATAGACCTTATATACTACACAGTATTTTGGTTTTATGTCCCCTTCAATCAATCTTGAGAGACATCTCCCTGAGTGGGTGGTTTCCCCTTCCTCTTCAATTCTATCCCACGGAGAGATACATGGCATTTATTAGACCTACTTATCCCAGCACCTAATTAGACACTGTGTCGAAATGTTATGTAGCTCATACATGAAAGTATGTCTTCCTAGAGACAGTCCTGAAATTCACGCTTTCTGTCTTTATTTTTCTACCATCTCCCTCAACACCAACTACTATATTATGCAGTCAGTAGGTACTTAATAGGTACTTGGAGATAGTTGGCCGTGGAAATAGATGGACAGGCAAAACAGTTGTAAACCAGCCTGGGGACACTACCCACAAACACACTGAAAAAGAGCAGGTAAGACAGAGATACACATGGAACTTCTCAATTTTCTAAACTGTGACACATGACTTGCTTCACCAGGAACTGATGGTTTTACATGCTGGGCTTTAGTCACTGAGGTCCAAAAAGCTCAAGCTGGCCTTCATTTCCCTCATACCACAAGACAGCAGGTATTGACCTTTCCTCCCAATTAAGATGATATTATGGCACATACTTCATTTTCATATACATTCCCCTACAAAGCTCAAACTGAAAGAGTTGCGAGAGAGAGAGAGAGAGAGAGAGAGAGAGAGAGAGAGAGAGAGAATGTGTGTGTTCAAGAAAGGAAGGAAAAACACTCGTGAGGTGTGATTATACCATAAGAAGGGGAAAAAAAAGTAACTTGAGACCTGGTATCTGAAGGAGGTATATTCAGGTTGGCTGCATTCATTGCCCTCTGTAAGCTAGGACTGATCTGGTTGCATGCTGTAGAGACCTGGCTTGCTGGAGGTGAAATGGGTCCCAGTCGCTGAACCATCATGGGGTTGCTGGTGACCACTAGATTGTTGCAGCTGCCTTTTCCAATGGACTTGCACTGAGGCCCAAAGCCAAGAGCCCCTAAAAACAAATGAATCAGGTTAGCTTTCATGTCCCTTACATCAGAAATCAGTAAAAACATACTTGTGCACACTTTTATCAGGACCCGTCTTTAGAGGCAGTCCATGGATTTTTTTTTTTTTTCAGTATTGGTGATACCAAAAAGCTTCCTCTAATTCCAATGAAAAAGCCATAATGCTACAACAGAAACCCATCTATAATCACCACTTATACAAAATGTGTTCCTTCCATGTAGAAGTGCCAAGTTATATTAAGAACCATATTTTATCATCTCCTTACCTAAAAGGTTAAGGTGGTAAGTAGATGGGATTCCTTATATCAAACCAAGTTTTTTCTAGAATAGTTAATATCTTGAATAACCCAGCAAGGAAAGTTGACACGGTTGGAGGGGAAAAAACTTGTTTAACTGGTTTACTTCATTCCAATTCTGGTCTTCCAAAAAGGCTCTTTAAAAGGATATTGTCTGGCTATGTCTCTCCAATCTCGATTTCTCCTCTTCATCGCAATACACCGTCATTGGACATATACCCAATTTTAAAAAACTGAGGATGAGAGCACCATAAGTGTTACACTCATTCTGAAAGCAGCATGGTAACCAAATTTGACAAGATTTTTCATTTCGTTAGTAACAATCTTTTAATGTAGTAAAATTTGGTACATACCCAAAGAGGGGAGAAAGGAAACCCACGAGAATCTGTGTTGTTAGGGAAAAGGGAAAAGCAAAGAGGAGAAAGGCAAACATTGCCATGACTCACTTACAAAAAAATAATTTTGGTTGAATCATTCTAGACATTCTTTTTACATGGACATACTTTTTCAAACTTTTGTTTTTTTCAAACTACCTGGTCAAGTCTCAGTGACTCTAAGTGACTCTACACTCTGTTCCTATTTCAAACAAACAAAAATGAGTATGATCTCAGTTTTTAACAAATTCAGCTCTAAATTTTTCTTACCAAATTCCCCATCTTTCTCCTTGATATATATAGGATCAAAGTAGATGGAAAAGCATCACTGTAACTTTCCTTAGCCTGAAGGGGTGTAATTGTTGTTTTGTTTTTCCAAAAATTAAATCAATAGCTAAAAAGTGACTGTCGTCTTTTGTAACATTCTCTTCCAAGAGCCCAGAAAACTGAATAATCAACAAGACCTTAGAGAACAACCCATATGCTCTCACCAATGAGAACAAATCTCAGAAACATGGGGAGAGTCACGCCACCTCATGCTCCCAGGGAGCCTGCTACAGCTCAGCCCTCTGGGAAACTGAGATACTCTACACGTGGTCACTGACTGGCCGCAGGCCACGGAGCAAACAGATTCCACTAGGGCGCATTTTCAGGGCACTTGGGTGCTTAAGTTTAGGTGTTAGATGGTTGGTTTGTTCCTTGGATACGTTCCAAGATTATTAACTGTAATGAAAATTTCTCTCTGATTTTTTTTTCTGATACACAAACCAGAACTTTCCCTCCACCTCTTCTACTGCAGCTTGTATCTGATACATCTTCTTGTGCCTTGAAAAACCAGTTACAGACAGTCTGTGTTCACAGCTCACGTAGTGCTGTACCATCAGGTTTCATCTCATCATCAGGAGGAGTGCGTACATTTTTATGCAATGATCATAAATGTGGTAGCTTTATAAATTCCAAAAGCTACATGCCATTTGCTTTTCAAATCCCCTTTTTACCTTAGAAAAAAGCAGTGTCATGGCTCATAGACTAGTCCAGTATAAAAGACACTCTAATTCTTTCTCCAGGTCCCTTCCCTACCAGCCACTGCTATTAAAAGTAACATCAGATGTCAGGTATTCTGTCAAATTCAATGTCATGTATTCATCTAAGCCACTCACTCATTTCATGCCTGTTTCCTCCTCAGTAAAAACATATTAATATCTACTTGAATTAATACAACAAAGACATATCAGCAGTTGGAACAGCACATCCAAGAAATACTACTTTGTGGCAAAGAATATTAATACATTCTTTCATCAAATCTAAGATGCCATATATTGTAAGGCATACCATTATTTTATATATCAGTAAAAACAGGCACTGTCAATTAAGCTGGCACATGGTGTTGAGATTTTAGAGATATTCTGATGTGAAAATATGTGCCACTTACAATGGACAAATACCAATAAGATGGCAGAAATCTTTGTTAACCCTTTTCTTATCCATGCTCTTCTCTGCAGGGAACGCCCTTATCCTAACTTGTCTACCTAGTAAGCACATCTCCATCCTTAAGGCTTCAATTCAAAGGTCACCTCCTCTCTCATTCCCCCTTCCCCACTGCCAGCAGGGAAGATACGACCAATTCTTATTTTCCTTCCCCCACAGTCTCTCAAAAACGTATCTGCCTCAAAACCTTCAGGGAACTGAAATGTTTACATGCCTGTCACCGCCTCCTCATTTAGACTTTACTGCTCTCTAAAGGTAAAGCCGCTGTTTGAGGAATGTCTGCTTCCTCAGGACCTAGCCCAAGGCCTATACTGAACACACACAACTCAGTCTGTCAATGAAGTGAACAAGAAATGAATGAATGAAAATAAAAGATAGCTATACATGAATACTAAATACTGACAAATTATTTCCACTGAAGTCCTCCTAGTTTTCTTTAAAACGCCCTGTCATTTTTCAAAAATCAAAATAAAACAAAACAAAACAACTCCAACTAAGTTGATCTTTTGATATTTCTCCCCAGCACTGCTAAATTCCCAGTGTCTCCATGATTTTTACTACATCACCTCCTATTCCCAAATACACTGGTCAACCTGAACATTATCTAACCACATAGGAGTGACAGCTTTTGACAACTACTATATCTGACATCTTTGAAGCATGAGGCTGAAGAGTAAATTTCTTGGGAACATGTAATGTATGTGGCACAGGTGTGAGAATGTTCTGGAAAACATTATCATCTGTCTCAAAAGTGGAGGCAAACAACAGTTTGACTAAGAGTCACCGTGTTCAATGCAGCCATCTAATTTTTTTTCATAATTCTAGGCAGAATGAACACCGCCCGAAAACTCAGAATTGTGCAGTATTTGGAGTGAGGGCTCTCCAGCCCGCCTGGCATTCCCACCCCCATGCCCATGACCCTGTTAGTTGTGTGACTTGGGCAAATTACTTAAAACATTTGTGTGCCTCATCTCTATACTGTGTCTTCTCATCTATTAAATGGGAATAAAACTAACATCACCCATAAGGTGGTTGTACGTCTAGTATTAATTATATGTGTAAAGGACTCCACACATTGTCTAGTACACAGCAGGTACTCAATGGGTGTTAGCTGCTATTGTTATTGTTTTTATTGTTTGTGACTGTCATAGCTTTTTTGCTCCATTCTCGTTCTTAAATTAAAAAGAAAACGGTTCTTTATAATTCCTTGCATAAAACAAGATAGTTGATGATTCTATTTAATTCTCTACCCACTTCCAATGTTCTATCTGCTTTGCGTCTGGAGCCAATTTTTTTAAAACCAGGTGTCACCACAGATAGGAAAAGGTTTTCAACTGGCCAAGTTTAAATGTTCCTTGGCTTGTCATTCCCTGAAAACAAACTGTACAACTTTTCTGACTACCAGATGTGCCAACTACTTGTGTGCTAGTTTTCACTTTGAAATGCCGTTTATTTTTAGCGAGTGCACAATTTTTTTTAAAAATGTGTTTACTGCTGAAATAAGGATCTGAGTACCACATACATTCTAGCCAAAATCGCTGCATGCTGGTGGGGAGCACACACGCTTTGCATTTTAGAGTTTCTAACCTAAGAGGTCATCTTAGCAGGGGCATGTTTTAATTAATGTCTTCATTAGTTTAAAGGGTTCTTTGGAAGTCAAACAGTTGATTAAGTCACAATTATCCCTGCTGAGGCTGCATCTTTCAGAACAGTTTATGTTCATCCCCTGGTCCCTCTAAAAATGGCATATATATGAGAAAAGCAGAAATGGCACCGATATGAATGAGGGTAGGGAGAAATAACTAAAAATTTTTTTGGTTGTTATTGTTCATTTAGCTGATACTTATCAAATGCCAACCACAAGCCAGACAGTCCCTGGAGACAATGGTGAGGGTGATGG
The DNA here is from genome assembly GCA_004026885.1 of Lyroderma lyra. NCBI lineage: Eukaryota > Metazoa > Chordata > Mammalia > Chiroptera > Megadermatidae > Lyroderma > Lyroderma lyra. The sequence continues at coordinate 6,624 of PVJL010000315.1, read as the reverse complement.
ACAGTCTCAGTCCCCAGAGCCAGCATTCTGGTCAAGAAGAATACCAAGCCAACCATTATAAAAGAGATGACCCCTGCTCCTAGGTTGGGTCATATAAAATGGCTTTCTTTATAAGTCAGACATGGTTGGATGAGAGCAATTTCTATATGACTCAACCTAACAGATCCAGAATGTTATGGAAACAGAAATAATACATATCAGGATTTGAGTCTTGCCTACTCTTCCCTGGCTATGTGACACTGAAAAAACTCTTTAAAGTTTCTGTGCCTCAGTGTCCTGTTTCCTAAAATGGGGACAGTAACAGTACCTAACTCACAAGATTGTTAAGAGGACTTTTAAAAATTAGTATATATTAATATATGCCTTACCACCTCTAAGGATCAGTGTTTTCTTCCCAACCTTTCACTTTTAAACAATTCAAACCTACAGAAATTTTGTAAGAATCACACAATAAACACTTATTTTATCTACTGATAAGTCTATTTAACAATATTTTCATCTATTCATCTTTCTATATAAGCTTATATATAAGCTTAAATTAATAATTAATTTATAGAAACATTTAAGAATAAGTCATAGACTTTATACCCTTCACCCCTAAATACACAACCACTAATACACTCATCAAATTCAAGACATTCAGCAATGATAGAGTACTAGCACACGTAATACATTGTTTATATTCAAATATTACCAATTATCCCATTAATACTCTTTAGAGCACTTGTTTTCCAATCCAGGATCACACATGTCAAGGAAAGGTTTTGAGACTCATGCCTAAGTGGCCCTTCAAGAATGGATTAATTAATCACTGGACGTTGGAGACAGAAAAGTAGAAAAGCAGCGTGTTAACAATGCACAGCACAGTAGTTAAGAGCATGGCTTCACACCCTAGCTCCACCACTAACTGGCCCCATGACCTTGGGCAGGTTACATAAGCTCTCTATGCCTCAGTGTTGCGATCTCTAAAATGGGGTTAACAGCAGTACTTATCTCTTTGAGTTGTTTTGAGGATTAAAAGATCTAATACATATTATATACTTAAGGCCTGGCACTTAACAAATGTATTGTAAGTGTTAGTTGTATTTTATTGAAGAATTTGTCTCTGGTGCCTTTCTGATATTGCTTCTAGCACTTCTTTTCTCCTGAGTGACCAAGGACTGCATGCTGCTACCTCTTTGCCCAAAATCCTCCTCTTGGTACATGATTTATCCTCCCTTAAATGGGCTCCCGGCCTCGGCATGTCTCTTTCCTCATCCCACATCTCACTCTTAGACTCTCTGCAGCTCTCACCCATACTCCGCCCTAGAACTAGATACAGAATACAAAATTCTTGTACTAAACACATTAGGCTCGTTATGTATTGTTTTGTCAAATTTGTAATGTTTCACTGCTGAGATACTATAGTGACAACTTAATGAATATATGTGAGTGTGTAGTGAAATACAGTAAGGCATGAGTAAGTGGCTAAAAACACCAGAGGATGAGGCTCAGAATGATATAACTGGCTTCTATATTCAGGAGCCAAGCATTTCAATTTACCAAATGTTGCAAATGCTTAAAATTGTACAAAACCTATGGCAGAGAAATACTGGGTATAGCATCCTGCCTCTATGGAGCTTATAATCTCTGTAGAGATAAGACACACTCACCTAGAAACAATCTGATAATGATACAGGACTGTGCCTGATTATAAACATGAGGCTGGACTATAGAGACAGGCGTTCAGAGAAGAGGCAAATTTCAGTGTACCAGGTACTTCATTAAAGAAGAATAATTTGAATCACAAAGACATTTCCCAGGGTTCTTCAGCAAGTCAAAAGGTGTTCAATGATAATAAAGTATGGTCATGGGGAGAGATTCATAGTGAAATAGCTTTGGAAAACCCTAATGTGATGAAGTTAAACATACGAGTATCTCTTTATTATAGGTATTCCAAGAGCCTTTAAAACTGCAAATGCATGTAATAAATCTCCCAGAGGAGCAATTAAATGCAAACTAAATGTGTTTAGGGTGCTTTTTTCCCCTATGGACTCTCAAGACTGGGATTCTAAGGAATACACTTTGGAAAACAGTAACCTAAAGCATGAAGAATGAGTACACGAGTGAGAAGGAGACGATAGGGTGTAGACATGGAAACAGAGGCGAAAAAGAAGAGAAGTTAGGACTGCTTGCAAGAGGGGGCTCTGACCAGAACAAAGGAAGAAGACAGCTTAGAGGACTGGCTTTGACAGCCTGAAGGACCTGATTTGAAAACTGGACATTATGTATTCACCAATGGTTCCAAACCTGGCTGCACATTAGTGTCACCAGGGAAGCTTTTCAAAATATGAAGGCTTCACCTCAAACCACGTAAGCCAGATGAGACTGGTCAACTGCCCTGCTTCTGGGACCCTGTGCTACCTACCGGTAACGGTGCACTCCATTGGAAACTAAGTTCACCCAAGACTCATGTAGTGGAGATGAGGACAAAGGTCGGAGGACATGAACCAGAAACTGGACAATTAAGAGAAAGTGACATGGTGATAAATGACAGCAAAAGACAGCAATGGTTATGGAAGCAAATTAGAGTGAGATTGATGATTCTATAATTGGTTGATAAAGATTTAGGAGATCAACTTTAAAGAGGAAGAGGAAGTCATGTAAACGACTATTGTTGTGTCTCTATTTCAAAGTGAAATACTTCATCCCAGCCAATAAATAAGTCAAATCCAAATCCAGATTAATGAAGATTCCCATGAATCATGTAATTTCCCACAAGAAGTTCAGCTTGAATCTACCAAGTTTATCCCACAAAGCATATAACTTTCACACCAACACTCTTTTAACCTTAGTCAGCATTCAGGAATGTTGGCCACCAAGTATGAAATCACCAGCATTACTCATTTCATTTCATCCCTGCATTAAATAGAATCATATTTATATCCCAAGAATTTAAAAAATATCATGTTCCTTTTTGTACCACTCAGTGCCCTGGATTTCTGGACATGATGCCTCATTCCTGTTCCCCACCACTGGGCAGTCTTGATAAGATGTTATTAAGAATACATGGCTCCAAACTACCTCATAAAGATACAAAGATATATTAAACAGCATTCTCAAAGTTTATATTCTAAAGTCCCATCAGTCAGCTATTGTACATCAATTATCAACTAATTAGTAGAGAGTGCTTATGCTGACCCTTCTGTTCTCTCCTGTAATGATTTGCCAAGTTAACTGAAAGCCGCTCTGCTCCACAGAGACTCCGTATAGCAAGAGTGTTAAATAAAGTTCACCAACAATTAGCCCAGAAAACCAAAGAGGAAAAATGTAAGCGCATTTTACTGCTTTTTCCCTCAACAAATTTTCTAACAATCCCATGGGAATAGAGCAGATGTATTTGTGAAATAAACAAAACATTATTCTGAAAACTGAAATACGAGTACAGGCCCAGTTTACTGATTTATTGCTCAATGATGAGGTTTATTGCATCCCTGCTCTGTGCTATAATATATACTCCAGGGAATGTAAATGCATGGACAAGTCAGACAATTCCTGCTTACAATCTAATTTAATAGGCTTAACCCAAAGTTTATCTGTGGGATTAATCTGTGAAAATAAGTGAACTCCAGGTGAAACTATTATACTACTTGCTCTATTAAGATGGCACTTCCATAAATATAAGAAAGGATGAGAAGAAGGGAGGAGGGAGCATATTTTAATAAGAGAAAAGTGCCTCAGTGTGCCCCGAGACCATGAACAGGTAACATTTACTAAGCACATGTGGGGTTGACACTGTGCTGTGTTATGCTTTGCTAATGGAGTCCTAAGCTTGTGCATTAACTCTCAAAGAATTTCTGATCAGTTGGATAGAGTTTTCACCAACACATGAATGATTAGAACACAGTCAGTCTTAAAATGAGTTGCCATAATGCTGAGCACAGAAAGAGTTCAAACAAGAAAAAGACCTGTATAAACTGGAGGACATTTGGTGGAGAAGGTGAGACTTGATCTGGGCTTTTTAATGACCAGAGCAGAGACAGCAGTACAGTGCGCAGGCTGACCAGAGCGAAATAAAGAGAATGCACTAGAAAAGCAGTGTGGAGGTAGCATGGGGAGGTGGTAAAGAAGGCAGATGCTAGGGCCAGCATGGCTTCACTTACCAGCTGTGTGACCTTGGGCAAATTCCTTAAACTCTTTGTGTCTCTGTTTCCTCATCTGGAAGATGGGGATGGTCAGTGCACCCACCTTCATAAGGCTGTTTAGAGAACTGGTAAGTCAACATATGTAAAGCACTTACAGCACTTTCCAGCACACTGTAAATACTCCATAAGCCTCAGGGATTCACATTTTAATTAAAGCACTATCAGATTACACAGGACCTCCAAGGCCAGGTCCCCAAAAGAGCTATATAGGTTTTTAAGCACGGTGGTGATATGTTGAAGAACTGTGAAGAGGGCAGTTCTGTACATATGGAAGCAGAGCAAAGTCAGAAGGCAGGAAAATCAAGCTAAGAAGAGGTTGCTGTGATCTTAGGATATAGGGGGTAAGGCTTGGAAAAGGTCGGGCAGAGACAAACAGAGGGACCAGAGTCACCATCAAATGTCTTTACAAAGAAAACAAATCAGAGGGTTATTAAGGACCTGCAAGAATTGCTAGATTACAAATCCTTCTCCACAAATTAAGATCATGTTTTCCCTAAACTGTCCTTTTCCCCAAGACAACCGAAAGTACAAATTGGATGAGGAATGAGAAAGCTGCCTATGGTGAGACCCCTTACTGTATGGAACAATGACTGGGACCCCCCTGTCCAAGAGTAGGTGCTCAATAAATACTTGGTGGATAAATAAAAATTATGACTCTAACGGGAATTCATAAGGCACGACAAGCACAGTTCAAGCCACATATGAGCTTGAGAAGTTCCCTCTTAAATGTGCTGTGATGTGGAAGACAGACAGCAATCCCTGGTGAATACAATTGTTATTATGTCCTGTGTCTAAATTACTGAACAGCTGAAAATATTACTAGATTGCCTTCCTATATCCCTTTCTACTCCCCCCCCCACCACCACCACCATATACACACATTTAACATGAAGGGCGTAAAGTCTAAGCCACTCAATATAAATCAACTTACTTTTTCAGGATCTAAGATGTGGTTCAGAGGCAAAATACCATTTCATCCTTCCTATTAGAGATTCTTAGAATCTAAAAGACAGTTTATACATTTATCACTAAAAGCTACTAGATTACCTTTGTTTCCCTCAAACAGTAATTTCTCAGAGCTGTCCAAAGAGACACATACTGATCACAAATCTTTTCTGTTACATATTCTACACGTGTTTATAAATCTGGATGGGATGCCCAGAGAAATCAAACCTGGAGAAAAGGCAAATGGTTATGGAGATTAAATTCTCTTACATTAAAAATTAAATCAAACACACTTGTAAGAACCAGAAAGTACCCAGCTTCCTACACCCAAAAGATACCCAGGGCTGTTAAACTGTCTGTTCAGCCAGACACCCTTTGCCTCCCAGGCTGCAGATTTCTTGATTCTGTGCTCCAAGGTATAACACAAAAAATTCGGCGAGCTATTATATTTTTAATTTGTGCTTTTCTGTCTCTGGGGTTTACAAAGGAGTGAAGAGATGACACAGTTTGATTTGTCCTCTCTTTTAGTTCTGTGTGGAAAGTCTAAATCCACTGAGATTATCCAGGTTCTCTGAGTGCCTCTGAGAAGGAAGTAAGGAAATGGGAAGTCTGGAAAGACAGCAGTCTGACAGTCCCCAAAGCAGAGAAAGAGTTCAGGGAAAGCAGTGAGGGTGGAGGTCATGGCTGCATGGCAAATATGCAAAGGCCAGATCCTAGGTCTAAGGGCTCCCTGCTCCAGCAAAGGTTCCTGTGCCCAACAATGCATAGAGCAGCAAACTTTCAAGGGCTGGGTGGGCTTGGTCAGCTAGCACCTCATCAGCAACCTAATGGACCAAGAACCAAAATCGCACTTGAAATGTTCTGCTCTGTACAGAGACCCTGGGATCTTGTCTCACCTTGGCAAGATAATAGACACACCAATGGCTGAGATTAAATTTCCTGCTCACCAGCCAGATGGGATCTGAGAGTTTCATTTGTTTTGATTTAAAGGAAATAATTTAAGGAACCATTTCTGATATATGTGAGCTGGTAAAGTAAGTCATATCCACTACAGAGTCAATTAAAATTGGAGAGATAGGTGCTTCCCACTCTTGGGTCAGCCTGCTCCACCTCTTCAGAGTACACTTTTTAACTTTTAACTTTTCTATAATAAACTTTAACTTTTCTATATTTTCACAAACTGTTTCTTGACTGAATTCTTTCCTTCGAGAGACAAAGAACCGAGGGGGGGAAAAATCACCATTTCAAGGTAACGTCTTCCTGGTGCGCACGACTCAGATTATTTCCAGCTATTTAAGTGCCAAGGGTTCCCAGCTGGACACATCCCTTCTGGATAAGCCCGGGAGGACGACCACAGGAGACTTGCCCAGCGAGTCCCAGGACACGTGTGAGCCACGAGAAGATCTCAGACTACTACTTAAAAGGTTACCAGATAAGTGACTTCTTTCTTAGTATCAACAGGATAGGAATTCTCTTTGTTCTATGACTTTCCCAG